>OZ038519.1:10194066-10224066 GCA_964036315.1 Acanthosepion esculentum | reverse complement strand
CCACATGAATGTTATTTTTATACATTCTTCTTCATTTATGTGCAGTGGCATCCTTTCTTTTTTAGCTTTTAGTAAGGTTTGTCTTTTTGCTATCTATCAAAAAATAGAAATAACCAAATATTGAAACCATTTGACATTGGATTTAAGGGTTCAAAAATACACCACTGATGCCTTTCAAGACTGTGGTATAATGGATTTATGTGAGGGTTAATCAAAGTGTTACTTTTTTTGTTAATGATGTTATAGGCACATTTCAGTCAAATACTCTCTGAAGATGACCAGAGGGTACTTGGCTGAAATGTTGTATCAAAAATAACATGTACAATAATCAACATGAAAACAAGAATCTATTGATAATTCACCTTAAAAATCAACATGAAATTATAAAAAAAAAAAGATAATACAAACTTATCAAGCTGTCCTGCTGCTAATGGGAAAAACCAGTGTTGTCAACATTGAAGTGCCACCAATGTGTCATGTCTAACATAATCTTCACTTCTCTAAAATGATCATCCAGCCCCTAAGGCCCACAATCCATTCATTCTTAAATGACTCAAAATAAGAAAAAGGAGACCATGATATCATATTGACTTGAACTGGATTTTTCATTCCGTTAAATGTTATTGCTGCATGTGTCACCATCTAAAATTCAGACCTCTAAGCCTCACCTAGAAGGAGTTTGAGAAACAAGAGAGTTTTTCACTATTTTCAATTATAGCCCCACCCTTGACACTAATGCACCTGGTCCAATGATCCTTAGACATTGCAATCCCATCACGGAAGAAGCTGGCATTCTGATCCTCCAAAAACTCCGCCACAGCACAGGATCTCATCATTGTTTCCAAAATGGTGACTATGCAGGTAGGATTTGAATTTAGGAAACAGGAAGACATCAGATGGAGTTAAATTTGGTGAGTAATGGGGATGGAGTAGCAATTCAAAGCCACAGTTGGCGGCTTCATCTAATGCAGCCTGAGCAGTATCAGTGGTCACATTATCTTGGAGCAAGAGCACACTTGCCCTCAGCTTCTCTCTGCATTTCGACTTCATTGCTTCCTTCAATTGTCTTAATTCTGATTCCTAGTACTGTCCATTAATAGTTTTTTCCCTTTCCCTGGTAGTCTGTCATGACGACGCCTTCAGAATCTCCCCAAAACAAAAAAAGTGTTTACACTGTTTGCTTCAAATCTTTAATTCAGGTTCAGAATGGTGAACCGAGTTTTCATCTTGTTACTAATCTGCAGTGGAAATTCCCAGGGTCAGAAGTGTCCTGGAAATGTCAACCTTTTTCAGATTCTACTCTGGTGTCAGCATTCTTGGGACCCATCTTGCATAGAGCAGAACTCAGTTAAAACAGTATGGACCAACCCAGAAGTATCTGACAGACAGTAAGATATCTGTCATCTGAAAACAGACAAATGAATTTGAATCTTTTGCTTTCGAGCTCTTTTGAAAACAGGATAAGGATTTACCTTAAATTCAATACAGACAAGCTGGTTGAATGTATAGATAAATTTAAATGAAAATATAAAATTGTAAAGAAAAGCTAACATTTATATATTGTCTTAGAAATTGTCTTGGAGACCTTTTTTACCTTCCATCATCATGGCTAATGCTAACACCCAGAAAAGTGGTTCATTGCACTTTCTCCACTGACATGAAATGGAAAGATTATATTGAATCAATTGCTAGGTCTGCTGCTAGGAAAGTTAGTTCTCATGTTATACGAAACAATATTTCTTGCCAGAATCTATCTATCTATCTATCTTACATATTTATAAATCTACCATGTATTGAATAATGCTGCTCCCTCTGGTCTGGTGCTTCTGCTATGTATCTAGAAATTCTTGATAAAAACCCAAAGAAGAATCTGCAATGTTATCGGTCCTGACATAGCATCTCCTCTTCAGTCACTTTTCCACCTGCATAAGATAGCTTCCTTTTGCTTTTTCTATAAATACTTTCATGGTAATTGTTTTGATGAACTTTCCTCTATGGTGCCTAGAATTTATGAATTTAAGCCCAGTACTAGATTGGCAGCAGGCTTTCATCATTTTAATGTTGAAATCGCTCGATGCAACCATAAGTTGTATAGTAACAGTTTCTTCTCTTGCACTTCTTGCTTGTGGGAATCTCTTCCTGCTTCTTGCTTTACTAGTCAAATTTGATCTTCAAAAATTGAAATGCAATGCCAATCATTATCTTCTGTCTTCTTAATTCCTGTTCTTTTATTGTCTGCTCTCCTTAATAATGTTTTTCTTTTTCTCATATTCTTTCACTCTCAGTAACCCCTTGTTTCTTAGTGGCTTTACTACCTTGCTTGGGGTAAAATAATTAAAAAAAATGTCTATATGTAATGCTAAATGTATTTCTATATTTTTGTCTGTAACTGCCAATGTTGCTTGCACAAGGGAAGTAACTCTATCTTCTTTTACCTGGTCATACCAGATAGCGGTATCATTGTTTTCAAGAATTTAAAGAATCCTGGGAGTAAGAAAAAACTGACAATAACCGTAGATTAATAGTTATTGGATAAAATATATTTGAAAACTCATGTGCAAAAATCTTCTAAGAATAGTAAGGACTTAAAATATGCCCTTATTTTTGATAGGACAATTAAACTGCCATATTTCCTATATGCTAAAAGGTTACAAGTGGTAAGCCGCAACCTATAATGGACATTCCATACTGCTTCTAATAAAATGGTTTGAAAGAAAACTCTAGCAGTTTTTTAAGAATAACAATGATTTTCCATATACAAGTCTTACTAATTAACCCATAGCTAGGGGGAGATGGATTCATAACTTTTAAGTTACTTGCTTTATAAGTGAATGTAACAAACCCGACTAGAATTCAAATTTGACTGTTGGATTACTCATTCTGTGATGCTATCCATTACACCACCCACAAATCCACATTGCATTGGTCAGAAGGAAGTTCCGCTCGGACCACCTCCTTCCAAGAACTGCTGCTTTGTGGAACAAACACCCAAGATTGTTTTCTCAATCACTACAATCTTAACTTCAAGTTTAGGGTCAACCATTTTCTGTCCAACATCTCCTCACAATCTACACTTCTTATCTCCCCTCATTCAGTAACCCTCTACCTTGAGTGGCTCTTAGGCCTTGTATCGGGTAAAATATATATACTGTGGGGTGGTGTCCGTCCCAATGTAAAATATGGTATTTAGTTTAATTCCTAGTGCCTTGAGTGCCTATTAGGCCTTAAAATCACCTCTGACCTCAAATGGAACTCTTACATACAATCCATCACCAAAGATGCAGGAAATATGGTTGACTTTCTGTATCACTCCAGTAAGTACCTGACTCCTCATGCCATGCTTTACATTTACAAGAGCCAGATCAGACCGAACATGGAATACTGTTGTCATATTTGGACAGGAGCTGCCCAGTCTTCCCTTTCCAGTCTCGTTAGAATCAAAAACATCTCTGAATCCTTGTGGATGACAAATTATTTTCAACCCACCAACTGTGGGAAATTTAACAACCCTTCCGACTGGAGTCATTGACAAAGTGAGGCAATTGAACATTGTAAAAACATACTTCACACAAGAAACACATTACATAATGAGAAGAGAATATAGGATTGCTCAAAAGGTATTCTTTTAGCAGTTAAAAGTCAAGGCATTGGGGATGATATCCAAATACATGTCTCTGTATGAAATTGATTGAACACATCTGGTATTTTCATCATCCTTGTATCATTAAGGTTAGCTTGTGGCTTGCATCGCCTGTACTTGAAGTGAACTGGAGACACGTGTTATCAGTTTTATGGTCACCTCGGTGTCTCAAATTGGCGTATAAATTCTTTTTTGCGCCTAATTTTGAGTCATACCCATTATCATTAGATTATAATAGACTCATCTTACTATCAGCAGGGGGTTATCTACCAAAGGGAGATAACCTATATTTCTAATACAACCCTTGTCTCACAGGTGGAATGTGGCAAACCTCTCGCTGCTCTGTTGCTACTACCATGGAAAGGGCTTGGACAAACTACATTTTTTGGTTCTACCAGTTCTAACCTTCACAGCTAGGACCCACCATGCCACTTCCATTATAGCGAACCATCCACATTCCCTCCGTATTCCAGTGGTGGGAAATAAGTTTCAATCGAACAGCTTCTTCCAAAAAACAACTGCACTGTGGAACTGATTCCGAAGAAGATGTTTATCCGATCACTGCTGTCTTAACCTGTTCAAGTCTAGGGTTAACTGCTATCTATTTATCCGTATAAACATCCTCTTAACGTAACACTCTAGCTCCAGTGGCTCCTGGGCCTTGTACAGGGTGAACCTTCGGTTCGGTTCGGCATCCGTCCGTCTCGGGGGACAATAGAGCAGCGCTAGTGCGCTACGAGCCTGGGCGGGATGTATGGAGAACTAGGGTTGCCCGGACGTCTAGTTCCCCCCTCTCGGCCTTGCTAGCAGAGTCCAAAGGAGAGGATGAACCAATGCAGTTTGGTACCAGTGCGGCTGCAGGAGTTGCCGGAAGGTAGCACAGAGTGCCGTCCATCCGCCTTAGGGGCTCCACTACGGATTTGTGTAGGATTTACTCATTACCCTTTTCTTCTCTCGAAGATTTCCACAAGGCAGTGGAAACTATTTAACCCATAGATGGTGTTTGATTCATGCGCACCAAAGCTTGTCCAAACACCGGTGGGCCTGCATGCCGCATGTTAAGGGCGCCAAACTCATCCCCCAGTCCGCAAGGGTGAACCTTACTGTAAAATAAATCATGACAAATGTGTGCCGCCACCAACAAAGCAAGCAAATTACTTGCATGACTGGGATACAGATAGAGACATGCAGGCATTGAGTTGTAGACATGAATGAAATAAATGTTTGTAAATAGAATTAAACAAATTCAGCGTATTTCCTGACTCGTTAGGCACACCATATAATTAGGTAGCCATTTTTTTTAGAAAAAGAATATTTGAGGATTTAATAGCTTAATGTACACGCAAGTCCGAGTCACCAGCTCTACAATGTTATTGTTCTTTCTGTCACAACAAATTATCACATCTTTGAATGTATTATTAAATATTTTTGGTTAATATTAATTAGACATTCAGTAGTTTGGCACAATGTTTTACCTGTTCACATGAGAAAGTTATATTTGTCACCACTGGCCACAAGGCGTCTCAACATAACATGTTTACATCCAGCTCCCAACTTGTGTTTCAGGTTGATGTTCAAGAGTGCAAATGGTGGCTTGCTTTTGAATCATCACAGTTCACTGTTACTGCATGAATATATTATTGTCTTGTTGTTGCAGGTGGTATGTTGGCTCGCAAATAAATATTGAAGGATGCAAGACAACAACAAAGAAAATGAAGACTTGAGTAAAAAAATATATGGCTGTTTATATTCTTTAAAGAAAATACATGAACAAAAATAAGACTACAGAGCATTAGGCAAAAAATATCTCTGCATGTTCATGTAGAAAGCGAGAAGAGCGTTGTGCTGAAAAGGACAGTTTCGTAGTCGCTGAAGAGCGTTGTCCTGAAAAGGACAGTTTCGTAGTCGCTGAAGAGCGTTGTCCTGAAAAGGACAGTTTTGTAGTCGCTGAAGAGCGTTGTCCTGAAAAGGACAGCTTTGTAGTCACTGAAGAGCGTTGTCCTGAAAAGGACAGCTTTGTAGTCGCTGAAGAGCGTTGTCCTGAAAAGGACAGCTTTGTAGTCGCTGAAGAGCGTTGTCCTGAAAAGGACAGCTTTGTAGTCGCTGAAGAACATTGTGCTGAAAAGGGCAGTTTATCAAATATTATTGATGCTGGCTAGGTTGACTGGAGATGGAGGCATGTTGTAGATGGCTGGAGCTGTGGGCCGACTGTCAGCAGCTGGAACAGGATACTACACTTTGATCCTTGTCATCCTGGCTGCAGAACTATTAGTTTTTGATGCTTTGAGGCCTTTTTATATTCTGGATCAGTTTTACAATGATTGCTGGTTAAGCTTTTTCTTCGAGTTGTTTTTAAATAATGTGGCAGTTTTGATGGGATATGGCAACCTATCCATTTGTATTATTACAATAATTGACTTTACCTAATTTTAGCATAAAAAAACATGTTGGATAGTAAGTACATTTGGAATTAACAGTAAGTCTATTGAGTTAACTAGTTTGCTTCAATAGTACACAAAGTGCAATAATAATATGGTATGGTATACTTGGTGTACATAGGATATGAAACTGTTAGCTGTATTACATGGCTGGGGTTGGGGTTTGTGAAGATACTGTATGGTATGCTTAGATGAGTGAAAGACTTATGGTACTGGTATCACACATATATCGACAGGATGAGGGCTTAGCAATGGGCTTGCCATTATCACCAGCAATGGCGAATATATACATGGAATACTTTGAGGAAATGGCATTAGAATCTATATCTCTAAAGCCGACAATATGGTTAAGGTATGTAGATGACACCTTCATACTCTGGCCACACCAGGAAGATGTTCAGGTTCTACTGGACCATGTGAACTCAATAAGACCTTCGATACAGTTCACAATGGAGAAAGAGAGTAACAACACACTCCCATTCCTGGATGTTCTAATATCTTGAACAGAGCATGTGTACAAGACATCCGTATACTGTAAGCCAACATTCACCGAACAGTACCTCAATTTCAACTCCCACCATCCATACAGCGTAAAGAAAGGGATCGTCCGCTGCTTACAACACCGAGCAAAAGTCATAAGTGGCAACCCAGAGACATTAGATAAAGAATTGGTCAGTATAGGTAGTACCCTACAACGTAACAACTACCCTGGGTACATGGCAGCAGCCCCCAAAACCTGGGATAGGCAGGTACAAGAGGAGGAGGAGGACAACACTCAGAAAACAGTCTGCCTGCCTTATGTGAAGGGGTTATCAGAGAAAATACAAAGAATCTGCGGTCCATATAACATCTTGATGACACTTCGCAGATATCTCTTCCGAGTAAGACCCCCCCCCCATAGAGGAGAACATGACTAAAGACTGTGTGTATGCTATCCTGTGCAGCTGCGGAAAGAAATATAAAGGAGAGACAGGTTTCCCCCTTAAGGTGAGGCTTCAAGAATACCAGAAAGCTGTAACATGAGGGGAAGTGGAAAAATCAGGCATGGCTGACCACATATGGAGAGAGAAGGGAGATCACCGCCCTCTGTGGGATCAGGTTGAGATCATAGACAAGGAACACTATTGGAAAATTCGTAAACTTAAGGAATCAGCACATATGCTAGGCCACAAAAATCTCCTGAGCCGACCAAGCATAGAAATGAATACAATATGGGAACCAGTAATAAGGACTGCCAGAGAAAAGCGATAATAACAAAAAGTTGCAATATGAGCTCTGGTAAATACGCACAATGATAACAGCAAAAATTGCAATATGAGCACTGGTTAAAAATGGTTGCAGAAGACATTAGGTTTATAATACCCAGAAATTCAAATACAGATGACACATGGCACAGTGGATAAAGGCATTGGTTAGATCCAGTGACAGGACCCAAAGAGTGTGAGTTCAATACTCGGTTAAGGCAGTGGAGAACTTTCAGAGGGATAAATTAACAGGAGATAACTGATAACTGGCACGTGGAACTAGAACAGTCTACCCCAATGAGCGAAATACAGGGTTCAGTTCGACATTCCAGCCACCTGAGGAAGGCCGGAGCATACCACGGCTGAAACTTTGTAATAAATATGGTGACAGAGATGAGGACAATAGTCCGAATAATGTAAATAATGTACATAATACCTCATCTCAGAAATCTAGACAGATATTTTCTAAAGTAATTTTCATAAATTGACTTTTCTAAAGTAATTTTCATTGACAAATCTCAAGTGATATTTGATGGAGCTGATAGATGGACCAAAGGATGGATTTTATCCAATTCAGATGTGCCTGTGGCTAAAAGAAGGCAACAAGGAGACGGTCGTGCTATGATAGGGGCTGGAATTGTCAATCAGATCATTATTGCACCATTCAAAGTTGATGAAGCAGTTAAACTGAACATTGCAGTTTTATGAACAAGACTTTCTTTGCATGGTACAAGTCTCAGTCTTGCAGTTTCAAATTGAAGTGTGTATTTATGCACAACAATGCTCCTTCTCATGTATCTAAGTTTACCTGTGAATTCTTTGAGCATAAAAGATTTACAAGAGAGAAGATAATCAAATCTGACCAAAAATCTATGGTTAATTGTGAAGATGAAATTATATGAAGGTGGCAAACAATATAACAGTAAAGTAGACATTCGGGAAGCAATTAAAACTATCATGTTGGAAATTGAATCTACTAAAGTAAAAAAAATTAACAAAATCAATGGACAATAGATTGCTGGCAGTTATCGAGAAGGAGGGTCACAATATTAAAATGTAAAGGATTCAAAGACTTATCATATGTGTTTGTTATTTGTTCTATTATAGGTGTTGATCAATTTTTGATGATTTTATTACCTTTTTATTTGAATTAAAATGTGATTATTGGGTTTTGCCTAATATACTTCAGACGGCAGTTTTTTGCAATACATCAAATAACTTTGATAAAACATATTGATATTTTCTAAAATTTTAACTCAGGCTTTGTTTTGACATCTAAATTGATTGTTTAAAAATTGATATTTTTTTTTTAAAAACCAAATTTGAATTATGGATGCTTATACGATTTGCCTAATATCTTCAGACAGGTCGCATACATATGTGTGTCTGTGTATATATATATATATATATATATATATATATATATATATATATATATATATATATATGTTTTGAACGATAAAAATTATTAAAAAAATTAATTAAAATCTTCAGACACACTGGGTTGTATATTAATATTCCTTCGTTTTTATTATTATTTCATTTAGATTCCTCGACTTGTTTCGGCCAACATCGGGAGAGAAAAAAAATGTTTCTGCTTGCTGGTGGCAGTAAACTACAGAAATGAATGTCTTGAGATATATATATATATATATATATAATCATTAGAAATTTTGCTGTCAGTTTTCAAATTTTACCCTCATATTTTTGTGTCATTTTTATTCTGTATCTTTTTTCTTTCAGTTTTTAAACGTATTGAAATTTCACTGTTTTCTCGAGATCTGAGGACAACCATCAAAACCATCCTGAAGGCTTGCAACTTGCCTGTCGACTATGTAAATACCATTGAAAGCAGCTCACCTAAGACACCTCGGACACGGTCAGGGCATGGCCTCGTTAACTGGGACCACACATTTTACAAGGCAATGAATTCTGCTGATGCAATGAAAGTGAAACCACAAATAACTCTACAGTAAGTTCGATTGCATTTATAAAAACATTTATTATTTATAAAATGACAAATGGGAAACAGGTTTGAGACCTGCTGAAGAGCACACTTTCTTTGTTAAGATTTCTCAAATGTGCAGGCTGATAGGCATAATAGGCACTGTTTAAAATAAAAAATAAAGATGGGGTGTCTATTTCAAAATAATAGGGTATTTGTGCATAACTGAATATAACAAAACCACCGGGAATTGGAACTCAACTCTCTGATTTCCAATTCCGAGCTGTTATCCATTGCACCACCTGCACATCCAAGCTTACAGCACCAGATATTCCCAAGCAATGACCCATCTACGTACTGCCAGGCAAAGAAAAGAAACCTGTTTTTATCAGGTGTTGACAACTATCTTGCTAGACTTACATTTGGAAATTTTTTTCTATGAGGGATATATCTGTAAAAATTACTTGATGAATATAACGTGAATGCCTTTTTTATATAATTTTTTAACTACCCAGTAATCATAAAAATGTAGGGAAATATTCTATGTAATCTTATGTTTTATTGAATTTTAGGCACTTTGGTTTTAAATTCACCATAGTTTTTTTTTGTTTTTTTAAGCTTATCACCCCAAGCAAGGCTGGAAGTTACCACTATTATTTTATGATAATGTCCATATTTACAAAAATCAGCATGTTTATACACATGCAAAAAAATGTTAAATTCTTTTTCAAATATTGCAAGTCACTGAATTTTAGTAAGCTTTTCCATTTATGATTAATAAATATAGTTTTTAGTTAATAACAATATTACCTAACCGCTACAAGTTAATACAGAATTTTAAAAGATTTAAAACTTTATAAATTATTCTAATTAAAATTTTAAAATAATTCTTGTAAATATTTGTTAATTATTGAAAAAAATCAAATTGATGATTTAAATTCTCCAAGGACTTGTGCTAACAGGCTTTACCCGCTCGCTATTGCTTTACAAAGTAAGATATATTCTCTACTTGAAATCATTGAAACAAAATTTTTAAATGAACATTTCATTCATAAATTGGCTTGTTATAGTTAAGGAAAATTTTACAAATAGATGTCAACTTGTTGAAGGCCAAGTAAAATTCAAATTTCAAACACTTTCCTGCACTATGATATTCCTTTTAGCAAGCTTAAAATTTTAAGCTAGCTGCAATTTTATATACAAAAGGTAAATAAGAGTTACTCCCTTTGAACCATGAAAGCAACGATAATGGCTAGTATAATATATTAATATATATTTTTAATGTCGCATAATTTGCCAACCCTGAATCTGAGCTCAATGAAAATCATTCCCTGCGCCTTACTTTCTAGGGCTTTTGAATGAGTTATTAATCATTGAAATCAGACCAATGGGAGCGGAGGAGTTGCTTGGACACACACACACACACACACACACACACACACACAGACTGTACTTTATATATAAGATATTAACATTAAGCCCTACAAAAATGAATTTCTTAAAATTTCATAAAATGACATAACTGATGTACCAAAAAATATTTTTACCAAGATTTTCTAAAAAAGAAAGATTTTTAAAATAATTTCATTCATTTGTGAATAAATCTTGAAAGTCTCATTAAAATCTAAAAATTATTTGATTTCTGCAAGGAGTTTCGAATCAATGTTTTTTTCATTGCAAAACGACGCTATACAAATTTATGGTCACTTGCTGATGTAAGAAAAAAGATTTTAACTAAAACTTTGAAGGTTCTAAAAAGGATTTAAAAATATAATTTAATAATCAAAATATCCTTTGGTCTTTCCTTTTAATAATAACAAAGATTTTGACAATAAAACTTTGTTTTTATTAAATTTTGGGCATTTTTTCATCATGTATGCTCATTTTTTAGCGAATCATTTGAAGTACCTAATATATGTAATTTTCCATATCTAGGGTTGTGTATACAGGCATCTCTCATTTAATGCATTTGATTAATGTGTTTTCGATTAGTGTGCAAACATTTTTATATACCGTAATTCAATTAGTGCATGCATAATACTCAATTAGTATCGTAAAACATACTTCAGTTTAAGCATGGTAATTGAAATTTGATTTTTTATTGTTACCACTGTACAAATTAGCTGCACTAATCAAGGGATTCCTACATATATATATATATAAATATAAAAGTGAACATAGAAGTCAACACTTAGAGGTGACAGTCTGTTTCATGCTAGATGCAATCATCAGGTGGCCCGATGATTGCATCTAGCATGAAACAGACTGTCGCCTCTAAGTGTTGACTTCTATGTTCACTTTTATATTTACACACGCTCTATCTCTGATATTGAGCACTTTATCCCATAAATATAGCACACTTTAAGACTATATTTCTTCATATATATATATATATATATATATATATACACACGCACTCATACACAGACATATCTGAGCTTGTATGTGCATATATATATATATATATATATATATATATATATATATATATATATATATATATATATACATTTACATATCTGGGCTGGGGTTGTCCATATATATATATATATATATGGACTCTGAACTTGGATGCTAGACGATTACTTTCGGCTGACGTACATGTTCTCTGTTCTTTCTTTTTTTGTACCTTTTTTTTCCCTTTCGTATTGGTTTGTTTATTTACAAATCAAGGCACCTAAGGTTTTCCAGACGAGTATAATTTCTTATATTTATAAGATTATTACTATATATATATATATATATATATATATATATATATATAATGACTTAAGAAAGTTGAAAATTTGGATCACATTTCTTCCAAAATGAACTTTAGACAATTTTTGACGGAATTTCCTCCTTATCTGAGAAGGGTCATTTATAATTGAGAAAAGTCAATCAATAAAATTAATCAACACAAAACGCCTGTTGTCTTTAATAACATTTGCTTTAAAGAATATTTGCTGCTTGAATACTCACAATATACATTATATATATATATATATATATATATATATATAATTTAACAAAAAAATTATAACAATCATGTTACAAAATCACCACAAAAGTAGCCATTTTGTTTCAACACTTCTGGTGCCTTATCAAGTGATTGTGTTGAATGTAGAATTGTAGTGATTTTATAACATGTTTGTTATAATTTTCAAATAAATTATATTTGCTCTACTCTGTATTGAGCACTCTTTTAAGAATAGTATTTTTGGTTATTGTAATTTACTCCATATACACCAGTCCTGTTTATATATATATATATATATATATATATATATATATATATATATATATAGGCAAAAGTTTTGGAGTTGCCCTTTGTTTTCTAATATGATGAGGCACTGTATAGCCTCTAATGAGTTTGGTTCACATGAATACTGGCAGCTCAGTAATTGTGTCTTAAATAAGAGTAAGTCTTCTATCACTCATCCTGTCACTCAATTTGAGTGTTAATATCTTCTACTGATAAAGTAGAATATTTTGCTTGTTGATTCTCTTCCAAATCTATTCTTGACTCATCTGGAATATCTTTGCTTGACTTTCCAGTTAAAACTGAGTCTCTTTTGAGTGATATTGTCCATGGTTTCTGCTATAATCTCTAAACTGGATCCTCTCAAAGTATGTGGACTTTATGGTATCCCTGCAATAGTCCTTAAGAAATGTGCTCCTGGACTGTCTCCTGTTCTTCCTAAACTCTACAATAAATGCCTTGCTGCTTCTTGCTTTCCTGCTTGTTGGAAATCCTCTTCTGTAGTTCCAGTCTTTAAGAACTCTGGCAAACCGTCTGATCCTAATTTCAGCCTATTAGCCTTCTACTTCTTATTAGACGCTCTAATTATCTCGCAATTGGTTAATCATCTCAGGGTCTTCTTTCAGATAAGCAATATGGCTTTTGCTTTTGCTTCTCTAGGTTAACTATTAATGTAGTAACAATTATTGCTGAAAGAGTTTGACAAGCTTTAGATAGGAATGGTGAAGCTCAGTCTGTTGCTTTGGGTATCTTGAAAGCATCTGACAGGGTTTGGCATACTTCACAAGTTGAAAGATTATGGTATTTCTGAACAAATTTCTTATCAAATTGCAAAATGAAAGTTGTCTTGAATGACCACTCTTCTAGATCTTTTTGTATTAATGCAGGTGTTCCGCAGGGCTCTATCTTTGGACATGTTTTTCCTATTTTTTCATAAATGACCTTCCTGATGTCATCAGTTTTCAGTTCGGTATCTATGCTGATGACACAACTATTTACTCCTGTCTTGATAGTAAAACGCATCGGTTTGATGAGGTCAAATTGGCAGCTGATCTCAAAAATGTCATACAATCTGTTGCTGTCAAATGGAGTGAAGATTGGCTCGTTAATTTTAACACCTTCAAAATGAAACTGCTCTCTTTTAATCACCTGAGAGAGCCTGATTTGCATCCCAACAGCATGGCTGATGCTAACCTCCATGAGAGTGACCCATTGCATCTTCTCGGATTAATGTTTTCTGTACACATGAAATTGAATCAATTGCTAGTTCTGCAGTTAGGATAGTTGGTTCGATGTGTTGAGCAAGACAATTTATCTCAACAGAATCTATCTTACATATTTATAAGTCCTTGATTTGAATATTACTGCCACATCTGGGCTGCTGCTCCTGGTATATATTTAGAGATTCTTGATAAAATTCAAAGAAGAGTTTGCAATGGTATTTCCCATCACCATAATGAAGCTTCCCTGTGCCTTTTCTATAAATACTTTCATAGTAATTGTTCTGATGAACTTTTTTCTATGTTACCTAGACTTTATGAATTTAAGCTCAGTACTAGATTGGCGGCAAGGTCTCATCATTTTACACTTGAAATCGTGAGATGTAACCGTGAGTTCTATGCTAACAGTTTCTTCTCTTGCACTTCTCACTTGTGGGTCTCTCTTCCAGATTCTTGCTTCCCAGTCAACTTTGATCTTCAAAAATTTAAATGCAATGTCAATTGTTATCTTCTATTCTTATTCTTTTATTGTTCCCTCTCCTTAATAGTATTTTTTCATATTTTCAAGTTGTTTTTTAAAATAGAGGCTGGGAGATTGATGAGTCTCAGAATTCCCTCCTTGGTCATTTTGGCAGCTTCGTTGGCTGCTGGGAAGGGGATGTGTGTGTTAAGTGTATGTTACCTTTTAGTTCTTTGGGAGTGTGTGTGATGCGTGTATGCGTATATATTTGTGTGTATGTGGGAGACCCCCAACACCTCTGCAAGCGTGTCTGTCTAGTGTGGTTGAGAAACGTTGATGGCGGTTGATCTATGGGATTATATATTAATTCTGTCTGTGTTGTTTAAGCTGTCGTTAAGTCCATCTGGACAAACTGTAATAATGTTGGCTGTTGGCTCCTAAGAAGCTCATCCACCCTTTCATAAGTCTTGTTTATTGTTCACTGGAGCAACATGCTACCCTCCTTGCCAGCAGAAAAGCTGAGTAGCTGGTGTAGAAATGTAAGAGCTGGTTTAGATGACAACTACCTGTCCATGTGGCAGGTTGTATTGGATTACATGTTACCAGTTGCAGGCCTAAGCCTGACATAACCCTGACCTAACCCACTGAATATTTTTGTTTTTGGGAAGGAATTCTTGCATTTTTTTTCTTTTATTGACACTAATTTGATTATTTGTGATGATTTCTACAGGAAATGGTTGGAGAAGAATGTAGTCAAGGCGCAACGTTTGTCAGTGATGACACGAGCAATACAAGATGACATCGATCGGTTAAGTTCTGCCTTAAAGAATAAACTCAAGCTCCGGGAACTACGATGGGCTAGTGTTTGGGGAAACACACATTATCGAGGCTGTCTGAGAAGTTTTGATCGACTTTATGCAGAAAATTCACACAAAATTGAGAAAATACTCAAAGGTGAGTGAATATACAAATCTTATGAAGAATTTATTTTTTTTAATTAATTTGCTCCAAGCAAGGAGACAATGTCACTAAGGCGCAAAGGGCTACAGGGAGTGAAAGAAAATGAAAAAAACTTTAGAAGAGACTGGAAAACAAATTGTAAACAGAAAACAAGGGATAAACCACCACAAAAAGAGTCCAAAAGACTAGGAAATGAGTGTGAACCAGATGATAGGCAACCCTATCTACTCCAATTGAGGAGAGAGAAAAAAAGTAAAAAAATTAGCCTATATATAAAATTTTGTGACTTTTGTTAGTCTGTCCATCCATCTGTTACACCCTCTAAAATAGCCACACATTGACCGATGAAAACCAAATTTTGGGGAGAAGTGCAAACAGGTAAGGGGGTACAATGAACAGTTGGTTTTATTAGTATGTGTAACTTAGTAGAATAAATTTTCATTCAATTATTTTTGAAAAATTAAAAATTTTATTATTTAACATACAAAATACTCCCACTATTTTAAAAACAATGTAATGATTAAAATAACAAATACTTTTTTTAGATTTGTGACAATGAAAAAAATAAGGCAATTAAAAAGTAAAGTAAAAAAAAAATGAAAGGATGGCCGAATGTTTGTTATGATAGGGAGAAGGAACTTTACAATAAAGGGCAAGTATTAAAATAGTTTGAATCAATGAATAAAATTAATATTAATTATTGTCGCAAAGATTTTTAGGCCATTAACACATTTCATAAATTATTATTAATTTAACAGAATTTTTTCTCTAAAGATATATATCTTCTTCATTGACATGCCAATATTTTAGGCCAAAGAGATATAATGCACTGGTAAATGATTTTAATATAAAAATGCATTGGGAAATGATTTTACTATAAAAATGCATTGGGAAATGATTTTACTATAAAAATGCATTGGGAAAGGATTTTACTATAAAAATGCATTGGGAAAGGATTTTATTATAAAAATGCATTGGGAAATGATTTTAATATAAAAATGCATTGGGAAAGGATTTTACTATAAAAATGCATTGGGAAAGGATTTTACTATAAAAATGCATTGGGAAATGATTTTATTATAAAAATGCATTGGGAAAGGATTTTAATATAAAAATGCATTGGGAAAGGATTTTACTATAAAAATGCATTGGGAAAGGATTTTACTATAAAAAGGCATTGGGAAATGATTTTACTATAAAAATGCACTGGTAAATGATTTTAATATAAAAATGCATTGGGAAAGGATTTTACTATAAATATGCATTGGGAAATGATTTTATAAAAATGCATTGGGAAATGATTTTACTATAAAAATGCATTGGGAAAGGATTTTACTATAAAAATGCATTGGGAAACGATTTTACTATAAAAATGCATTGGGAAACGATTTTAATATAAAAATGCATTGGGAAATGATTTTAATATAAAAATGCATTGGGAAAGGATTTTAATATAAAAATGCATTGGGAAATGATTTTAATATAAAAATACATTGGGAAATGATTTTAATATAAAAATGCATTGGGAAAGGATTTTACTATAAAAATGCATTGGGAAATGATTTTAATATAAAAATGCATTGGGAAATGATTTTACTATAAATATTCATTGGGAAATAATTTTACTATAAAAATGCATTGGGAAAGGATTTTAATATAAAAATGCATTGGGAAATGATTTTACTATAAAAATGCATTGGGAAAGGATTTTACTATAAAAAGGCATTGGGAAATGATTTTAATATAAAAATGCATTGGGATAGGATTTTACTATAAAAAGGCATTGGGAAAGGATTTTACTATAAAAATGAATTGGGAAATGATTTTACTATAAAAATGCATTGGGAAAGGATTTTAATATAAAAATGCATTGGGAAAGGATTTTACTATAAAAATTCATTGGGAAATAATTTTACTATAAAAATGCATTGGGAAAGGATTTTAATATAAAAATGCATTGGGAAATGATTTTACTATAAAAATGCATTGGGAAAGGATTTTAATATAAAAATGCATTGGGAAAGGATTTTACTATAAAAAGGCATTGGGAAATGATTTTACTATAAAAATGCATTGGGAAAGGATTTTACTATAAAAATGCATTGGGAAACGATTTTAATATAAAAATGCATTGGGAAAGGATTTTACTATAAATATTCATTGGGAAATAATTTTGCTATAAAAATGCATTAGGAAAGGATTTTAATATAAAAATGCATTGGCAAATCATTTTACAATAAAAATGCATTGGGAAAGAATTTTACTATAAAAAGGCATTGGGAAAGGATTTTACTATAAAAATGCATTGGGAAATGATTTTACTATAAAAATGCATTGGGAAAGGATTTTAATATAAAAATGCACTGGTAAATGATTTTAATATAAAAATGCATTGGGAAATGATTTTAATATAAAAATGCATTGGGAAATGATTTTACTATAAAAATGCATTGGGAAAGGATTTTACTATAAAAATGCATTGGGAAATGATTTTACTATAAAAATGCATTGGGAAAGGATTTTACTATAAAAATGCATTGGGAAAGGATTTTACTATAAAAAGGCATTGGGAAATGATTTTACTATAAAAATGCACTGGTAAATGATTTTAATATAAAAATGCATTGGGAAAGGATTTTACTATAAATATGCATTGGGAAATGATTTTATAAAAATGCATTGGGAAATGATTTTAATATAAAAATGCATTGGGAAAGGATTTTAATATAAAAATGCATTGGGAAAGGATTTTACTATAAATATTCATTGGGAAATAATTTTGCTATAAAAATGCATTAGGAAAGGATTTTAATATAAAAATGCATTGGCAAATCATTTTACAATAAAAATGCATTGGGAAAGAATTTTACTATAAAAAGGCATTGGGAAAGGATTTTACTATAAAAATGCATTGGGAAATGATTTTACTATAAAAATGCATTGGGAAAGGATTTTAATATAAAAATGCACTGGTAAATGATTTTAATATAAAAATGCATTGGGAAATGATTTTAATATAAAAATGCATTGGGAAATGATTTTACTATAAAAATGCATTGGGAAAGGATTTTACTATAAAAATGCATTGGGAAATGATTTTACTATAAAAATGCATTGGGAAAGGATTTTACTATAAAAATGCATTGGGAAAGGATTTTACTATAAAAAGGCATTGGGAAATGATTTTACTATAAAAATGCACTGGTAAATGATTTTAATATAAAAATGCATTGGGAAAGGATTTTACTATAAATATGCATTGGGAAATGATTTTATAAAAATGCATTGGGAAATGATTTTAATATAAAAATGCATTGGGAAAGGATTTTACTATAAAAATGCATTGGGAAACGATTTTAATATAAAAATGCATTGGGAAATGATTTTAATATAAAAATGCATTGGGAAAGGATTTTAATATAAAAATGCATTGGGAAAGGATTTTACTATAAAAATGCATTGGGAGATGATTTTAATATAAAAATACATTGGGAAATGATTTTAATATAAAAATGCATTGGGAAAGGATTTTACTATAAAAATGCATTGGGAAATGATTTTAATATAAAAATGCATTGGGAAATGATTTTACTATAAATATTCATTGGGAAATAATTTTACTATAAAAATGCATTAGGAAAGGATTTTAATATAAAAATGCATTGGGAAAGGATTTTACTATAAAAATGCATTGGGAAAGGATTTTACTATAAAAAGGCATTGGGAAATGATTTTAATATAAAAATGCATTGGGAAAGGATTTTACTATAAAAATGCATTGGGAAAGGATTTTACTATAAAAATGCATTGGGAAAGGATTTTACTATAAAAATGCATTGGGAAAGGATTTTAATATAAAAATGCATTGGGAAAGGATTTTACTATAAAAATGCATTGGGAAAGGATTTTACTATAAAAAGGCATTGGGAAAGGATTTTACTATAAAAATGCATTGGGAAAGGATTTTACTATAAAAAGGCATTGGGAAAGGATTTTACTATAAAAATGCATTGGGAAATGATTTTACTATAAAAATGCATTGGGAAAGGATTTTAATATAAAAATGCACTGGTAAATGATTTTAATATAAAAATGCATTGGGAAATGATTTTAATATAAAAATGCATTGGGAAATGATTTTACTATAAAAATTCATTGGGAAATAATTTTACTATAAAAATGCATTGGGAAAGGATTTTAATATAAAAATGCATTGGGAAATGATTTTACTATAAAAATGCATTGGGAAAGGATTTTACTATAAAAATGCATTGGGAAAGGATTTTACTATAAAAATGCATTGAGAAAGGATTTTAATATAAAAATGCATTGGGAAAGGATTTTACTATAAAAAGGCATTGGGAAAGGATTTTACTATAAAAATGCATTGGGAAAGGATTTTACTATAAATATGCATTGGGAAATGATTTTATAAAAATGCATTGGGAAATGATTTTAATATAAAAATGCATTGGGAAAGGATTTTACTATAAAAATGCATTGGGAAACGATTTTAATATAAAAATGCATTGGGAAATGATTTTAATATAAAAATGCATTGGGAAAGGATTTTAATATAAAAATGCATTGGGAAAGGATTTTACTATAAAAATGCATTGGGAAATGATTTTAATATAAAAATACATTGGGAAATGATTTTAATATAAAAATGCATTGGGAAAGGATTTTACTATAAAAATGCATTGGGAAATGATTTTAATATAAAAATGCATTGGGAAATGATTTTACTATAAATATTCATTGGGAAATAATTTTACTATAAAAATGCATTAGGAAAGGATTTTAATATAAAAATGCATTGGGAAAGGATTTTACTATAAAAATGCATTGGGAAAGGATTTTACTATAAAAAGGCATTGGGAAATGATTTTAATATAAAAATGCATTGGGAAAGGATTTTACTATAAAAATGCATTGGGAAAGGATTTTACTATAAAAATGCATTGGGAAAGGATTTTAATATAAAAATGCATTGGGAAAGGATTTTACTATAAAAATGCATTGGGAAAGGATTTTACTATAAAAAGGCATTGGGAAAGGATTTTACTATAAAAATGCATTGGGAAAGGATTTTACTATAAAAAGGCATTGGGAAAGGATTTTACTATAAAAATGCATTGGGAAATGATTTTACTATAAAAATGCATTGGGAAAGGATTTTAATATAAAAATGCACTGGTAAATGATTTTAATATAAAAATGCATTGGGAAATGATTTTAATATAAAAATGCATTGGGAAATGATTTTACTATAAAAATTCATTGGGAAATAATTTTACTATAAAAATGCATTGGGAAAGGATTTTAATATAAAAATGCATTGGGAAATGATTTTACTATAAAAATGCATTGGGAAAGGATTTTACTATAAAAATGCATTTGGAAAGGATTTTACTATAAAAATGCATTGGGAAAGGATTTTAATATAAAAATGCACTGGTAAATGATTTTACTATAAATATGCATTTGGAAATGATTTTAATATAAAAATGCATTGGGAAAGGATTTTACTATAAATATGCATTTGGAAATGATTTTATAAAAATGCATTGGGAAATGATTTTAATATAAAAATGCATTGGGAAAGGATTTTAATATAAAAATGCATTGGGAAATGATTTTAATATAAAAATGCATTGGGAAAGGAATTTAATATAAAAATGCATTGGGAAAGGATTTTACTATAAAAATGCATTGGGAAATGATTTTACTATAAAAATGCATTGGGAAATGATTTTACTATAAAAATGCATTGGGAAATGATTTTACTATAAAAATGCATAGGGAAAGGATTTTACTATAAAAATGCATTGGGAAATGATTTTACTATAAAAATGCATTGGGAAAGGATTTTAATATAAAAATGCATTGGGAAATGATTTTAATATAAAAATGCATTGGGAAAGGAATTTAATATAAAAATGCATTGGGAAAGGATTTTACTATAAAAATGCATTGGGAAATGATTTTAATATAAAAATGCATTGGGAAAGGATTTTAATATAAAAATGCATTGGGAAAGGATTTTACTATAAAAATGCATTGGGAAATGATTTTACTATAAAAATGCAATGGGAAATGATTTTACTATGAAAATGCATTGGGAAAGGATTTTACTATAAAAATGCATTGGGAAAGGATTTTAATATAAAAATGCATTGGGAAAGGATTTTACTATAAAAATGCATTGGGAAATGATTTTACTATAAAAATGCATTGGGAAATGATTTTACTATAAAAATGCATTGGGAAATGATTTTACTATAAAAATGCATTGGGAAATGATTTTACTATGAAAATGCATTGGGAAAGGATTTTACTATAAAAATGCATTAGGAAATGATTTTACTAAATTCAAAACTTATTCCAACTTATATCACCTGAAGAAGGCCAGAGAATACAATGCCCAAAACGTTGTAAATATGACAAACAGTCCAAACAGTGTAAATTGTTACAATACCTCATCTCAGAAATATAGACAAATACTAATCTCGCTAGTTCAAAAAAACAATCTTGTCTTTAGTCATGTGAATATATTTATATCTTCTTTCCTTTCAGGTCGTACATTGGTATTTGCTAGTTCAACAGGTGTCAATCTTCATGGAGACATTGTCCTCAGTACGGAACATGTACCAACCTTCTGGATGAATGTAAGTTCCGAATGTATCAATCTCTTATTGTTGGGGTTAAGAATTCTTAATTCGTAAAAATACGAGGGGCTACTCCAAAAATCAGGGAATTTACCACAAAAAAATCACTTATTTGAAAACTTAGTGTCTACATAATGGAGAGGGGTTTGTTGGGAAAGGATTTTACTATAAAAATGTATTTGGAAATGATTTTACTAAAAAAAAGTATTGGGAAAGGATTTTACTATAAAAATGCATTGGGAAAGGATTTTACTATGAAAATGCATTGGGAAATGATTTTAATATAAAAATGCATTGGGAAATAATTTTACTATAAAAATGTATTTGGAAAGGATTTTAATATAAAAATGCATTGGGAAATGATTTTAATATAAAAATGCATTGGGAAATGATTTTACTATAAAAATGTATTTGGAAAGGATTTTAATATAAAAATGCATTGGGAAATGATTTTATTAAAAAAAAAGTATTGGGAAAGGATTTTACTATAAAAATGCATTGGAAATGATTTTACTAAAAAAAAGTATTGGGAAAGGATTTTACTATAAAAATGCATTGGGAAAGGATTTTACTATAAAAATGCATTGGGAAAGGATTTTACTATAAAAATGCATTGGGAAATGATTTTACTATAAAAATGTATTTGGAAAGGATTTTAATATAAAAATGCATTGGGAAATGATTTTAATATAAAAATGCATTGGGAAATGATTTTACTATAAAAATGTATTTGGAAAGGATTTTAATATAAAAATGCATTGGGAAATGATTTTATTAAAAAAAAAGTATTGGGAAAGGATTTTACTATAAAAATGCATTGGGAAAGGATTTTACTATAAAAATGCATTGGGAAAGGATTTTACTATAAAAATGCATTGGGAAATGATTTTACTATAAAAATGTATTTGGAAAGGATTTTAATATAAAAATGCATTGGGAAAGGATTTTACTATAAAAATGCATTGGGAAATGATTTTATTAAAAAAAGAGTATTGGGAAATGATTTTTCTATAAAAATGCATTGGGAAAGGATTTTATTATGAAAATGCATTGGGAAAGGATTTTATTATGAAAATGCATTGGGAAATGATTTTAATATAAAAATGCATTGGGAAATGATTTTACCATAAAAATGTATTTGGAAAAGATTTTACTATAAAAATGCATTGGGAAATGATTTTACTATAAAAATGCATTGGGAAAGGATTTTACTATAAAAATGCATTGGGAAATGATTTTACTATAAAAATGCATTGGGAAATGATTTTACCATAAAAATGTATTTGGAAAAGATTTTACTATAAAAATGCATTGGGAAAGGATTTTACTATAAAAATGCATTGGGAAATGATTTTACTATAAAAATGCATTGGGAAAGTATTTACTACTGTCTTAGACAAAATTTTTACCACACTAGCATGCAAAAGTTATAGGCACACTCCATAAAATGATTACACATCT
The DNA here is from genome assembly GCA_964036315.1 of Acanthosepion esculentum. Classification (NCBI taxonomy): domain Eukaryota; kingdom Metazoa; phylum Mollusca; class Cephalopoda; order Sepiida; family Sepiidae; genus Acanthosepion; species Acanthosepion esculentum. The sequence goes on along the minus strand of OZ038519.1, from coordinate 10,200,786 downwards.
TTATTTTATTAAGAATTAAAGACTATTTAGCATTTTGCATTTATCGGTAGTGTCTGTGGACCGTGATGCTTGGAAAATAGTTTGTAACATTTTCATAGGTGCCCTGTGACAAGATACACTGCTTTCAGCAGGTTAAAGTTAAAAAATGATCATGGAATACTTTTGGGTTAGCAAAAGATCTGAGATGATAATGTCATGACAATGTGCAAATTCCTAAATAGGAATTATTCAATCTTATTAACATGAGTATTAAGTGCCTTGACAAGTTATTGTAGTTGAACATTAGGATGCTTTTTTACCATAAAATCGTGGCTGAAATCTCTGCTGAAACAAAGATGAAAGGTTGTGACTATAACAGTGAAGTTGATTTAACGAGAGAAAGTCAGGTGACTGGGGACTTCCAGAAACAGTGTTCAAATTGACAAAAAGACATTTTCTACAATTGGAAGTGATTTAAGGGCAAAGGAAATTGGAAGACCCCCAAAAGTTAGACAAGGGAGATGAAAGAAAGATTATGGTCAGTCAGTTATGTGCCATGTGTGATACACACTTAGGCAATTATGTATCTTTTGATACATGACTGACAAGGCAATTTTTTTTGTGGTAGACCAGTTGCCATCCAAGGCTATAGAACCCGGTCTGTCCTGCTATTTACACATCACTGGCTGGGGGGAGAAGAAGAGGATTCATACCTTTCCCAAGGGTATTAGCACATAAGTGACTGAGGACTACAAGAAGAAGACGCGTGAGTCGTCTGCAGTTTTTTTTTTGGGGGGGGGGGCAAAAGCCATTGCAGTCAGTCATCCGTTTGTCGGCAGCAGTTGTGGGTGCCGTTTGCTCGTTCGCTGTCGTAAAGTGTTCATTTGAAAGAGTCATGCGTTCGTTTCAGGTTCGCAAGAAGGCGTTTGATTGGGTGTGCGACAGTTTTTTTTTTCCCTAATTCCCATTCTTCCCACAAGCTATTTCGGCATTATGGCCTTCGACCCGAACCTGATACCACTGTTTGGCGGAAGCGATTCTGGACAGTCGGTAGTGGAATGGTTGGAGAAGGCGGAACTGATATGTCAGTTGAGTGGTGTGTAGCGAATTGAGTGTGTTATCCCGATACGTTTGTCAGTTGGCGCATATGCTGTGTACCAGCAATTGAGTGAGGAGAAGCGCGCAGACTTCAATTGTGTTAAGAAAGCGTTATACACGGCCTTCGCCTTAGACCGTTTCTCTGTGTGGAAGCAATTTGCAGCACGTCGCCTTCAGCCAGGGGAAACAGTCTACGTCTTTTTGGCAGAACTGCGCAGACTTGCAGTTCTGTTTGGTGGCATATCAGAAAAGTGTTTGCAGTGTGCATTCATTGCTGGATTGCCTGAGCATGCAGAGGAGCTCTTAAGAGCGTCATCCCAGATGGAAGACCTGGATTTGTCACACTTGCTGGCACGAGCTCGCGCTATCTTGAAGAAATGCACTGGTTCTACAGAGCAGGCCGCAGTGGCTGCACAGTCGAAGGAAACAGATGTGCACACGAGGTGCTATAAATGTGATGTCTCCTGGGGTGTGAACCATCCAAGGGTGCTGGTACCAAGCACCAACGGACCATCACTATTATCACTATGCTATTGATGTCATTGGTAAGGGCACATTGCTTGGTGTTGTCTGGAAAACGAGCAAGGGGGCGAGAATTCAGTGTCAACCTCTTCCCCAAAACCCTTATAAATGGCGCATTGCCTGTAGTGATGGTTCGTATCGATGGAATACCACGTACAGCTCTGGTGGATACAGGATTCACACAGTCACTAGTCCGTAAGTCATGCTGTCGAGCATGGACAAGAAAATCAACACGCGTGCTTACAGTAGACGGAGGCGCACTTGACTGTTGCGGAATCGGAGTGGTACAGGTTAGCATTGGCGCAAAGCCGTCCATCGCTATGGAAGTCCTATTTGTGGACGGAGACCTGCTTGGATTCGACTTGCTGCTCAGACTAGACGCCATCAAACAGTTGGGAGGAATATCTATAACTGGCGCCGGTGAGGTAAAGTTTCTGCAGTGTGTCGAACCAGTTGTTGTTGCCCTCACCATTACCGAGCCCGACTTTAAAGTAGAATACGATGAGACCACTATGGACTATCGGGAACTCAATGAATACATTGACACGTACGCGGCCAATGCAGATGTTTGTTCTCAAAAATTACGGGAATGGTGACAGCAAGGACCGAATGCTGCAGTGCTGGACCTACGCCGGGCCTATCTGCAGGTACACATCGACAAGTCCCTTTTTTGGGGCGGCAAAAGCCGGTGGTCATCCTTTTGTCGGCAGCAGTCGTGGGTGCCGTTTGCTTGTTCACTGTTGTAAAGTGTTCATTTGAAAGAGTCGTGCGTTCGTTTCAGGTTCGCAAGAAGGCATTTGATTGGGGGTAGCATCAGCGTGTGCGACAGTTTTTTTTTTTTCCCTAATTCCCATTCATCTCACAAGATGTTCAACTTTTGGAAGACAGGCCAGCACAAAATCCTGATTTCAATATTATAATATGTCAGTTTCTTGTTTCCCTGCTACCTATATTCCTAAAAAATTTAAATGTGATATCAATCGCCATCTTCTGTCTTCCTGAATCTGTTCTTTTATTGTCCTTTCTCCTCACTAAAGTCCTCTCATTCTCTTTCATTTTCGGTAACCCCTTGCATCTTAGTGGCATTATCGTCTTTCTTGAGGTGAAATGAATAATAAAAAAGATTCATATATAAAGGACCTCCAATCGGTTGTGGACTGAGGCAAGAATTGGCTGGTTAACTCAAAAACTGCTCTCTATTACTCACCACAGAGAACCATCCCTGCCCCCCATTAGAATGTCTGGCGCTCAACTCCACGAGAGCACCTCTTTGCGACTGCTCGGTCTCACATTGACTGTTGACCTGAGATGGAACAAATACATTGAGCCAATAGCTTCATCCACCGCAAGGAAAGTTAGCTCCCTGTGCCACACCAGGAAATTTTTCTTGCCAGAGTGGATCCTTCAAATCTACAAATCAACCATTTGCCCTTGCATGGAGTATTGCTGCCATATATGGTCTGGAGCCCCTTCTGTTTGTCTCAAAGTCCTTGATAAAATCCAGAGATGGATATGCAATGTAATTGGCCCTGATCTGGCATCTCATCTGCAGCCACTCTCTCACAGACGTGCCGTTGCCTACCTCTGTCTTTTTTACAAATACTTTCATGGTAACTGCTCCGATGAGCTGCTTTCGCTGGTTCCCTGACTTCGTGAATTTAAGCATTCAACGAGGCTGGCATCTCGCTCTCACCCATTCACTGTCAAAACTGTTAAATGTAGTCATCTCTTCTACTCCAATAGCTTCATGTCTTGCACCTCTCGCCTGTGGAACTCCCTCCCCTTTTCATTTTTCCCTGATAGCTATAATCTCCAACTATTCAAATGTAATGTCAATTGACGTCTCCAGATGCCTTGATCTATCCTCTATCTTTCTCTTCATCCTTTCCTCTATCACTCCTATTTGCTCTCACTCCAACTCTCTGTAACTCCTTGTGTGCTAGTGGTTTCCCACCTTGCTTGGGGGTGAAATGGTTAAAAAATATATATATATATATATATAAACTACCAATATTTATCTATTCCCTGAATGAAGTGAATGTTTATTAACTAATCAATGACCCTGTACAGTAATTATGTGATCTCCAAAACTTGTTGGCCCAACACCAGTTATGGGTTGAAATCATATAAGCAGCCAGTTTTGGGAGCTCAAGACTTCCATGGTGCCTTTGGAATCCATGTCACGTGTCACCGAAAGCTCCTGCCTCAGAACCCTGAATTTCTGATATGGCCCAGTGTAACTATAGAGCTTGATTCGGGAAGGGGTTAATTTTTGTTGTAGCAAAGAACTGCATCAACCAATTAAAAATTAACCCAAGGATCTTTACATTTTTATTAATTTTCACTTGTGAAGAGATTTCTTCTCTTGATATAATCCTCAACACAGGATTCACTGCTACAATTACTTTGCCGTTTGATCTGTCAATGCTCTGTGATCAAAAAACAAACTGAGCAGAATCGGTGTAGATCTGTATTGACCGGTGCAGAGTTTAGCCCTGTGGTTAACACATTGATCTAAGACTCTGAGAATCGGACTGCTAAACGTAGTTACATCATTGGGTGTAGTGACATGGGGAGAGGGTTATATTAGAACAATTTTAAATGTTTGTTGAGGGGAGTAATATAAATTATAGCATTTTATGTTGATATATTATATGATTATATGCAAATTATGGAATGCATACCTGGTTTTTTGATATGAACAAAAACAAAACCTGACATGTTTTGCGCATTACAAAGAAAAGGACACTGGCTTTTATATATAAAGATGTATTATATTTAAATTTTTATGAATCTTGAAGTAAAATATAAGAAATCTATAAAAACGAATTAAAGGATTTTTTTTTTCAGTCTAGTTCAAGTACGGCAATCAGATAACATAGAATAAAAATATTAAATAAATAAATGTAAAGAAAAACATTCTTTTTCTGATCAGATCTGACTGTGTTTCTTAATACAATTTAGGCAATGTCTAACCTTTGTACCTGCAAAAAAAAACTTATTCTCTTGGTACCATTATTACTGCATTCACTTTTGACTCCCTCGGCAATATTTATTGTTTTAAAAAGTGATGATTAGGATTTTAATAAAACACCAAAATATGAAAGTGAATTTATGTTTTCTTTGTTCTTGAGAATTGGCAACAAAGATATTAAACATTATTTATTAGATTATTTACAAGAATATTTTTATCTCCAAGAAATTATGCTTATTCAGAATTTCTTGTTCTATAGTACATTAATATATTTATAAAATAATGAATAAAAATCCTTTTTCATATTTACCAGGATAGCAGCACCTGTTAAAGTCCGCATGTGGAGATGACCTTGACTTTGAATCACTTTGTGGAGATGACTAAAGAGTCTGATCTTCACCCTGAAAAGTTGTGACATGGGATACTGGGGGCTGAACCAGGCTGGGAGGCAGAATCCTCTTGATATTTTTTTTTCTGGTCTCTCTGTTCTTTGTCCCTGATTCTTTTCTCTTCAAAATCAGACATTCCGGACTTTAGAATGGACCTCCAGATGGCACGGCCCTCAGCAGACTCTTCCCAGATGGAATGGGAAATGCTACAATGCTTGAGAGACTCCTTCAGTAAATAGTGACCCTCCCCACAAAAAAAAAAACTATGAAAGTATAAAAATATATTTTTTTATGGTAAAAATACCAGCAATACATTTTTATATAAAAAAAGGACTACCAATACATATTCATAGTAAAATGACCATCAATATATTTTATCTGTAGTCGAAAGTATACAATTGCATTCAAAATATATTTAGTTTAATCCATCATTGTGTTCAGATTATTTATTTTTATCTGCATTAAATAACCTACAGAGGCTGATACTCTGTGAAAAAATCACAACCAACCACAGTTATTTATAAAATGATAAATAATAAATATTTTTGCACTTGGTTCACATATTTTTATAACCTTGTAAATAAACATTGTCAAGGGTATCAAAAGTGTGTACAGCAATGGCAGTATCAATAACTGTGCTTTTGACAAACTGTTTTTTCGTTTGCATTCTTATATAGATTTCAGTTGGCATTAAGAAATGTTAGCAAAAAACTCAAACCCGACTTTGTTTCTTTTTTGTCCAGCTTCTAAATTCAGTCCGTGCATATGATCCTGTTCTTGAGCGCTTGCCCTATATGGAAGATGAACTCTCTGGCCTGCTGAACAATATTCACATTGTCCGTCGACAGAAACGCTACCTGAGCCTCATGGCAGAACAGTACGAAGAATTACTTAACAAACTGATAAATTCACTACGCAGACGTCAAGATGAAGCAAAAACATGTTTTTTCGATGAAGACTTGTCTAATCTTGAATTAGTTGTTGAATGGTAAGTAACACACTATGTATCCACACACATGCATACATACACAGACATACACAAACAGACATACTTTTTTTTTAAGCACTTCACCCTAGGCAAAGCGGGATTGCCACTAGTGTGCAATAGGTTACAGAGAGTGAAGGTAAGAGAAAAGACTGGGTACGGGGAGGTGAGGAAAGGATAAAAAGAAGAATGCGGATCAAGGTATCAGGAGATGATGATTGACGTTACATTTAAATTTTTGAAGATTGTAGTTATCGGGGAAGCAAGTAAGAGGAAGGGAGTTTCACTGTCAGGAAGTGCAAGAGAAGAAGCTGTTGGAGTAGAAGAGGCAGTTACATTTATTTGTTTCAACATTAAAAGGGTGGGACCTAGTAGAACACTTAAATTCATGTAGTTGGGGGGACCAGTGAAAATAGCTTGTCAGAGCAGTTACCATGAAAACATTTGTAGAAGAGACAGAGAGAAGCCACATCATGTCTGTGAGAAAGCGACTGCAGTTGAGATGCCAAGTTATATATATTAATAAATATGCATATTATCCCTCGCCAATAGCTCCTGAAGATTGTGTCATGCATGAAACTCCAAGTTATCCTAGTGGTGAGTGATAATATATATATTTGTTAATATATACTTAATAGCTCTGTTGTATTACATCGAGCACTCTTTTATTAATACCAGCGCTATATGTGTGGTATATTATAATTATGTTTATATAAATATATATATTCATACATGTTCCATTAAATAATATAGATAAGTGTTGTCTATATATT
>OZ038519.1:9741566-10191566 GCA_964036315.1 Acanthosepion esculentum | reverse complement strand
ACTGAGTCCAGGGATTGAACTCACAACCATAATATCATCAGTTTCATGAACCATTGCTTTAATCCACTAGGACAATTTGCAGCTTAAAACCTAACCTGACTGCTGATTAAGGCTGCTGCTTTGCTGTCATTTGTCTTTCTTACTTTATTAGTGACTACCATATTGTATTTATTTCTATGCTAGTCCTATTAATGAGGTCCTCGTAGCCTAGAATATGCGACGATTCTTTCAGTGTTCTTGCTCGTACAGTATTTTCATTTCATTCCACAGGGGCTAATGACTGCTCCTTTCCATCTATACAGGCCTGATTTAATTCTCTTACCCCTCACTATGGCTCTTCGATGTTCCTCCAGCCTTACTTTGAGGGGGCAGCTTGTATCAACCTTATATTTTCTGCCACAACTGCAAGGAATCGAGTACATATAATTATAACAGAAAAAAATTATTAAGAGCTACAAGAGACAGGAAGTTGTGGAGAGCCATGATCGCCTACACCCCAAGGAAACATAAAGAAGAATTGTATTACATCTATCATCCTGTGTATTTGAGTAATCTTAATAAAGAGAATATGCTCTCTCTGTCAGGAATTTAACCTGCATCCTCCTTTGTAGGAGAAACCACCATTTGTTTCAGTGTACTTTACCACTTGGCCAAGAAGTGACAGTGTGCTACTTGGGGGCCATTTAATTCGCCTGTGGATTGGGTTTGGTATTCAGGCACTTGGAGAGACTTGGCCCTGTGGTGTGATTCCTGGCCCTGTGGTGTGATTCCTGGCCCTGTGGTGTGATTCCTGGCCCTGTGGTGTGATTCCTGGCCCTGTGGTGTGATTCCTGGCCCTGATTCTCTTATGTCGTACCAGGGCTTATACCTGCACCCTGTTCCTGTGATCTCTTATCCAGACACTTCATCCAGCTTTGGTGGATCATTAAACTGCGTTAATTTTTTTAAGTCTTTCCGCAAAGGCATTATGCATAATAATGATAATTCTTCATTCCACACATTGAAACAGACCTTCTTCATTGTTATTTTTCTTTTCCAAAAATACATCGAAGTATTTCCTTATGATCTGATTACTTTTTTCATTTACTTAATGCAAAGGAAAAATATGTTCGTGATTAGTATGCGTCTATTGCAGTATGTTGGCATGAATAGTCAGCATGTATTTGGGTGCATCCTTCAGCGACATATAACACAGTTGCCAAAAGAAGCACTATACACCAACATGAAGACACGGTGGAGTAATGGATTGTGGCTCAGATTGAGGAATTGAGAGCTGAGTTGGAATTCCATTCAAAATCATGACATTCGTTTTCTAAAGCTATGGATAAATAGCAGGACAGACTTAGTTTTATAGCCTTGGGTGGCAGCCGGTCTAGGAGAAGGAAAAACTTTGAATTCAAAACCAGCCGGGAGATGGTTGGTCTTCATCAGGCTATCTTGCCTATGACACACTACATGTACTGTGGCTACAGTACATGTGGTGCCCTACGACCCTGATGAGTCACATGATTCGTGATTGATCACAAATACAAAATAATAATATTATCAATTTTCATATTAATCACACGTTTTAATTTGTTTTTAAAGATGGTAAAATGTTTATTTCACTGGACTTTCATAGTTAACACATTCTGTGAAAATTTGGAGTAACAGCTTAAAACAGGTTTAGTCTTTTTCAAAAAATTTTTTAATTATTAGATAATAAGTAAAAAATTTTTATAGCCCCTAAATAAATGAAAAGCACCAAAAAAGCCTTCATGCAAATATATCTGGATTTAAATTATGAAAATAAATCATTTTATGATATCAAAAGAAATGTTTCATGTTTTTACATTAAAAGAGAAATTTCTTCCATAAAATTCAAAGTGAATACAAAATTACCAATTAATATTAAAGATGGCAAAATAAGATTTCTTTTTCCACTGGGCTTCATAATTAGCACATTGCATGAAAATCTGGAGTATTAGCTTGAAACTGGTGTAGGCTTTTTCAAAGTAATGAATATATTTTTTATTAATTTTCAACTTCTGTCAATGAATATTTCCTTTAAACAAATCCTAAGAACCCCAGCTATGGGTAAAATAGGACAGACTGGGTTTTATAGCCTTGGATGGCAACCGGTCTAGGTGAAAGAAAACTAAATTCAAAACCAAACCAGAGAGGGTTGGGCTCCATCAGGCTTGCTCAAAACACACCTCTTCTACTGTGGCTGCAGTACATGTGGTACCTCTATGACTCTAATGAGTTACAGGACTTGTGAGTGTGACATCAACATATCAAATACCAAGATACTATATATTGACTTGAAACCAACCATCTGCAAATTTATTACCAAAAAATGACAGAAACAATGGAGCCAATGCAACAACTACAACACATTCAACCAATAATTGGGAAATTGCTCCCAGGTTTTCAAAAAATAAGAAAGGATCCGGTAACTCTAACCAGACTACGCATTGGACATACTTACATCACCCACTCATACCTGTTTACAAATGAAAAATCCCCCAAGGTGCACTACACGACAGGAACCATCCACAGTGAAACAGACTTACAAAACTGTAGTAATGTCGAGCCTACTCGAATAAAGTATTATCAAGTAAATAACTTGTAAAAAAAATTGAAAATATTAAACCAAATGATATACTGGATTTCCTAAAAGACATTAGACTCTAAACCAGAATTGAAATATATACCAACCTGAAATAATAATCTACCAGGAACCATAATATTGTAACCTACCAAACTACACAAATATTTAAACAAAAGTACCTGAACAAAATGCAACAAGATACTAATATCGTTTTGGCATTATTAACCCCTATAGTCGTTTATATGCTAGTAGAATAACCAATCAATCAATTTAGCCACCTATACAAATTATTGCAGTTAATTTTTATGAATCGTACTGTGATCGTGTTTTATCACTCAAGAAAGACCACAAACGAATTGAGGAAATAAGTGTTGTCCTCAGCCTAAGTATAGCAAAGTTTTTATTTTTTGAATCATTTTACCCCAAGCAAAGGCGGGCTCCTGAGTGTGAGAGAAAAAGGAAACATTATGAAAAAGAGAGAACAATAAAGGAATAGGAATTAAGACAGAAGATAGTGATTGACATTGCATTGAAATGTTTTAAGATCAAAGTTGAAGTAAGTATCCAGAAGAGAGTTCCACAAGTGAGAAGTGTTGGAGAAGAAACTGTCAGAATAGAACTGTAAAACGATGAGACCTTTCCACCAACCGAGTACTGCGCTTAAATTCATAAAATGTAGCTACCAAAGAAGAACACATTTGCAGCAGCAAGACACTAATGAATACTTATTGACTATTTCTGTCGCCCACCACAATAAATGTATGATAATTGCAGCCATATTTCCTTGCTATATTTCACATGTACTGCTATAATCTTGTTTTTGTGGTCATTTCAGTGAATCTGGTCCCTTGACTGTGTCTCAGACTGGTCAATTCTTAGTGCCAGCTTCATGTCCCGGATCTTTGGTGATAGAATTCATTGACCAAAATAAGTCAATGGCTTTGCAGCTTTTATCTGAAATACCTGAGTGAGTATTGATCCTTTTCTTTCCTTTTCTGTTGTATCTTTTTTTTTTTACACATCCATAGTACCCCCTACTTTCATAAAATATCTATATATATGTATCTATACAAAGATTAAGGTTACTAGAAACTTTTGAGGATGTGTTTATTGCTGAGATTTTGGGTATACATGATGAGGAAAGAAAACTTGGAGAATGCAACATAAAAATAACAAAAGGAAGTTGTGGAGAACCATGATCACCTGACGGCTCATGGCATATAAAGAGAGAGAGTGAGAAACTACGTAGCAAGTTTGAGCCAATGGATAGCGGAGTAAGAACCAGAAAGACATAAAGTAGCCATTATTTACATTATTCAGACGGTTATCCTCATCTTCATTGCCATATTCACAACGTTTCGGCCGTTTTACACTCCGGCCTTCTTCAGGTGATTGGAATTTTGAACCAAACCCTTCATTTCGTCCACCGGGGTAGATTGTTGTAGTTCCACATGCCATGCCTCTTCTGGATGCCTCACTCATTTCCCTTTAACTCAACTCATTTAAATTTTAAGCAATTATTGATTTAAATTATTTTAAATTGCAGTGCTCTTTTTTTTTAAATGACCTTATAATGTTATTTTTAGTTTTTGAATAATTTGACAATAACTGATTTTCTACTCATAGTAATTATTTGAAACTTTCAGATTATTAATACTATATAATAATATACAAAATATTAAAAAATTAGCTCAACTGCTAAAGTTTAAAGGTAAAATTCAACTAGCCTTATAATTATGCACTACACCGTGTATATATATATATATATATATATATATATATATATATATATATATATATATATATATATATATATATATTTTGTGTATTTAGGCAACAAATTCTCTTTTAGGCATGTCTGATTAGGACAGAAATCTGAATTAGTTTTTCTAGTTTTATAAGGAGTGATAGTGTGTTGCCACAGCAAAAATGTTCAGCTATGGCTCTTCTTTCTGGGTGAGGCTTAGAACTTTTTGAATGACTCTTGTATATTATAATAATAATATTGTGGAATTATAGATTGGCTTTAGATCTGTACATGAAATAAAAAGTAAAGATACGGAAAAAAACACAAATACTTTTGATAAGCCATAACGGCTCTTTTTATTTTATTTGTTTTTTTTCTTTTGATAATTTCTGTTCATAATTTATGTAAATTAATATTTTGTAGATTTTTGGAGAAGGAACAACTCTTGCATGCAAAATGCCTGGAAGTTTTCCATTTGTCTTCCCTAAGCAAAGATGACACTGTATCTTCTCAACAAATGACGAGTTTTTGTAGCCGACTCTTGGAAAACCAACAAAATTTACTGACCATTATTTCTCTAGAGGATCTCCATATACAAGTGTCGCATTATTATTCAGTTATGCAAGATGGCAGAATGTGTGTCCCTTGGGACTGGACAGAGCAGTGAAAAAAGAATGTGTCCTTTGGAACTGGATAGAACAATGGAAAAAGTATGTGTTCCCCCCTTCAGACTGGACGGAGCAATGGAAAAAGAATGTGTGTCTGTTGGGACTGGACAGAGCAATGAAAAAGAATGTGTGTCCCTTCGGATTGGAAAGAACAAGAATGTGTGACAAGTTTTTTGTTTGGTAGACAGCTTAGGTAAGACTGCGTGTTTTAAAATGTTTTTCCTTTTTGGATGTTATTGTCTACAAGTGAAATGTAATTGCCTGTCTGGAATCCACTTTTCCATACAAAACATATTTTTTGGTTTGTGCTTTTTTATTATTCAGGTTTGGCAAGCTAAATCTACAAAAGCAAAAGTTTTAAACTCTTTTACTTTTAAAGAATTTAATTGTCTAAGAAAAGAACCGTTATTTTTTGTAAAGATCTAAATTAAATAATCAAATAAAACAAAATTCTTGGTATTTTCAGGCCTAAAGTATAATTTCAGCTGATGGAAACATTTAACTTTTAACCTGTTATTAAAAATTCTAATCCCATAAAAACATATTTCCTAGAACTGAAATTCGTTACAAGAATAATTTTTATCTAATATTACAATAATGGATTACATTATAGTTACATAAAATTATTTTCACTATTTACATTCAGACTATTGTCCTCATCTCTGTTGTTATCAAAATATTTCGGCCAATAGTGCTCTCCGGTCTTCGTTAGGTGCCTGTTAATTTGCCTAGTTCTTATTTTTAGAGATATCCATAAGCATGGGCAATAGAATGAGAACAGTCTACCCCCATATAATAAAGGGTTCAGTTCGTAATTCCCTGTAGGTCGCCAGGATCGACATACACCTGATGATGGCCAGGGAGCGCAATCAGCTGAAACAGTTTGATAACAACAACAAAGATGAAGACAATAGTCTGCGTATAAATAATGATAAATCCATATCCTAGAAATTCAGACAGAAATTACATAAAATATTGACAAACACCCCAGTAAAGTAGTCAGCCTACAAGTTGACGTCTTTGTACAAGTATACATACATTAAAACAAATTTAAGTAAAATATTTTCATTTTATTAGTTTATAATATCAGAAATTTGTAAAAAAAAAAATAAATTATTTTTTAAAAATTGTCTTAAAAATTTAAAGTAAATTTGAGAAAAGTTTTTGTCAGTTTCTCTTGAGAGAAAAACATGAAAATCAAATTATTTTAAGATTATTTTCCTAATTATTTGGATGCATAAAAATTATTTTTAAAGTTATAAAATTATAAGGAAGTTCTTGGGAAAATAACAAAACATTTCCAAAAATTGAAATTCAATATTCACAGAAGTTATTTCTTTATAGAACTGTTTAAATCATTGGAGGTCATTTTAAAAAATTTATGTAAGTAAAAGATAATTTCAAGATATCTGTCTGTATATAATATGTTGTCAATGTTTACGTTAAGGTACGTTTCGAGAGTAGATATGATCGTTTGAGAAGGATCATTGAAGATTTGTTGTTTAAAAACAGTAATTCAGACTTTGCTAACTAGACAATTCTTTGTGGCTGAATGGTTAACAGTATATCAGATCAAATGATGGTTCCCTTAGGGGTTACAGGTTCGATTCCTGTTGGAGGAGCACATATTTTCTATGAAATTTCTTGAACATTTAGGCAATTAAAAGTAATTAATACTGTTTATTTAAAAAACAGAGTATTTGTTTAAATAATTTGTATCTGTTAATAATAACATATAAAAAGAAAATATATTAAATAATTGTCAGACTTAATCTATTTCATAAAATATATATATATGTATATATATATATATATATATATATATATATATAGCAGAAAACGCTTGGACATGTAAAACAGTCACACAATTTCTACATAATTATGTCCAGAAAAAAATTGTAAAAAAAGAGGGATTGCTGCCCAAATACATAATTTTATATATATATATATATATATATATATATATATTTTGGCAGCATGTTTTCATTGAGGTATGTTTCGTTGAATAATTTCGACATGTTCTGTCTACTTATTTTCAATAGGATCCTTTCATGTTCACGGATAAGTTTTTTGGTGTTCTTATTGAAGGATGAGAGAAAATTGCTGTGTTGATATATAGCACAATGTCATCATCAAGGTATTCTTTATTACAGGATAAATATTGTAGTGTTCATTATTGTGAAGGACAATATTGTTGTGTTCATCTGAATGTTAAATTTCATATATGTGGAGTGAGGAGTGCTGAGTTTGTGTGTGACCACTGACACTGTTTAAGGGGAGGTAACTAAGTTTAGTGTGGAGAGTTTGTTTACAAAATGAGTAGTAAAAAAAGAAACTATTAGTACAAAACTTGGCATTTCAAACTATTATATACATTTTAATACATTTGTGAAGTATTCATAATTAATTTTATTAAGATTTGGTTTCAATTTTTTAATTTAAATAGCTTTGAGAATTTTAGTTTATGTATATTCTTTTCATGAAAATGTATAGAGGTATTTTAACAAGAATTTTTCTGAATTGCAAATGTGGACAGGTATGTTGTAATTGTTTAGAAATGTTGGACGTATTATTCAAATGAAAACTTAGCTGCCGTGACAATATTGTTGTAGTGTGTCTAACATAAATATTATTTTTACCATTAGAGATACATTTAATGAGGACATTTAAATTTATAAACAATGTTGGTTTTCTACAACACATTAGTGAGCGGGGAAGAGTCATTATGAATGATTGTATTAGATATTGTAGATTTAGTGTAGTATATAATTAATTTTATTTTTTATTAGTAACTGTGGTGGATAAATTAGTTTTATTAATTTTTTTTAGGATATTTTTATCTTGCTTATAGTTAGCATGCATTTGGTTACAATATAAAAGGTTGATATGTTTGGGGTTAGTTGAAGAAGTATTCTATTTGTTTAGTATAACGATCTCTAATGAAGGCGATGATAATAACAACAAAAATTAAGATATTAGTCTGAATGTAAATAATGATAACTCCTTGTCCCAGAAAATCAGAAATTAACAGAAATGTGTGTGTATGTATATAAATTTGATTTTGATTGTATGTTGTTTTTTTTTATAATTTATGTTAGAATTTTTGTCATTATTGAATGACTTGCTATTCAGACTTTCCTACTTGTCTTGGTGGTTTATACAACAGCATATTTGCTGTTATACTTTCAGACCTTTTTCAGGTAGTCTATTGTCATACATGGTAGCCTTTTCCCCCCTGGTGCCCCAACTATATGAATTTAAGCATTTTACTAGATTGGAATCTAGGTCCCACCTTTTTACTGTTGAAATAATTAATGAAACCTTCACTTCTACTCCAACAGTTTCTTTTCTCACACTTCCCAACAGTGGAACTCCCTTCTACTTACTTGCTTCTCTGATAACTACAATCTTCAAAAGTTTAAATGCAACATCGATCGCCATCCTATTCATCTTTTACCCTTTCATTAATTTTCCCCTTTGCCCAGTCTTCGTTCTCACCTTAACGCTCCCTGTAACGCCCTGGGTACTGGTGGCATTCCCGCCTTGTTTGAGGTGAAATGATTGAAAAAAATCGAATTGAACTCTTTATTCGATCACATTCATCTCATTCCACTTACCATACACAGGGGAAATAACTCATGTCAGTTTATTTCTTAGTGGGGAGATAACTCATGTCAGTTAATTCTAAGTTGGGAGATAGCTCATGCTAGTTAATTCTTAAGGGAAATAACTCCTATAACTTAATACTTAGGGGAGATAACTCACACCATCCTTGTCTGAAAAGGACACTTTCGATAAAAACGTATATATACATCTACGACAGGAAGGGGTTAATAGTCTTATTCATCTTTGTATTGCTTGCCCAAAAGTCATATATGGCCTAGTACAGCATTTTTTAAACTTTTTTTTTTACTGCAACCCACAAGAACCACATTTTCCATTGCAACCCATTTATATCTCTACATGTAATAAATCAGACAAATTCTGTTCATTAGGTTTATTTATTTAGCATTGACAATTTATATGGTTATTTTCCATATGTGGCACAAGGCCGAAAGTATGGGGCACCCAGTGAGGATCGAACTCACTACTCAGTCATAATTGTTTTAGCGAGACAAGCTTGCTAACCATTACACCACCTTGAAGTTCCATTGACAATTTATATGTACAGTGTAACCCGGATATAAGAGAGCCGGATATAAGAGAAACCCGGATATAAGAGAGATTCTATCTGGTCCCAAATTAGAGCCTGTGTTAATGTATATATTAATAGACCAAACCCGGATATAAGAGAAACCCGGATATAAGAGACTTGTCTGGTCCCAACAACTCTCTTATATCCGGGTTACACTGTATATTTCTTATCATCTGCACATATTGGAATTGCATATATCCGTTTGTATTATCTATTTGTATGAATATAACATTATTACTTTTAGAAAAACAAATTTAAAGTAAATAATCAGTAACAGATTTGAAGAATAAGATGCATAAACTCAATGAGAACAGACTATATATATATATATATATATATATATATATTATAATATTTATTTTTAAAAATATGATTTCTTCGCTACATAAGAGTTCTCATGTTTCAAAAGCGGGAGCCGAGACCCCTAATATAATTTTTGAAATTAAGTTGAATTAAGGTGTCTGGTCACGCTTCCTCGTCAAGCGAGAATTTGGGAATAAGCTATCTTGTGGTTAGCGCGTGTTTATAAGTATGGTCTCTTGCAATGTTAGTTACTATGGAAACGGCTATGATTGGGCTAAATAGAAAAACCCTTTGTGGAGTCGCGAAAAAAAACAAATTCTAATCCATTTCAACACGTCTGTAAAAAAAAAAAAACAGCAATTTGAATAAACAATTAAATAGATTAATAGACAGATAATAATGAAACAGAACCTTCTCATACTTAACGACCTGCGGCAAGGCCATAAAAATGCCTTTTTGACCTGCTGGATGTCCACTCCTACTATCAGACTTGAAATAGGCACCCCAATATAACCTGACATAAACTTTTCGAAGGGGACTGGTCTGTAGATAAAAATTAATTCTTAACTCTTAGACCACCTAACCAATATAGCCGACCCTAGGAATCATATTTTTTTAAAAAATATTATAATATAAGCTCTACTTCTGTATGGAGCACTGTCTTTTTAAAAATAAAAGCAAAAATACTAAGGAACTCCGGATTATTTACCTAACGTGTTCTTTCCTATTTTTCTGCATACCTGCACACACACACATATATATATATATATATATATATATATATATATATATATATGGTCAGAGTTGAATTAGACCAGGAAAGAGTAGTATAAAAAGTGCTCAATACACGTATAAAAATAAAATAAAATAACATGTAGAGCTTTAAACTTTAAAAATTCGGAGGTCAGATAAAATACACAACCTTGTTTTTGACCTCGTGGTCTCATCAGGCTAATTCTACCAACTGACCATCCATTGCTTTATTTTTTTAAAAAAACCCATAAAGAACGCTACATTATTATTTTTCAAAACTAAATAAATAAACGCATGATGGTCAAACACATAACATTGAGTGTAATAGAAAGGAGGGGGGGTAAAGAGAAGGAAGAAGAAGGAAAAGAAGAAGAAGAGTGAAGAGAAAAAGAGAAAGAAAGAGGAAAGCAAGTGTATCATAAATGTAGAAAGAAAAGAAATAGAAAAGTATAATGTAAATTTAAGGAAGTGTGTCTTGTAAATATACAGAACGATCGGGGAAGCAAATGTATTGTAAAAATAACAGTGGGGGTTTTAAATTACATTTTTTTATCAGTTAACAAAATTTTTTGATATGAAGGCAAGGACTTTAGATTTGGGATTAAAAGGTTTTTGGGATCTGGAAATGTCATAATCGATAATTTCTCATGTTGACAAAGGTAGAAAATACAGGTATGATTGTTATATTTACAATATGTTTGCTTCACCCCCTGGTCCTTCCCCATATTTACAAGAGACCCTTCCTTAAATTTACAATACACTTGCTTTTCTTTTCTACTTCTTTCCTTTATACATTTACGATATACTTACTTTCTTCTTTACTTTTCCTCTCTTCACCATCCTTCTTTTCTTTCTTCTTCCTTCTCTTTACCCCCCTCCTTTCTATTACACGCAACCTTATGCATTTGACCGTCGTGCATTTGTTTATTTTTGAAAAATAATAATGTAGCGTTCTTTGTGTTTTGTTTTTTTTAAATAATGTGTTGGATGTTCATCCTGATGAGACCGTGAGGTTGAGACCAAGGTCACGTATTCTATCTGGCCTCCTAATTTTTAAAGTTTATATATTTAAAAAAATAAAATATAATACGAGTTTGCTTCAGTGTAAAACTAGCGATGATGCCTGAGTTATTTCTACACTTTTATCCTACTTATGTATTTTTACTTTCTTTCTTTTTTGTCGCAGCCCCCATTTTATTTATCTTCTGACATACGGAACGGTTGGGACATAGTTTGAAAAAGTGGGTTAAAGCTTTGGTTAAAATATATCTAGCAGGAAGCCTGTTGTGAGTTCAATCCCTCGATGTGGTAGTACTGAAATGCCACCTGCCCATTTTTAGTGGAAGAAACAGACAAATGTGTCATTTGTCTGTTTTATTCACCTTTGTGTCAAAGGTGAATAAAACTGGTATTAATTGATATTAAAAAAAAAGACTCTTGAAGAATAAAATGGTTGAAATGATGTGTGTATATGTTATGGCGAAACACACCTAGTCTATAGATAATAGACTCTCCCACCTAATGGTGGAACACACCTAGTCTATAGATAATAGACTCTCCCACCTAATGGTGGAACACACCTAGTCTATAGATAATAGACTCTCCCACCTAATGGTGGAACACACCTAGTCTATAGATAATAGAATCTCCCACCTAATATAAGTAGGAGTCAGTGAGGGTCGACTGGGTGTCAAATACGAAAGTAGTCAGCTACCACAACTAGATTACTTTGCGTAATACTTATTATAACAAGTTCCTAACGTTTTTGTACGTTGAACCTATTTAGGACTGAATTTAGTCCAAATACAGTTTCCACTGCAGAAATAACTCTACAACAGTATAACAAGTAAGCCAGAATAATAAAACATATAATGTATTTTTGGCAAACATAGACTTTTGTGCCTGCAAAAAAATCATAGTATCAAAAAGACAGTTTTTCCCTTGACTCTGCTATTATTTTAACTACCTTCACTTCTTGGCAATGTTTATTGTTTTAAAAAGCAATGATTAGAATTGGAATAAAACCCGAACATATGATGAAAGTGAATTTATACATCTTTTGTTCTTGAGAATTTACAATAAAAATATTAAACACTATTTATTAGATTGTTTATTTACAAGACATTTAAAACCTAATGCAATGAAATCTAATGCAATACCATCCTAGGTATGATAATAAACTACATCCGCATCCTAGGTGAGACGATAAACTGTATCCAACAGCAAGGCCTCTGATCGGGAGGTTCTGAGGAGCATGGAACCACCTCTTTGTTGCTGGTGTTCCCTGGGCCACCCTGACCTGGGGTGGTGACACCTGTTGGGGTCACAGCTATGGGCAAGTAGTTAACCCCAAACTAGGGTCAAAACACTATGAAAGTGTAAAAATAGGTTTTAATATCAGCGATACATTTTTGTAAAAATATTACCAGCAATGAATTTTTGAAGAAAAAAATTTTTACCTGTAATACATTTTTGTAGGAAAAAATATTACCAGCAATACATTTAAAAAAAAAAAAAAAAAAATTAACAATACATTTTTGAAGAAAAAATTATTACCAGCAATAAAAATCTTTCCAGCATTAAATCACCGATTGAGGTTGATAGCCTGTAAAACAAAGCAAGCTAATGCAATGCAATATTTATCATTTACCAATTTATAAAGAAATAAATATGTAAACAATTTTAATAAATTTATAAACACTTTCTAAATTATCAAATATGTGAACAATAAGGAAATCCCTATTATTTATCATTTTATAATTTTGAATTGATTGGTAATTGATATAATAAATAAATAGTGTTTATTGTTTATGTTGTCAATTCTCAAGAACAAAAGAAAATGTATAACTTCACTTTCATATGTTTAGCATTTATTGCAATTCTAATCATCACTTTTTAAAACAATAAACATTGCTGCAAAGGTAGTTAAAAAGGCAGTGTCATGGGAAAAAAAAAGTCCTTTTGACACTCCGCCTTATGGGAGGCATGTTTATCCATGTTTGCCACATGTTTCTACAGTGTCAATTCAGGATCTTTTTCTTAATCACTCGGAGAACATCAGTGTCGAGTTTCATCTGCTTCAAATCTAAGAACTCAAATTTACAAGTCTGAAAAATGAGTGGGGGTTATTTTTCTTAGATGAAGTATTCTTGTTATTAATTTTCTCTACTCACTGCCATTGATCAAATGTCTTAGCAAAGTTGCAATAAAAACAAAAATAAAGTAAATACTAGTCAAAAACTAATAATAATGGTTGACACTGCTTTATATAATAAAAAATAGAGACGAAAGTAAGTACAAGCAAAAGTGGTTAACACGAAAAGTAACATATATTTAGTAAAAAAAACGTAAATGCTTGAATATGTGAGACTACCCACCTCTGCAACTCGTTGCACAAAGATATGGACCCCACGTCGTAGAATTTCTGTGCGGCGGATCGAGCGAGAGGCAGGCTCACAGGCAAAAGAAAAACACAACTACAAACTTGGGTAGGACGAAAAGAGGAGGGAAGGCGTGTGACCTTTTTGTGGATGATAACTCTGGGCTGATTCTCGGCTGGCGAAAAAAAATATATATCTTAGCTAACAATGTCCGGCTGCTAATGGGTCGCTCTCCGTTGTTACGTGCTCCGGCCTAAATCAACCTTCCTCGAACCTAAACTAAGTCTAACTAACTGCCGTGGCCCAAAGCGCTCCCGTATATATGCAGAATCCTCTTTCATCATTTCCGGATAAGGGACACCCACGAATAAACCCATAACTTTTTCATGACCATTTCTCCCTTTGAATAAAGTGGACATAAAAATATTTTTTTAGCCCAGCTGACTCCGATTCAGGGACATTAAATTCAGACCCTTTTAAGTTTTGACCAGTTCACTATCTTCGTATTTTGACAAGTACTTAACACTCATCTATCCTTTTGGCCATATGTCCAAAACATGTTTTTATCTAGATTCCTAATCTAGTCATTGGGTCTTGAAGTTTGATACCCAGGTCAAATCTAACTAATCTTCTCGCACATATGTGTGCACGCGCACGCACACACAGATGTGGGGGTGTATATATACACACACACAGATGTGCGGGCGTGCACACACACACACGCGTGCGCATATATCCAACTCATAGTGTCACAAATATGCTTCATCTATATCTGTGTATATTTCTGAGATGATTTAAATAGTTCTCACTGTTGTCATTTTTGTTGCCAGATTCATGACATTTCGACCATTATATGCTCCAGCCTTCATCAGGTGATTGGAATTTCGAAATGGACCCTTTATTTTGCCCAATGGGGTAGAGTGCTCTAGTTCCACATGCCGTACCTCTTCTGGATATATAAGTATCGGTTATCTCCCTTTAACGAAACTCTTCAAGTTTTTGTTCACCTCTGCAGTAGCCAGGTATTGAACTCACGACTTCCAAGAGTACACGGCACAGTAGATAAAAGCATTCGTTAACCCAAAGAGTTGTGAGTTCAATATCTGGCTACTGCAGAGGTGAATAAAAACTCAAGTTAAAGGAAGATAACTGAGATGTCTGGAAGAGTCATGGTATGTGGAACTAGAACACTCTACTCCAGTGGATGAAATAAAAGGTTCTGTTTGAAATTCCAATCATCTGAAGAGGGTCGGAGCGTACAACAGTTGAAGCATTGTGAATATGTCAATGAAGATGAGAACAACAGTCCAAACAATGTAAGTAGTGTAAATAATGCTTCATCTAATAAAATTAAGGTTATGAAACCGAATACTAGTTAAAATTTAATAATAATAATAACAATAATGTACTTTTCAAAATATTTTGCTTATGGCCAAATCACCGAGGTTAAGCAGCATGAAGCCTGGTCAGTACTTTGATGGGGGACCACTTGGGAATACTAGGTACTGTAACCAAATTCTTATGATCTGAAATGTATTTTGGCTTTATCCCACAAAGGGTGGCTTAAGGCCATATCATGTTGAAACATTGGTTCCTGTACAATCACTGAAGTTAAGCAACGTTGAGCCTAGTCAGTGAGTGCCCACTCGAGAATTGAAATCATGAGTGGGGTTTCAAATCTAGTCGGGTTCATCATATTCACTTACATACAAATGCTCTTGGGAAAGGTATGAATCCCCCTCTCCCCCCATCTATGGGTTAGATAGTAGGACTTGTATCACTAAATCATTACTATTTCCCCAAAATATTTTCTGACTTGCAAAAACAAATCAACCACAAAGGGTTGATAAGCCATAAAAAAAAACAAATCAGTGAACATTCAAAATATTTTACTTTGCTAAATCCATTCGCTTTGTCATTTTAAGAAGAATTGAATAAAATATTAAAAAAGAAATGTAAATGAGTATATCTTGATAACGGAAAAGTTAAGAAAAAATGACAAATTTCTGAATGAGTCCGTCTATATTTCTGAGATGAGGTATTATGTATTTACATTAGTCGGACTATTGTCCTCATCTTTGTCGCCATATTTGTCACAACGTTTTGGCCGTTGTACACTCCGGCCTTCTTCAAGAAGAAGGCCGGAGCTTACAAAATGAGGACAATAGTCCGACTAATGTAAATACTGTAAATTTCTGAATGTTTTTTTTTGTACGGAAAATATATTAAAGATGGTGATGTTAAGTGTGAAAATGTTGGAAATGAAAATAATTATTTTGATAATATTTGTGGAAATTTTGTTGGAAATGTGGTTCTAGGCAGATTAGCTATGATTGCCTATAAAGGCAGGGGTCTGTTCTCCGCCCGCCCCCCCCACCTATTTGTAAATAAATGCCAAATAACCATAAAGCCAGAAATTGATGTTTTCATGTTTCATCTGTACCTCCCCACAACACACACACGTACACACATGCAAAGAATGATTTAAAATATTCTCCGATTTCATTTTTCTCCTGCAAAATAATATACTGTATTTTACAGAATCTAGGATGTACATTGTGTCATATACATCTCACCCCAGATCAAGCCAGAATGGACTTTGCATTCAGTGCCCTCCAGAGAAGCCAATTGCTTCTGGGGGATGACCCACTGGCCACCAAGTGGAAATCCATATGGTGGGCACAGATAGAATAGAATGTACATGTAGGAAAGAACTGTGTTATCCCAACAGTAAAAGGGCAGTCTCTCAGACATTCTACACAAGAATGTAAGGTCCACATTTTGGATGAAGTGCCTGGTGCCATTCACACATACTGGCTAATAAGAACTGACAAAATCAGAAATTGAATAAATTACAACAGAGAGTTATGTCTTTTATTAATTGTAAAACTTCATTATACTTGAATTTCACCTAAGAAATATGAGAAAAATAAAATTGTTAAATTTCTAGAATAAAGTAAGAAATACTAGAAAAATAAAATAGAGATAATTTTTAGGACAAAGAAACACAAGAAAAATAAAATAGAAAATATCTAGAACAAAATAAGAAATACTAGAAAAATAAGATAGAAAACTTCTAGAACAAAGTATGAAACACTAGAAAAATAAATTTGTTAAATTTCTAGAATTAAGTAAGAAACACTAGAAAAGTAAAACAAAAAATTTCTGGAACAAAGAAACACTAGAAAAATAAAATAGAAAATTTCTGAAACAAAGAAATACCAGAAAAATAAAATAGAAAATTTCTGAAACAAAGAAATACTAGAAAAATAAAATAGAAAATTTCTGAAACAAAGAAATACTAGAAAAATAAAATAGAAAATTTCTGAAACAAGTAAATACTAGAAAAATAAAATAGAAAATTTCTGGGACAAAGAAATACTAGAAAAATAAAATAGAAAATTTCTAGAACATATCACAGACTCTAAATAAAGGAGATTCATGGTCCTGAATTTTAATTCTAAGCTTCACTTTTAGCAGAGTGATTTTTTTTCACTCAATACAAGGACCAAGAGCCACTCAAGATAGAAGGTTACTATGCGTTTTTTTATGAGCATAAGAAAAGGCAAGAAGTGAAGTTTGTGGAGTTATGCAGGAAAGATAACGATTAACCCTAGACTTGAATAGGTCAAGATTGGGAGAACATCTTGCCAGGAGTCTGTTCCACGAAGCAGCTGTCCAAATGGAACTTACTCATTGCTAATAGAATACAAATGGAATGGGAATGATTCACACTTGTGTATGTGGCATGGTCAGTCCCAATTGTAAAAGTCATGGGTGGTGGGACTATGGAATGTCAGAACACATACCATTGTAATAGTGATAGAGCAGCAAGAGGCTTGTAAGATTTTGTCTGTGAGGAAAGAAGTTGTAGGGAGGAAAATAATTAATCATGTACAATTTTGATCTTTCACATAGACAATTTTGAACTCTATCAAGACAGGCAATTGAGGACTGATATGGCAGCAACACATCATTTTTCATCTGATCTGGCTTTTGTAAAGGTAAAGTATAGCAGGAGGATTGGTAAAATGAACTGATCATTTTTTGGCAATGGATCAGATGTAGGAGTCCCACTTGAGGCCTGGAATGAACTTGAGTCGAAATAGATGTTCAAAGTAAGGAGCCTCCCCTTGCGGGCACAACCATCCATTATAATAGGTAAAATTTCAGGCTCTACTCAGTGATGGTGGAATGTTACTAGTTTGATTTTGAAGGTATTGAATCTTATAAGCCAGTAGCTCCCCCCCATTGAGCCACCGAGGTTAGGTCAGAGGAGAGAGGAGCTGCCAGGTTCTAGTCATCTAGATTTTGGGAGGTCCACCTTGCATAGATATTCACAAAGGATCAGAGAATGCCGTTAGGAAGATCTTTAATATGGAGTGGAAAGAGGATGGTGCTGAAATCTAACACTAAAACCATAAGAGAAAAATTTACAAAATTATAAGAAAATGTTTAAAAAAACATATAAAATCTTTAATTTGTTCTCCGTTGTAGAATTTGCAACCAGAATAAATTATGATCCCCCCCTACCAAAAACAAAAATAAACTGAAGATGAAAGTAAATACTAGTCAAAAAGTTAATATTAACAGTTGGCAATGCTTAGTCTAATGAAAAACTGAAGATGAAAGTAAATACTAGTCAAAAAGTTAATATTAACAGTTGGCAATGCTTAGTCTAATGAAAAACTGAAGATGAAAGTAAATACTAGTCAAAAAGTTAATATTAACAGTTGGCAATGCTTAGTCTAATGAAAAACTGAAGATGAAAGTAAATACTAGTCAAAAGTTAAAAAAAGTAATAACATTTCAAAATATTTTTCTCTGTTGACATTTTAACAAGAATTGAATAAAATCTTAAAATGTGGTAAAAAGCACATCTCACAAAAGCTGTAAAATGCAGTATATCAATCTTTTCTTGGAGACCGGTTCCAAGGTTCCCATCATTTCAAGAAACTGTCATTTATTATTTGACTAAATATTTTTCCTGTTTATTTATAGAAGATAAAACTGTTATCAAATCTCATTCCTTTCATTTTGGGCATTTGCGAATCCGAAACAAAATCCCACATGGCCGGAAAATACAGCAATTATGGTATCATGGGTATTTTTTTATTTACCCAAATTTAAAAAATTTGGAATTTTTTTTACCCAAATTTTTAAGATCTGAAATTTTTATTTACTCCAATTTTTTTTAAAAAAGTAAAAGTTTTTTTAGATTGAGTAAATAAATTTGGTAATAATATCCCCTTTAACTTTTTAAAAAAAATGTGTTTATTTACCCAAATTTAAAAAAAATTTAGGTAAATATTTTTTATTTACCTAAATTATCCCCATAACTGCCCTTTGGTGGGAAAAGGGGGTTCTTTTTTGTTATTCCAGGTGCAAGAATCATGTTTATCTTTGACTGCGTTCTGAAGAAAATGGCTTATTTGAAAAAAAAAAAAAAAATTTTGTGTATGAGGTCTGTCCGGAAAATATCCAGCTATTTAAAATAAATGAAAAAAGAAAGGTGTATGTGGGGGGTGCTGGCTACGGCAATTTGTCATTCTCTTGGACTTTATATCTATCCTATTGTCTCTCCCATGGTTTGGTGCCTTCTATTATAGAAGCACCATAAACTGCTTCACCTTGTCTGTAGTTTGAAATGTTCTCTTTCTCAATGGGAAAAACCAGAAAACATCTATTACCAAAATTACAGGGAGGCAGAGGAAGTTGGGTGATAGGAGGTTTGCAAAAAAAACTTGATAATTGAAGAATGAGCAAGCACTTCATCATTGTGCGATTGGCATGTAGGACACAAGTTCACTCAGTGGAATCTAACTACTGATTGAATAACCCCATGGGAGAGTGTCTGATCATACATATGCTGTAAGTAAGGTTCCCTCTATTGATTACCAAGTTACATCAAGGCCCAACAAATCATTCTTCAGGTATTTAAAATGGCTGGATACATTTGAAGACCAACAAAATATTTTGTTTAAGATTTTTTATTTAAGTTTCCTATGGTTAAAAAAAAATGCCTATATATGGACACAATCCTATGAAGACAAAAATAAAACTCTTCGAGAATGTCCCTTGAAAGCTGAAAGAGCTTAGAAGACATTGGACAGTTTAAGTTCAAATTCCTCCCAAAAACCAGGAAAAAGTGGTCAAAAATAAAAGAAAAATCAGAATATCTTAAAGAACTTTTTTTGGTCTCCAACTAAACCTGCATAAATGAAAAATTGTTACACCAATTTTTACATATATATATATATATATATATATATATATATATGTGTGTGTGTATAACAAAATAGAAAAAGTTTTTGTGATAATTTTCATCCATTTCAGTGTCACAAAAACTTGTTCCAATTTGTCATACATCTTTTCTTTGAAAAGTGTTCTTGATATATAAAAATTTATATATTGTTATCCCATATATATATATATATATATATATATATATATATATACAATATAAATCAATCATACGAAAAACAAATAATGAAGTTAATTATATGGCAAGAATCACTCTCGCAAACAATATTTAATAATAAAATACAATCAACCTCGAATCCATTAATGAATGGTATGATCCTTGTTTATAAATTCCGGTTTTATCAGGTCTTATTTTTGCTACTAGCTCGGCTTTCAGTCGTTTCATCCGACCATCATCAGGTAGAAAATTATGTAAGTTTTTTAATCCAGGTAATAATGAGACATCGAAAGATAGTGCAGACCGAAAGAGGTGTTTTTTTTAGAAATGTGATATATATATAATAAAGAACAAATAGGAAACACATATTAATCTAACATGTTTCACTTTTATCAAAGCTTCGTCAGAGATTGAGAGAAAACAGATAAAACAATAGAAACACTAGTATTTACAATTATGTTTGGGTCAGTTCTCATTGGTCATTTCATTTCATTAATGCCACCCTAATTAAAAAAGACCATAATTCTTTAAGGAGGAAATACATTGAAAAACTTAATTATTACCAACTATAAGCACATGCATAAAATATTACATTACATTGACATTTTTTTTTTAATCCATTCTTAAAGAATTCAACTTATATCTATTTAAGACAAAGAATACATTCTCAAAGGGGCAAGCCATAAACTTAAAACCCTGTGACTCCCCATTGTGAGGGTTGATTGCACAAAGATGATTAAAATCACCAAATAGACTGACATACACACAATCACACATTACCATTCAATGCCCACTTAGACATACAAGAATCGTCATATATCTACATACACATTGAATTTTTTAATGTTTTAATTCACATGACACATGGCTGACCAATGAGAATTGACCCAACCATAATTGAAAATACCAGTGTTTCTATCTTTTTGTCTGTTTTCTCTCAATCTCTGACGAAATTTTAATAAAATTTCCCCCCTCCATACACTTTTTAGCTTTGCCAATTATGTTTGTTTTACGTCTTTGTTCAAAGAATCATTCTGAAGAAGTGTTGGATGAAAAAGGTTCATTTTAAAGAATGCTCTCCATCATTTAAAAAAAAATATATATATATATATATATATATAAAAGTGAACATAGAAGACGATTGCACTAGCATGAAACAGACTGTTGCCTCTAAGTCTTGACTTCTATGTTCACTTTTATATTTATACATGCTCTATCTCTGATATTGAGCACTTTATCCCATAAATATAGCACATCTTAAGACTATATTTCTTCATATATATATATATATATATATATATATATATATATATATATATATATATGCCTGGTTAGAAGAAAAATCTGAGAGAATAATAAAATCAACAAATAATGACACCTGTCTATATTTCTGAGATCAGGTATTGTAACTATTTACACTATTTACATTATTCAAACTGTTGTCCTCATCTTTATTGTCATATTCACAATGTTTCAGCAAATAGGAAATAACTGAAACTGAGATATCCAGAAAAGGTATGGCATGTGGAACTAGAACAATCTACCCCGGTGGACAAAATAAATTCCAACGTATATCACCTGAAGAAGGCCAAAGTGTACAATGGCCGCAATGTCATGAATATGACAAAGGTGAGGACAATGGTCCAAGCAATGTAAATAGTGTAAATTTAAAACTTATTTTGTCGTAAGTTAATTTTTTATTTCTTTTTGGTAAATTCATTGATCATGTTGTACACCCTTGTGCAAATTAATTGAAAGAAAACGAATAATTCCGTTATTATTTAGTTTTTCGTATTTTTCCAATGAAACCTGGCCCAGTGCAGATGTTAGGACTTTGTATGTCCATTCCATGAAGTCGTTCCTTGTAGATTGACCACAGATTCTTGATTGGATTTAAATCAGGAGAGTTTCTGGGCCAGTCTATAGGGCTTTGGTTTGGTCGCTGGTAAGGCATACAATGGCCATAGGACAGCTAATCGACAGTCGAGACAATAGTGTCTGTGCATGATGAAAATCTGATGCAATCATGGATGACACAATATTTTTCAAGACCAAACAAATTTCATCATACAACCCGAAAATAGATTCATATTACTACACACCACTGCAAATTTGAGAAAAAAATAGAAATTGATTACACCCTGTCACTCCAGTGGGTCTGAAACTGACGGTATGGTGAAAGGAAGGAAACTAAGGCGCGGTCGTTTCAATTAATTTGCATAAAGGGGTGTAGAAAGTATCAACTATGGAGTTGATACTTTCATCATCATCAAAAGGAAGAAACAACTAATCCCATTGCTTTTTTTTTCTTTCATATTTTCTTTCTTTTTTTCTTTCTTTCTTTCTTTCTTTCTTTCTTTCTTTCTTTTTTTCTTTCTTTTTTTCTTTCTTTCTTTCTTTTCTTTTCTTTCTTTTCTTTCTTTCTTTTTTCTCTCACTCACCCAGCCTTCACTCACTCAGTTTTCTGTGCACTGTGCCTGTGCAGGGAACTGACACAGGTGTGGTACACTGAAGCAGGGGCCTTCTCTGCTTACCCTACTCTACTAAGGCCGCTTGTTCACAATTTATTGTAAGAAATGAAAGAATAGGAGAGATTTAAAAAAAAAAAATTATCCTGAATGTAAGGAGGATAATAAAAATTATTAGTAATTAATTTTTTTTTTTTGAGAAGGAATGAGTTTTTTTGTGGCGTAATGGTTAGCAACTCAGATTGAGGAACTGAATAGCCAAGTTCAAATTCCAGTCGAATCCATTACATTCCCTTCCATGAAAGGGAAAGGTATGAATCCTCTTCTTCTCCCCCCAGCTATGGGTAAATAACAGGACAGACTGGTTTCTATAGCATTAGGTGACAACCGGTCTAGGAGAAGGAAAACTCTGTATTCAAATCGGCCTGGAGAGGGTTGGGCTCCATCAAGACACACCATTTCTACGGCGGCTACAGCTCAAATGGTGTCCCTATGACCCTAATGAGTCATGGGATTCAGGATCATGAATTTTTTTTATTACACAAAAATCTTGGAAAGAATGTGGAGCAAGCTGTGGCTGCATTGCATCATGGTCCTTTTTCCACTTCAGACGTGTGTGTGTGTGTGTGTGTGTGTGTGTGTGTGTGTGTACACTTTTATACATATGTACATATGTGATTAGATTGCTCTGTTAAAGGTGAAACAGTTGTTTTGCTTTTAAAATGATCTTCATCCTTTACACATCCTGTGGCAGCTAATTTGCTCAAGTTTTTAATAAACTAGTATTTTTTATGCCTTTTTACAGTTTCGCAAATAACAAATTGGTTAGCAAATTTCTATATTAAAAATTGTTACATTTTTGATGATATTTTTTGTGTGTTCATTGGCCTCGGCCTCTTTTTCTTTTTGACAGAAATTTCTTTTGTCAGGAATGGGAGCCGTCAGTTACTTTTTCACCTTATGTCTGTAACATTGTTTGAAACAATTAAAAATTGGATAAAAAAAAAATTTCCTGCATGAATTTTGTGTTTTTGTTTTGTTCTTTTCTCTTCCATTTTTATCACATTGTTAAGCTTCCTCCATGTGGAGGGTCAGCGTGTATTACCCCCTGCCTGCAGTGGAGCCTGATTGGGGGCCCTGGAGAGTGCATTGAGACCCTTGCTATCTTATCAACATTTGCTATTTCTACTTACATTTATGTACGTTACAAATTTCTGCATTACAAATTAAACTAAGCATAAACGATTATTAAAGGGTGAAAAATTTTTGCGGATTTTGACGTCATTTTGGGGCTCTTCATTTTTTTTTTTTTATGGTCCAAATCCATGAATTTCTTTTGCTCATGCTAAGTCTCAAAAAAACATAAAATAAAATTCACTATTTTACATCCACAAATTTGAAAGTGTTAACATTATTCCACTTTTAAAATCTCAAGTTGAATTGCCGGCAAACTATTATTAAGATGGAATGATCTATTATGATATGTCTCTAATTTGTATGTAGATACATTGTATATATTTATTTTCAGTTTTTCTATTTGAGGGTTCACCTACAGGGTGCGATGGGTAAATTGTCGTCATTTTATATTTATAATTTTATGCATGAGTGTTGTTTTAGATTTTGTCAACTGCACAGTACGGTGGGGTCATTTGGGCACCGTCTGTGAGAAAAAGAGAGCACCATGACACAATTCACTCCACCAGAAATTTGGGAACAGAATGCTGTACTGCTTGTCATTGGAAGCTCCAATACGAACATTTCAGACTGTTTGGCTGTCAATCTGACAGTGCAGAGGATTCGGAAAGAGTTGGATGAGTCTAATGGTGATTACGAAGGTACGGCAACTTGGAAAACTCACTCTGATCATTCTGATACAAAAAGAACACTTAAATTTGTTGGGGATGGCCTCACTCAACAAGGAGAGCCCTACATCAAATGCCGTGAGGAGGTAGTGCTGCCCTGGGTCAAGAGGGAAGCTGCTGGAAGACCCTGTGTCTGGTTACAGTACTCTGCACCGTCCCACAAAAGAAACCAGTCATGGCTGTCAGACAATTTCTGCAATGACATCACCCCTTACATCTGACTGCAACCTCCTTGAAATGTGGGGTGCAGTTGAGTGAGAGACCAACAAAACTCCTTGTAAAATCAAAGATGAACTGAAGGCAAGGATTATGGCAGCATTCACCAACTTAAACAAGGAGATTGTCCAGAAGAGTTGCAGGAGATTCCAAAGTCGTCTGGAGGCTGAGGTTGAAGCCAATGACGATTTTATTGAATAAATTTACTCTTTAGTATTTCAAGATATTTTTGTGTAATTTTGGTAAATATATCTGTTAAAATGCAATGTCAGTTTTATTTTCATTTTTGTGTAATTTAGACGGCAATTTATCCATCGCACCCTATCTGGAGGCTGTGTTTGAAACCAATGGCGATTTTATGGAATAAATTTACTCTTTAGTATTCCAAGATATTTTTGTGTAATTTTGGTAAATCTATCTGTTAAAATGCAATGTCAGTTTTATTTTCATTTTTGTGTAATTTAGGCAACAATTTATCCGTTGTACCCTGTATTTTGCATATGATCAATTATTGTACATAATTAGGTTACAATAAAATTTGTATTTTATATTAATACCAACTTATGAAAATTAAAATGTAGCAGATTCAGGACTGTAGTGATTGTGGCTCTTCACAATTTCCTGTCCTTTGTAGGCCTCAGTAAATGTTGTCTTTTTCTATCTCTCCTAACGCTTGTTCTGTCATCCATTTACAGTCTCTCCATTATCAATAGAAAGTGTGAAATTTGATAGAAGGGAGGTAACTCTAATTAAACCATCTGAACCGTCTTGACTCCAATCCAGGTTGACTTAAGTGCACAGTTGTTTTTAATGGAAACAACTGAAAGAAAACAATTCCTGAAATTTCATATTTTGGTTTGGTGTGTTCACGTTGTCTGTAAATAATGAATCTCCTCTTTCTTTAAAGAAGATCCAATGATATAGTAAACTGTAAAATAGGTTTTTATCACTTAGTAATTCCAGTCTTATATTCTTAGGTGTGTGGTAAAATGAAATAAAACAATAACAATGAATAAATAAATACATTTTCCCATGATGGGAAAAAATAAAGAAATTTTATCTCACCTGACTTCATCAAACGCCCATTAGGTGGCACTGTTTAGGTCAATAAAAAGACAAACATTTCTTTCCTCTCTCTTTTATTCAGGACTGTAGTGATTGTGGCTCTTCACAATTTCCTGTCCTTTGTAGGCCTCAGTAAATGTTGTCTTTTTCTATCTCTCCTAACGCTTGTTCTGTCATCCATTTACACTGTCTCTCCATTATCAATAGAAAGTGTGAAATTTGATAGAAGGGAGGTAACTCTAATTAAACCATCTGAACCGTCTTGACTCCAATCCAGGTTGACTTAAGTGCACAGTTGTTTTTAATGGAAACAACTGAAAGAAAACAATTCCTGAAATTTCATATTTTGGTTTGGTGTGTTCACGTTGTCTGTAAATAATGAATCTCCTCTTTCTTTAAAGAAGATCCAATGATATAGTAAACTGTAAAATAGGTTTTTATCACTTAGTAATTCCAGTCTTATATTCTTAGGTGTGTGGTAAAATGAAATAAAACAATAACAATGAATAAATAAATACATTTTCCCATGATGGGAAAAAATAAAGAAATTTTATCTCACCTGACTTCATCAAACGCCCATTAGGTGGCACTGTTTAGGTCAATAAAAAGACAAACATTTCTTTCCTCTCTCTTTTATTCTCACTCTGGCTCTAAGATGTAGCACATATGGAAATTACATTCCCACTGGGGCATGTCTGTTTTCCTGGTCCACTGATGACTGACCTCTCTCTGCATTTTCCCAAATCTCAACCTATGAAATAAATCAACCTTTTCTTTGGTCATTCCAAATCTGCACAAGGCTGATTTGTGCTCGACTATTAAAACACACCAACAATGAAGTAAGCATAAACCTTTTTATGGTCATTTCAACTTTGTGCGAGGTTGACTTGAGGTTGGCCATTAATACCATGCATAAACACTCCAAGAATGAAATAAGTATAAAGCTTTCCTTGGTCCTTCCAACTCTGCACAAGGCTGACTAGAGCTTGATCATTATAACCATGCTTAAATGCTACAATGATGAAGTATAAAACTTACTTTGGTCATTCCAACTCTGCACAAGGTTGACTTCAGCTTGGCCAGTACAACCATGCTTAAACGCTCCAACAATGAAGTAAGTATAAACCTTTTTTTGATTATTCCAACTCTGCACAGGGTTGACTTGACATCAACAAATTATAACAATGCTTAAATGCTCCAAGAATGAAGTAAGTATAAACCTTTATTTGGTCTCTGTCTATATTTCCGAGATGAGGTATTAAGTACACTATTTACATTGCTCAGACTATCATCCTCATCTTTGTTACCTTATTTATCACTACGTTTTGGCCGTTGTACATTCCGGCCTCTATCTGAGTCACTTCCTTGTAGATATAATTGACCCATTGATTGGAAAGTCACCTTGATATGTCCAAAACTCCGCCCACTTTGTGGAAATAATCAAAGATGCTCCCATCCTAACCAACTAGATGGTGAGCTTGGACATGGTGAGTTTGTTCACCAAGGTACCCAGGGAGGAGGCACTCTCATTAGTCAGATACAGATTGGCCTCTGATTCATCCCTAGAAGAACGGACCAGTATTCCAATAGATAATCTGATGGACTTGTTGACTTTCTGTACACAAACAACACACTTCGGAATGGGATCACACATATATCGACAGGATGAGGGCTTAGCAATGGGCTCGCCCTTATCACCAGCAATGGCGAATACATACATGGAATATTTTGAGGAAATGGCATTAGAATATACATCTCTAAGGCCAACTCTATGGTTAAGATACGTAGATGACACCTTCATACTCTGGCCAGGAAGATGTCCAGGTTCTATTGGACCATGTGAACTCAATAAGACCTTCGATACAGTTCACAATGGAGAAAGAGAGTAACAACACACTCCCATTCCTGGATGTTCTAATATCTTGAACAGAGCATGGGTTCAAGACATCCGTATACCGTAAACCAGCATTCACTGGACAGTACCTCAATTTCAACTCCCACCATCCATACAGCGTAAAGAAAGGGATCGTCCGCTGCTTACAATACCGAGCAAAAGTCATAAGTGGCGACAAAGAGACATTAGATAAAGAATTGGTCAGTATAACCAGGGTAGTTGTTATGTTGTAGTGTACCTACAACATAACAACTACCCTGGGTACATGGCAGCAGCTCCCAAAATCCGGGATAGGCGGGTACAAGAGGAGGACAACAACACTCAGAAAACAGTCTGCCTGCCTTATGTGAAGGGGTTATCAGAGAAAATACAAAGAATCTGTGGTCCATATAACATCAGGAAAACCTTCAAAAGCTGGACGACACTTCGCAGATATCTCTCAAGTAAGAACCTCCTTAAAGGAGAACATGACTAAAGACTGTGTGTACGCTATCCCGTGCAGCTGCGGAAAGAAATATAAAGGAGAGACAGGCTTCTCCCTTAAGGTGAGGCTTCAAGAACACCAGAAAGCTGTAACACGAGGGGAAGTGAAAAAATCAGGTGTGGGTGACCACATATGGAGAGAAAAGGGAAATCAGCGCCCTCTGTGGGATCCGGTTGAAATCATAGACATAGAACATCTCTGGAAAATTCGTAAACCTAAGGAATCAGCACATATGCTATGCCACAAAAATGAATACAATATGGGATCCAGTAATAAGGAGTGCCAGAGAAAAGTGATAATAGCAACAAAAACTGCAATATGAGCTATGGTAAAAACATGCTTAATAACAGCAAAAAATTGCAATATGAGCACTGGTAAAAAAAGGTTAATGACATTCCATACACCTGAAGAAGGCTGGGGCGTACAATGGCCGAAATGTTGTGATAAATATGGCAACAAAGATAAGGATGATCATCCGAATTTATTTAGTCATTTTGCACACGGCTGACTAGAGCTCGGGCATTATAAGCGTGCTTAAATGCTCCAACAATAAAGTATAAACCTTTCTTTGGTCGTTCCAACTCTGCACAAGGCTGAATTGAGCTTGACGATTATAATCATTCTTATCCTAACTTACCTTAACCTACTTGTGGACCAATAAATGAAAAAAAGACAAACCCAAGCGTGTGACACTGAGCTGTCGGCCCGTGGTCAACTCCCAGTCAACGGCGTTTTGGGGGTTGACTCCTAGTTGCTTCCACCAGCCTGTGTCCCGGTCGATCGGTGGTTGTCGCTGCCCGGCGGAATCCCTTGATCAGGGTACCAATATGTGACACTGGACCTTCCAGGGTCGAATTCTGGTCGTCGATGCTAACGGCGTTACACCAGCTGCAACCGGTTCAATACCAACTCCGTTGTTCCCAGCTCACTTCTAACGTCTGGTTACCGGAGTAACTGCTTCGATCTCAAGTCTAACCTACCCACGTTGTGATTTTGATCTTAGGTAGATGAGATCAATCAGGCGTTGGGCTGTAGTGTAAGCTGAGTCCAGACTGAAGGTGATCTCGCACAAGCGTAAAGAAAAAGAAGCAAATAAAAGAAAAACCCAAGAGGTTCAAGTCTGTTAAGAAATAACAAATTAACTTCATCCGTTTGTTATATACAGGAGTGTGTTTCTCTCCCAGCCCGTTTTCTATGGAATGTGACACTTCTACGTTTCAAGCAAGTTTTGGTATCTTAAGTCAGCTGATTTAGTTCTCAGGTGTTGGCTTGGCTTCGTTCGTCAGTATTGCTATTGGTAGGATAGGCGAAGTCTGAGGTCGTGGAATCTCTCGGTCAGCTTCTGCGAGGCAACACTCTGGTTAAGCCCTGACTCTAACCCCAAAGCCAACTGGCTAACTGACGTTAACTGTAACTCTCGAACGGCCCGAGGACGTTCGTTTATATGGGTACCGACCAAAACCCGGTGCGGGGCCAGACGCGAACTGCGGTTTTCGGTAATTCTCGATTCAAAACAAGAAATGTCTTTGTTGTCACGCCAGGAAAATTGATCACTTTCCATTTTTTTGGGGGGGGGTCTCCCTTGTCCGTGAGAGAAGGTCGAAGGAGAACTATCCTCCTAGACTCTTCCTCTCTCACATTGATATCTCATGCCAATCCCTTCAATGGGCATTAATAACTTCTCCGTCTTTCTCATCCATTCACCTCCGCCTATCACCATTACTACCACTCGACCAATGGCATCCCGGCCGTGCGGGTGTGGCTAAGCTGGCCTCCTTAAAATTATAATGACGAAGTTTTGTTTACAAAATTCTCCTTTTTCCCATCGGCCAAAATTTTTACGAATCCCATATTGCCACTTAAAATCTATCATATCTTTTGATCACTCAGAATCCACTTAGCCAGCACTCTTTACCAATTCCATCAATCACTGTCAAAGTTTGCCATCTGGTCCCTTCGTGAAGTTAGCTTATACTGGAACCCTTGGCTTCTTGAGAAATTAAATTCCTTATCTCACCAAATCACAATTCTTCCACGCTATCTTTTCTCATGCCCAAAATTGTACAATCACCATATTGCTACTCAATGTCTCGGCATCTGAAAGCGACACCTTGGTAAAGTAAATAATAACGATCCTCTCCACCCGTATCAAGACAAATGCCAAAATTTTATAATCACCGTATTGCTTTTCATTGCTGGCACTCAAGAAAAAAATGATATCTTGGAAAGATAATTAATATTGATTCTCCCTACCCGGTATCGGCAATCGTCTCAGGTCGAAATTTTTATGACCGCTATGTGGTCTGCCCGATATCTTAATGTTTTGCTTTTCTTTCCGAATTCTCCTATTTCCCTCGGCAAGGCATTAATCAACTTGACAAAATCTCACATATGGCTTTTTCTACGGGTTTACTATCTTTTGTGAAAAAGTATCTTTTTCGTAAATAAAATAAACTCTTTTTAATATCGAACGGTATATCTTTCGGGATAACTTCTTTCCGCCTTCAGTATTTCTTGTTTGAATTTCTATGGTTAATTAGTTAGCCAATTACCATAGCTAAATAGTGTCACAAGAGACATTGAGAACATTTACCTACAGTTTATACTTACCTACAGTTTATATAAAAAAGAAGAAACTGTTTTTAGTACAAACCCAAGTTTTTTCTTCTTGTTTTGTTTATATGTGAACACCCACCCACCTATTAGACACACAGGTACAACCTTTTAAATTCCATAGCTGCCTGGTGGAGGGGATCAGAATTCTTCTCAATACGCAATAAAGAGTGGTGGAATCTTAAAATGTGGTGGTCAGGAAATCTTATCATCATCATCATCATCATCATCATCATCATCATCATCATCAGTCCCTCAAATACTTCAGTTGCTGGGAGGGGATTTGAGTGTAGGAGGACTATACTTTTGATTCTTCTTCCTCATGATCCTTAACAGTGGGTTTTTTCAGATAGTTTGGCAGTGCCCATCTCCTCTCCAAGCTCTTGACCGACAACCGAAGATCACAGAATATGGTGTGGGTCACCATCGGTCTGTATACTAATTCAGAGTTGTTCTCTTAGAATGGGTCCTATAGCCAGGTTTCTTACTCCATTGTTGGAGCTAATCAACCCATAGCTGGGGGAGAATAGCTGGATTCATACCTTTCCGCAGACTATTAGCACGAAAGCGAATAGCGGCTTGGATTGAGCAATTGGAGAGCTGAGATCGAATTCCAGTTGGATCCATTACATTCACTTACGTGCTAATACCCTTGGGAAAGGTATGAATCGTCTTCTTCTCCCTACCACCCAGCTATGGACAAACTGGGTTCTATAGCCTTGGTCTAGGAGAAAGTAACTCTGAATTCAAAATTGTATGTAGCCCTTGTGTAGCACATACTATACAGTTAAATAAAGGTTCATTCGAATTGGCACGATGATTCCGACTACAGTCGAATGATGATGAATTGTAAAGAACTCGACTGGAATTCAAACTCGGCTCACCAATTCCTCAATCTGATCCAGTACTCCACAGTGCCTCCAAGAGTCAAAAATTTAGAGTTTAAGTAAAGAAACATTTTATCAGAAGATCTACTGTAGCACCCAACCTCATCCTCAAGCCTTTCTGCATTAGTAGCATCCAAAGAAAGTATTCTCTCAGGGAGGCCGGCCTCATGCCTTGAGTGCTTATTGCAACTCAAACTCAACCCCAACCTCAAGTGGAACTCATACATACGATACATCACTAAAGATGGTAGAAAAATGGTTGGTTCCCTGTTCCTCTCCAGCAAGTACCTGACACCTACTGCTCTCGTTTGCCTTACAATCTGATGGGAGTTCTGTTGCAAGAGTTGCCCGGTCTTCTTTTTCATTCTCTTGATAGTCCAAAAGTGTCTCCGCGCCCTTGTGGATGATGAATTATTTTCCGTCCTACAACCCCTTTCTCACATTTGCAAGCCTCTCGCTACTGCATCGCTAGTTCCATGGAAAGTGTTCAGATGATCTGCAGTCCTTAGTTCCACCAGTTGTAACTTCATGGTAGGGACCCGCGCCTTGCCATGCCCATTGATGTGACCGACCCTCATTCCTTTTGTATTCCATTCGTGAGATATAAATTCCACTTGAGAAACTTCTTTCCACAAACTGTTACCTTTTTGAACCGACTCCCCAGTGGATGCTTACCCAATTATTACAATCTTAATCTGTTCAAGTCTATGGTTAACTATTATCTTCCCCACATATCCATATAAACTGCGCCTCTTAATCTGAAACCCTCTACCTCCAGTGGCTCTCAAGCCTTGGACATGGTAAACATCATTGTAAAAATATCATAAAAGTGTTCAAATAAAAACTTGGACAACTAATAAAAATTATTATTTTTTCTTTAAGGTCAGAGTTGGGGGGGGTAGACCCAAATTAATAAACAGTTTATTGCTTTTTTATGCTAAATGTTCGCCCAATACAAAGCTCAAAAGGTTAGAAGGTTACTGATTGAGGGGGTTGAGAGGAACTTCTCTCTCCGTGGGCATCGTTGATCTGAGAGAAGAAATTCTTTGCTCATAGAAATCAGTGATCTGAGACAGGGTTCTCCGTGGGCATCATTGATCTGAGAGAGGAAGTTCTCTGCTCATAGAAATCAGTGATCTGAGAGAGAGTTCTCCGTGGGCATCGTTGATCTCAGAGAGGAAGTTCTCTGTTCATAGAAAGATGTGATCTGAAAGAGGGTTCTCCGTGGGCATCCTTGATTTCAGGGAGGAAGTTCTCTGCTCATAGAAATCAGTGATCTGAAAGGGTTCACCGTGGGCATCCTTGATCTGAGAGAGGACGTTCTCTGCTCTTAGAAATCAGTGATCTGAGAGAGGGTTCTCCGTGGGCATCCTTGATCTAAGAGAGGAAGTACCCTGCTCATAGAAATGAGTGATCTGAGAAAGGGTTCTCCGTGGGCATCGTTGCTCTGAGAGAGGAAGTTCTCTGCTCAAAGAAATCAGTGATATGAGAAAGGGTTCATCGTGGGCATCCTTGATCTGAGAGAGGAAGTTCTCTGCTCATAGAAATCAGTGATCTTAGAGAGGGTTCTCTGTGGGCATCCTTGATCCGAGAGAGGAAGTTCCCTACTCATAGAAAATCATTGATCTGAGAGAGGGTTCGCCGTGGGCATCATTGATCTGAGAGAAGAGGTTCTCTGTTCATAGAAATCTGTGATCTGAAAGAGGCTTCTCCGTGGGCATCCTTGATTTCAGGGAAGAAGTTCTCCGCTCATAGAAATCAGTGATCTGAGAGAGTGTTCTCCGTGGGCATCCTTGATCTAAGAGAGGAAGTTCCATGATCATAGAAATCAGTGATCTGAGAGAGGGTTCCCCGTGGGCATCCTTGATCTGAGAGAGGAAGTTCCCTGCTCATAGAAATCAGTGATCTAAGAGAGGGTTCGCCGTAGGCATCCTTGATTTCAGGGAGGAAGTTCTCTACTCATAGAAATGAGTGATCTGAGAGAGGCTTCTCCGTGGGCATCCTTGATCTGAGGAGGAAGTTCTCTGCTCATAGAAATCAGTGATCTTAGAGAGTGTTCTCCGTGGCATCATTGATCCAAGAGAGAAAGTTCTCAGCTCATAGAAATCAGTGATCTGAGAGAGGGTTCTCCGTGGGCATCATTGATCTGAGAGAGGGAGTTCTCTGCTCATAGAAATCAGTGATCTGAGAGAGGGTTCTCCGTCGGCATCATTTATCTGAGAGAGGAAGTTCTCAGCTCATAGAAATCAGTGATCTGAGAGGGGGTTCTCCGTGGGCATCCTTGATCTGCGAGAGGATGTTCTCTGCTCATAGAAATCAGTGATCTTAGAGAGTGTTCTCCGTCTGCATCATTGATCTGCGAGAGGAAGTTCTCAGAACCGCTCTATCGCAAGTTATGATTTAAGTTTGATCATAAGTCAGGTGTAGAGGACCGTGCGTGTGAATGTGTGAGAGATTAGGAGATATCTCTGGGTTAAGATTTCCTGCTGGCCCGTCCAGTTACATAAGAATGTTGGACTATAATGGAGTCCAAAGAAGATAAAGAAACAAACAAGACCGATATACATGTATGCAAACAAATATATATTAATAACAAATTACAATGACATGAAGACACGAAAGGTTACAGAGAAGTATGGAGAAGTTATGTGTGCGTGTGTGTGTGTTGAGTGTCCGTACGAACGCGTATATTGTTTTTTAGCGTGTTCCCAGAATATGGGAAACACTGTATATGTGAGAGGTCACATATTGGAATAAGTAAAAAAATGAGAAAGTTTTTTTTACCTCGCCTCATGCGCGAGGTTGCGGCCCGAGGCCTGAGTCGAGACAGCTGGCCGCACACGTGTGTATAAGCAGTAAAAAGAGAAAGAAGCGAAAGGTCAGCCAGTATTTATACTCGTGGGAGAGAGAGACCCCTGTTGAAGGATTAAGGAAATGAGGAGGAGCTAACTGCGACACAGCCAAGATCAGATCGTTGCAGGGGTATCTTTGTGTTGTGCTGGTCCGAGCAGGGCGAAGGCATACAGGGAAAAAATAACACTGGAGTAAACTGAACAAAAAGTAAATACTGTTTTTATATCTCAGTCCTTTGTACAATAATTGGTTCACATGGAATTAATTATCAGCCCAACCCGCATCTAAATCAGAAGAGATATTATTGTTGCAAACTTTGGTAAACTTTGGTTTGCTGTTGTTGGTAAAGTTTGGCACAATTGCTGAAGTTGGAGGCTTTCGTCAGCAGATAAACACGTGGGCCTCTCTCCTGTCTTTGGTCTCGTCTCCTGTGACTCATCCGCCTAATTCTTTTCACGCATTCATATTTATTGACATTCGTCCAAACTGGCGAAGTAAGAGAATTTGATAATTCTTAGGTATTCCCTTCTTCCACACTTTCATATTATTGCCTCTCATTAAATCTCCCCAGTGAGTGTGGGTGACTTATCTACCTCAACTTTCGACCAAGGGGATCAACTCCAAATTTGTTGTTTCCGAAAAATGAAATTTTCGCTTTACAGCTTGTATTTGCAGCTGTGTGTTAATTAACATTGCCCCTTAAGTCTGGGTCACTTTTCCATTGTTCAAATTGTTCGACATACAATTCAAGTCATTTATATGTGAATTAAATCCTCAATTCTTCCCACGGTTTTCGGTATAAACCCTTCTCGTTTCATTGTCTCTCAGCACATAACACTTTTTATTGATAAGAAAACTTTCTTATGTTTCATTTTACCGCAGTAACAACAAATTGTATCACAGTTAAACAATTAATGTTCAGTATTTAAACCCCATTTTCTTTTCTTTTTTGTTTTTTTTTTTAAATATCTCCCCTAAATAATTTACTGGAATTTTATTTTACTTGTCAAAAATTTTACAACAAAAATTAATTCATAATAATTTTAAATATTTAAAAATGTATTTTTAAAAAACTTGGCAAAATTCTTTATTAGAATTTATTTTTTTCCAAATTAAGAACGTTTAT
Organism: Acanthosepion esculentum; assembly: GCA_964036315.1. NCBI lineage: Eukaryota > Metazoa > Mollusca > Cephalopoda > Sepiida > Sepiidae > Acanthosepion > Acanthosepion esculentum. The sequence continues at coordinate 10,156,038 of OZ038519.1, read as the reverse complement.
TTTAACAAAGAGCGAACTTTTTTTAAATACAAGCAGGAAACATTTATTTTTACTGGATTAGGGAATATTTCTTATTACCCACATTATTTTTAGAACGTCTTTTTATGTTAAGAAACTTTTCTTTTTTTTTTAATAAGTAGGAATTATCTTTACGTATCCACCAGGTGGTTCAGCAGATATGCGAAAATAGAAAGGGGTGTAAGACAAGGATGTGTTTTCGTACCGGATTTATTCAACCCATACAGCGAGACAATTCTGAGAGAACTAGAAGTTCTACCAGGATTTATTATTGGCGGCCACAGTCTTAACAATATGAAGGTGACCAGTTGTGATGTTCTTTTAAAAAAACCCGAAGCTGAACAGAACAGATGTCTAATCTCCTCCTAGCGAGGGTTTCCACCACGTCACTGCTTCTCCTTTTCAGGGTTTCCCCATTAATTGGGGCAAAGTGGAACTTGGTCAGAAGTGGAGCAACCTGGAACTTGCTGGATTTACCATGATGGACGGACCCTGCCTCCTGCATTCGAGATGTTAATGGAATGATTACCAGCACTGCCTATTGTTGATTTTGTAACAGTACTAGCTATATTATTGGTTTCAAAGTTTTCACGGGACTGAAATCTATCATCCCAACTCAAATCTTTATGGCATTTGAGAAATACGCCATCCCATCGCCTGGGCTGTGCGCCTTACAATTGTTCACACGGGGTAGATCATCTGCCGAACTAGTATGGTAACTATATCAGGATATCTATTTGTTGAAGCCCAAAGACTACTGCCATCCAGGTTGTGACAAGATTTATTTTGAGGTTTACTCTTCTAAATCTGTTGTTTTCAGTAACTAAACATTGGCACCTTAGGTTGGGAGCACCATCGGTAGGGCAATTATTTTTCACTTTAAAATGTCCTTTTACACATTCTTTTTTTTACACATTTATGTTTGACCCCAGTTTGTGGCGGAGTCAGCTATTTGCCCATAATTGGATCAGGATAGGATCAGGGTCGACCTGCGAACAACAGCAATTCAAAGGTGGTTCCACGCTTCTGAAAACCTCCAATCTCCCGATTGCTGCCCGATGTAGTTTATCGTCATTGGAGAGATTTTTATTTTATCCTTTTGCCAATTGGGGAGAATTTTATTTTAACTTTTTTGCCAATCAGAGGAGCATTCAATTTTCTTTTTTACCAGTTGGAGAGCATTCCATTTTCTTTTTTTTTACCAGTTTGAGAGCATTCCATTTTCTTTTTTTACCAGTTCGAGTGCATTTTATTTTATCCTTTTTTGCCAACTGGGGAGCTTTTTATTTTTAGTAATTGTGGGGCATTTTCTTTTTTCTACCAAATGGGGAGCGTTTTCTTTTATTTTACCAAATAGAAAACATTTTTTGAAATGAAAATTTTTTTACCATCTCCATGAGATTTTCACCAATTAAGGAATTTCTTTTTTTTAAAGAATTGGTTCTGAAATTCTTGAGAGATGAAGAAAGAATTTTGCTGATTGAATATCAATTTTTGTTAAAACCATTTCTGTTCTTGTTTGTAAAGCATGAAAGAAAATATTTCTTAACTCTTGACAGCAGAAGGATTTTCCTTCTGTGTTTCCGTCAATTTTTGCTAAAAACATTGTTCACAAGAAATTGAAACATTTGCATTAAATAAAGAACGAAAAAATTTAAACCATATTTGTTGAAACTAAAGCCTACCAATTCCATTGTTCCGTAATGGATACTTATTGAATGAAGTTTTTTTATGGCATAGTGACTGCTACATAATGGTCATGAAGCATTAAATAATATTCAAAAATAGTTTTTCATATTGCTTAATAATAATTTAAAGGTCTTTCAGGTGTGAAAAATTTTGAATTGTTTTAAACATTGCGAAGAAGGATTGATTGGTAGATTTTGTTTGAGTGAAACCCAAACAAAATCTACCAATTACCATTATAACCAGATGCAGTCTTTGAAAAAACAAAACAAAAAAATGTGGTCTTGTACAAAGTGAGACATTTCTAATACTTTTTTCTCTTTTTCTCTTATTCTTTCACATTCAGTAACCCCTTGCGTCTTGGTGGCTTTATTGTATAGTGTTTAATATTTTTGTTGTAAATTCTCAAGAACAACAAAAATGTGTAAGTTCACTTTCATATGTTTAGGTTTTATTCTAATTCTAATCATTGCTTTTTAAAATATTGCCGAGGAGTAAAGGTAGTTAAAATAACAGTGGTGTCAATGGAAAAATAAACGTCCTTTTGATGCTCTCCATTGTTTTGAGGCTACGAAGGTCCAAGTTTGCCAAAAAAAATAAAATGATTTTTGATATGTCGTTTATAAAAATTGAAAAATCTGTCATTGATTTGAAATTTTTTTTTATTTTTGTAAGTTTCAAAAATTCAAATATGCAAAAATAGGTTTAATTTAATTTTCAGTATTGTATTTTTAAAACAATTGATAATTAATCATTGTAGAATTAGATTTCTACATTCTCTGTTTTAAACCTGTTAAAAGTATTCTCAGTTTGTGCTGAACCCATTAAAATCGACTCCAGGGTTCAGTACGAAACAATGCTTTCTGATTGGTCCATAAATAATAATGTCATGTTTCTGCCTGCGTCTGTATGGTTGATCTCGAGTTGACCCGTTCACAGTTCAACGCGCCAAAAATTAGTAAACATTCTTTCTAGCCTCCCACATGATCAAGAACATTCATAAATATGAAACTTCGACATGACTTAAAATAATCAACTCGTCACACGAATCCATGCTAAATTTTTTATTAACATCAACCCGGCTTGTGGAATTCAATTTCTTTTCAACATTAACTCATCTAGTGATGAATTCAACTAAGACGAGATTCATAAACCAACTCACTCAATATTTTAACAACATAAAGGAAATCGTGACTATATCAGTCAAAGCGAGACAACTCTACAAGCAATCTATTTCATTCAATTTCACCATCAACATAAACTGTTTAATTTCTTACCAGAGCTATAGCATAACACCTTTTATATTACCCTTGATCACACATCCAAGAACTCTAAAGTGTTTTAAACAACTTTATTATATCGTGTGTACTTGTTGTTATATAAAAATATTTTCTGTTAAAACAAATATCTGCCATTTTGATTATTTCTTTTGTTGTTGTTGTTGTTTTTGTTGCATTTGATTTAGTAAAAATAGTAGAGGGTCAGTTTAATTTGTATTTGTCACCGATACGGATTGGCTAACCCACTACAGCATCTTCAACCATTTTTCCACATACCAAGCAATAAATGATAAGCATACTTTGATCTTTCCTAGTTTCTACCATATTTATCACAGCCATGTTCTCTGTTGTATATCTCTGGCATTTGATTACGGTTAAAAATATGTGCTATTTGTGACACTAACCGCTGGATGGTTCGGGTAGTCGCGGTCGATGTCGTGGTCGCAGCACCAATTGTGACACTAACCCCTATGGTTGGATGGGTGGTCGCGGTCGATGTCTTGGTCGCAGCACCAATTGTGTGACACCCACAACCACTCGAGCGTCGATCACTGCCCCAATGTGTGACACTGACCTCCCGTTGTCTGGTTAGATTCGGTATCAGCTTTGTCGTTCTCAGCTCGCCTCCAACGTCTGGTCACCGAAGTGACTGCTTTGATCTCTAGTCTAACCTACCCACGTTGTGATTTGATCTTAGGTAGACGAAATCAATCAGGCGTCGGGCCGTAGTGCAAGCTGAATCCGGGGTGAAGGTGATACCGCACAAGTGTATGTAAAAGAAAAATAATGAAACAAAGAGGTTCAAATGTGTTGAGAAATAACAATTATCTTTATATCTGTCTGTTGGATACAGGAGTGCGTCTCTCTCTCCCAGCCCGCTTCTATGGATTCGTGACACCTTTTGCGTTCTTAAGTGAGTTCTGATATCTTAAGTTGTTTTTCAATAAAACTGCTTTTGTTATCTAAGTTGATATTCAGTAAAACTTGCTTCTGGTTAAAAATCTAAGTCGATCTTGGCGGGAAGTCTAAAGTCCAAAAAGACGTGGAAACCTTTCGGTCAGCTTCTACGAGGCACGGTCTCCAACTGCAACTCAACTCAACTCCTACTTAACTCCAACTGAACTTGAACTGCTTGAACGCCCGAGGACGTTCGTTTATATGGACGTCGACCAAAACCCGGTGTGGGGCCGGACGTGGTTTGGGTTCTTCGATAATTCCAAATCCCCAATAAGGATTCTCTTTGTCTTTGGACAGGAAAATTTATCACTTCCTATTTTTGGAAGTCAATTACTTTCTGTTTTAGAGGGGTTCTCCCCCTTCTGTGAGGAGAAGTCGGAGGGGAATTCCTTTCTCATATTGGTATCTCATACTAATCCCTTCAGTGGGCGTCAACAAGTTTCCCTTCTTTCTCAGCCAATGATCTTTTGGCGGTGTGGGTGTGGCTAGACTGGCATTAGTTTACATTATCGCCCAAAGAAAAAAAAATTATTTTCCCTTTTTTTTTTTTTTTTTTTTTTCTATCGGCCAGAATCCTTATGAATCGCATATTGCGGGTCATTACATTTTTATCTTATTCTGGGGCACATGGAATTCACCGCCGACTCATTAATGATCGCAGTCAAATTTTAACTGGGTGATCGCTTCCACCTGACGACCAAACCTCTTTTGTCTTTCTCGTTTACCTGTCCAGGTGCCCTTTTCTTGCCGACCGAAGGTCTGTCGCGAACAGTTTGAATAAGCAATCTTAACTGAATTCCTTTTTTTCATATCAAGATCTGTTTTCATACGGCTGGCTTCCTCGTCGGTGTCCAAGATAACCTAATTTCGATTTATCTCGTTTACATGCAGCTGGCCGAATCAAAATTTTTATTATTGCCACGTGTGGTGAATCACAATTCTTCCCCGTATTTCTGTCTCCCTTGTCGTGTCATGACATTAATTCTGACAGAATCCGAAATCTGCTTCTCTTACGAATTTTTCGTCTTCTGCGAAAATATCTTTCTTCGTAATTGAAATAAAATCTTTTAACCATTTTTCTTTTGTTAAAAAAAATAATGTCGCTCTGTATGTCTTTCGATCTAGCTCTTTCTCACCTTAAGTATTTCCCGTTTTTAATTTCTGTGATTAATTAGCCAATTACCATAGCTAAATAGTGTCACAATTTACCATTTTCTTAAAAATATAACAGTGTTCAGAAAGCAATAATAACATTAATGTGAAATATCTTTCATCGGTTAATTAATTCTTGTCTCATTTTATCAGAAAGGATATAAGTTAAACTTATTTAAATATTATCAAAATCCGATCACCTTCATTTTCAACCACAGCATTCACATAGTAAAATCATTTGCAATGCTTTTCGATAATCAAATCATTTATACCAATTTATAAAGAAATAAATGTAATTTTTTTTATTCATAAATTTATAAAGATTTACTAAATTATTAAAATATTTGAACCAACTATAATGAATCCTTATTATTTACCATTTTATAATAGGAAGGGGAATTTTCAATTCTATGTCTAAAATAATCTGGATTTTAGCTTGAAAAATGAAAATCTTTTAAAGATCGTTTTGAAATTCCTCTTTGTTTCTGAATATTCTGCCACTTATGGGACGTTAAAATGATGGAATCATGAAAATCTGTCGGTGTTGGTGAATATTGAAAATGTGGAAAAACCGTTCATCCTAATAAGGTTAAGTTTTCTTATATTTGCTTTGCAGTATTTGCCTTTTTTGTCCGTCTGCAGAAGACCAGCTATTCTATTATCAAATACATTTGATGTAATTCTGCATTTACGAAACCAATGCACGTCTGCAATGGTCCTCCTCCATGTTGCAGCAGCAGCAGCTTGTAATGGATGGCACCTTTTATATTCTGCCAGAAAACAAAGGAAGGACATTTGGTTGATGGAGTCCTGCTTTTGCTGTTGACACTAATGTCTCATTCTGTGATAACCGCTGTCTTTTTCATTTTGTGGAGATGCAAAACCCATTTTTCATCACCTGTAACAATGTAATACCAAAATGAAAGGTTTTCATTCCCGATTATAAGACTGCTGAAGATGGTTGAGTGTTGTTCGGTTCTAAAGTGAAAGCTTTTGAGGATCACAAATTCCCTCTTTGCAAGTTTTCCCTATTAAACGCTGAAATGCAGGCACACTGTCAGATAGAAGTGATGATAAACTAATCCTAGACACACTTCCCTACCATTCAATCTGGGTTCTGCTTTGATTCATTATTCATAGCAGTGAAATGCATAATTACTTTCCAAACGGCCTAATACAAAATCTGATAAAAGTAGTTAGAAATTCTTAATTGCTCTCAGTGGGGAAAAATGAAAATGTGTATAAAAACTGTCAACTCTTCCACTTTCAGTCATTTTGAAGTAGAAATTTGCTGAAAATCTTGTAGTTAGCCTTTTTGTGCTTGCCATAAAGAATTTCTTATCAGTGGGTGCATCTGATTGAAAACATTTCAATTTTAGCTTAAATTCTCTTGTTCAGGTAGACATTATTAAAAAATAATAATTGCAGTAGCATCAAGGTTTAAACCCTTAATAAACAAAACTTGATCAGAGAAGGGCTGATTTCTGATTGGTTATTTTCTTAATTAGTTTCCCCGTTGAAGTCTTTCTGGTGGTATTTCTCCCAATATTTTTGGTTTTTTATCAAATTTGGACCCTGACCAACACCTTGAAAGACAATCACAGATACCCAGAAATCCTGAACTGATTTTTATATCATAGATTAAGTGCCAAGATTTTGCAGGATTTTTAAAAAAAAGAACAATTGGAAAAGTTCTCATTAAAATGAAAAAGTGTTGCATTGCATTAATAAAATATCTTGACATTTTTTGAGGAATCTTGTTCTATCATTTCTTATCCCAGAGAATTAATACTTTTTGTAGAAACATTTTTCATATTTTCAAAAATATTAACACTTAAATGGTGGGAGAAAGTTACCTGAACTGAATTCTCTTGTTTTTTAGGATTATTTTTTTTTGCTATCATTGTAGACAAAGGCCATAAAAATGAAAAGGAAATAAAATATTAGGTTCCTAAATTAAGTTTTTTTAACAGTTTCATAATCCTTGACGTATTCCAGGCACAATTTGGAGTTGCGCATTCTTTGATCCAAGTTGTCATCAATTTTCTCCAAGAAGTATGCATGCATCTTTGGCTTGTTTTTCTGGTTTTATTTGCAGGCAAATATTACAGGAAATGATAGAACCTCACAAATTCTAAAGTTGCCAAAATCATTCAGACTTGAATTCTCAGTGAATGATTCCTGTATCGCTGGAATGAGTTTAAATCACCAATTGATGATATCCAATGAAACATCAGTTGATGATGCCTACTATTTAAGGAATAAAACAAAAACTCAAAAACTCACCAGCAAATAATCAGTGTTCTACTGTGGTGTAATGGCTAACAAGCTAGGTCAAAGGAATAGAGACTAGAGAATTCAATTTTCACTGAGTGCTCCCACATTTGTAGTTTTGAACAAGGTTAAGTACAGAAAGTATAGAGCAATAGATAACAAGCCAGTTTGATTCTTTAATAGTGCTCAATACTAGTGGCCCTGTACCAGACTAAATTGAAGTATAATTATTATACGTGAATTCACTCTGACCTGTGTTCTCATCTTTAAAAAAAAAAGTCACTGAATATTTTTTTTCAAAAATGTAATAACCTTCATTTTCAATGATTGCAGCAAATACCAATTTTCAATTCCAGGTTAAAAGAAATCTTAGATTTACCTTTGAAAAAAAGTTTGAAAGTCTGTTATCAAGTTTGGTCATTATCATTGTTGATAATCTTCTGGGGAATTTTGAGCCAAACCGATTATTTAATCCCCGGGTGGAATTCTCCTTCTCTAGCCTCCAGCATGAACTATCTTGTATCAGTTTATTCATCCTTGTCACTCATTTACTGAAGTACAGTCCGTCTGAGGTTATTATGCAACCTCGATAACTCTAATTTGCTTAGGACAATTTTTAAACAATTTAGATGTCAAAACAAAGCTTGAGTTAAATTTTTATGTATTTTCAACCTGTTTTATTAAAGATTGAATTTATTATAAAACCTGCAGTTTGAAGTTATATAAATCAAACTAATATTAGTTTCAGACCTTTAAAATCCAATAAAAACTATTTTTTTCCATAATATATAATATTGAAACATGGGTTATGGAAAGGATCTAATAAATGCTGAGAAACAGAAAATAGCAAAGTTATTGAGTGAGGGAATATTGGAGATATCAATGGGACTTTTTTATAGAGCTCTCATCGAATGATCGAAAGGATTGCTGAAAATATAACTAAAGTAAAAACCAGAAACAAAGGAATTCGAGAGGAACGGGAAGTAAAGTGAGTTATAGCGAAAGAATCACTTTTGATCAGTGCTCAAATCTTTGAACAGATTTGGATTTGAGGAAATCAAGGACATCAGGTGTTGAATACTGTGCAAATTGGCTGTCAGGAAATGTCCTATGCAAACTCTCCTCTCAGTAAAGCAAATATTTTAAGGCATCAGAATTGGGCCAAGAAATACATGAAAATTTTCATGGATGAATCTCAGGGGACATTTGATGGATGAATCAAAGGATGGATTTTATCCAACACAGGTGTGCCTGTGGCTAGCAGAGGGCAGCAGTGTGATGAGATGGGCTGGAATTGTTGGCCAAACAAATTACTGAATCATTCAAAGTTGATGAAGGAGTTAAACTGAAAAGTGCTAATGATTGCAACTTCATTTGGTCCAGAAAGTTTCCTCAGTTTCAAAGTGAACTGTGTATTTACGCACAAACACTGCTCGCCATACATAAATATAAGGCTGGACACCGATTTCAACACTGAGTGTTAAAAGGGGTTTATGCAATCTTCAGGCCATATATATATATATATATATATATATATATTTGGGCAGCCTCTTTTCTTTTTGAAATATCTTTAATTAAATATTGCAGACAAGGAGGATTTTAATTTTTTTTTTTTTTAGTTCTTCCAGTATCCCTATGCTTTTCCATTTCATAAGAATAAGGGAGTACAAATATTTCCATAATTTTCATCGTTCCAAGTGCTTTCAGTTACATTTTCAAGGGCGTTTTGTTTTTGGTGTTAGTTTTTCTGTTAGTTGTTTTGACTGTTTATTTTATTTCTGTGTTGTTTTGAAAAGCGTGTTTATTCTGTGCCTTCACATGTTGAGCACGTCTGGAATTTGCATGAGCATCTTTCCATATTTAAAAAACTTAACATTCCCATTGTTACATAAGGTGAGGTTGATAGTAGGAGAGAGATGTTTAATATACAGGGCCTCTCTAACAGCAATATATTTCCAGTAATGTGACGTATATAGAATTTTAGGGTTTTCGGCCAGAATTTTTAAGGGTTATTGTAAATTATATATATATATATACAAAGTGACACATGAGGCGTCTACTCAAGGAGGTGGCAGTGTGTCCAATATAGGTAATTAATTTGTGACAAGAAACACAGTCTTGTACTGAGCAGTGAAATTGATACACTATATTGGTCATCACTAGTTTAAATTCGATAAGGTTATTTTAATCAGTGACAAGTTTTTCAGTTTTCTATTTTCTGCAGTAGATTACGTGTTTTATGGCAGAAATATTAAATATTCTTCATATAGTGAATGCATCCTGCAATTATTGTGCATCTGGTTGCAGTAAAATATGTGTGCATATATATATATATATATATATGTGTGTGTGTGTACATATACATACATACATACGCAAATGTAATGAGAATGAAAAGAAGATGAATTCAAACGTTCATAGCATTAATTCAAAAGAGGACAATACAGTCAGTTTAGGTTCTTTTGCTTTGAAACAAAAAGGGGAGGGGGAGTTTTCTCCCCACTTGTTTTATTTTTTGTTAAAACCCAATTTTATCAATTCTGAAATCTGGACAATTTACTTTTTATGTTTGAAATATTGTTTGGATTGTTGTGAAGACCATTTTCTTTTGATTTCTTGATATATTTGTTGTGAATGTTGGCTTAGTAGTGAATATTTTTACATTATGAAAAATTCTCTTCAAACATAAAAAGTAAATGACAATTTTTCAGTTGACCTAATGACTATAGATGAGCATTTCTAGGGGTACCTCGAGGTGGCGTAATGGTTAGCAGGCTCGTCTCACTAGAACAATTACGACTGAGTAGTGAGTTCGATCCTCCTAGTTTCGGCCTTGTGCCACTTCTAAGCTACGCTCGGAAAAAAAAATCACTATATGAGCATTTCTAAATTCTTCTATTAACTAACATTTTGTTTATAGATACTTTGTACAAATAAATTCATTTCGTTCTCTGCAGTGGACGAAATGTGTCCACTGCAAAGAACAAATATATATGTATGTATATATTTATTATAAATTGTTACATAGAATTTTCCTATTGTCTTTTTTCAAAGAATTGACCAGTTTCACTCCTCTTAGCAAAAACTCAACCGAGGTTTAAAAAAAAAAAAAAAAAAAAAAAAAAAAAAGTACATATCAGCTAAAAACAAGCCGATATGTACTTTTTTTATTTCTTCAAAATACCAAGGAATAGGAAAGTGAGAGGTTTTGTAACCTGAGGAGTTTGAACTTTGGCCCAAATTAGACTTATAGCTTGAATCTAAGTTAAGGTGAGGTTTTGAAGTTCCATGGAGTCAACTGAGGAATTCATTGTTATTTCTTCAAAATTATCGTTGCCGTTTTCTAAGCTGGACCCGAGGCCCAATTATGCTCCCGTAGGAGCATGCTTAAAAGTGCACACAGAGTGCAGCTTTTAAGCTAGTTTCACACACAAAAAAAATTAGATGTTGAGTTTTTTGGATTTTTTTTGTGTTTAGCACAAAACTTAAGTTTGATTTGTTGTTGCTTAAAGATGTGAAAAGTTATAAAAAAAAAAAAAAAAAAAAAAAAAAAAAAAAATTATTTAAAACATTTAACAATAGTTGATAATCCCTATTCTTTGAAGAAGCAGATCTTTGCATCTGCAGCCATACCATAAAGATCGACAGAAAGGATATTTGTTCACATAAATAATCATATTTCATCTTAGCAATTTTTAATTACAATGAAGTTTCTTATTGCCTAAGAAATTTGAATTACTTAGTTTTAGTTCTATCATTGTTATTCCTTTATGCATAAAACTATCTCAGCAATATTACTTCTGGTACTTGATTTGTGTGTGTGTGTGTGTGTGTGTGTGTGTGTGTGTGTGTGTGTGAGAGAGAATGCAGTATGATATGTCAATTTTAATCAAATTCCTTTCATTGTGCCCTCCTTCAAATCAAAAATTCTGTCAATTAAAAAAAAAACAAAAAATTGAAACCAATCTTGAGAAATAAGATTGAATTGTGAATGGAAATGAAGAATCCTTCAACAAATCTACCATAAAAGAACTTATTTTGGGGGTTGTTTCCAAGATTCACCAATCTTGATAGTGCCAAATAAGATTTTCTAAAAAATAAAAAGTAAAAAAATAATATTCTGGAAACCTTAAGAAATATTGGATTATTTACAATCTATTCTGCACTGAAATTGAAAGATGTGATTTGGGCAAAAAAAACAGCCCTGGCATCTTGGAGGAATGTTTATTGATACATGAGCAAATAATAAAAAAAGAGGAGGAGGAGAATTCCTTTCCAGAGTTCCTTTGAAATGCGTTCTGCAAAATTGTATGAAAAGAAAATAGACAAATATCCATAATGGGGGAATAAAGACAAAAACAGTGGAATTTATTTTCAACACATTAATGTATACAATTATACATGCATGATTTACAACAGTGTTTTCACGGTTAACAAAATAATGGAAAAAATGTTAAGTTGAAAACATTGAGTTAATAAAAAGTCTATACAAGGCGTTAATTACAAGGAAGTTCCAAGGGAGTAATGTCAGCTACAGAAACCATCCATCAAGCATCAGCTGTTGTCCCAAGACCTTGGAGGTTGGAAGGGAGTGGATTAAGGATTGAGCAAAGGGATCAGGTTGTCAACTTTAGGGGAAATAATAGGAGAGATAGAAGAGGGACAGACACAACAGACAGGGATAGTTTTCTTTTATTTATCTTTTTTTAATTTATTTTTTATTTTGTGGTTGGTGGAGAGGGAATGATTGTGGAGTGGGTCCAGAGAGGCAGGTAGGTTTGGGATTCAATTTGCTATGGAGCTCTATTTGAAGTATTTGAGCTGCCTTTTGTTTCGTTTTTTTTTAAATTTTTATTTTATCATCATCATAATCATCATCATCATCATCATCATAATCATCATCATCATCAGCTCTTTGTTCAAGGCTGAGTTTTCAGTATTTCACTGAACAAGGAGGGAGGAAAGAGAGTGGGGGAGTTTTCAGATCTTAGCCAGGGACCAGGAGGAAGAGGAGGAGGTGGTCTGCAGTTTTCATTATATTTAAATGGTAATAATTTTTTTTAAAATGTTTTTTTTTAATATACTCTTTTCCAACATTGCAACAGTACAATTTATGGCGCTACAGAGACTTTTCAGCTTTGCCTTCTTTTTTTTTCTTCTTTTTCTTTAAATGAAGGAAAAGCTAAGAAGCTGAAATTTGAAGAATAAGGGCATAGGTGGAAAACTGAGAAGCGGCTCAAACTGCGAGGCAAATTTGGTGGCAGTAAGAAACAGTTGCTGAATATATGGTGAGTAGAGTATGCGGAGACAAGTGGAAAACTTCAATATAAGTAGTGTAAAATTGATACCAGTTAGATAATGCGGATTTTACAAGTACATCAACGGACTGACCGCAGTGAGCACAGAGTGAGAAAGACTTGCCTGAGGTCTAGACAGTGATCGGAGGCTTATATTTAAGATACCAGTCTACCAAACAAGCCCGGCTGCTCACCCTGTTTTAAAAAGTGTAAGTGTAGGCATATACGCGTCCTAGGTGATAGTAAAGTAGTGGAGAAAGAATCACCAACAGAGAGACAAAGATGAACAGACTGAAGGAGATATCATCGGAAGGTAGAAATTAAAAAAAAAAAAAAAATTAAAAGAATAAAATAAAATACAAAGGAGAGAGAGAGAGAGAGAGAGAGGGTGGGGGTGGGGGCGCTGGGCCTTGGTGAAGATAAAAGATGAATGGACTGAGTTGAAGGAATCCCGGACGAGGCACCTGCAGTGTTGTCGTTTTCCCCTGTTTGATGCGTCCAGAGCATGCATCAGTTTCCTTGTGTACCTACCATGAAATATGGAGGGGTAAGGAAACAAGAGAGAGAGAGAGTTGGGATTGGAAGGTGGGTGTGGGACCAGAGAAAGGGACAAAGGGGGAGGTTCTGGAAGGAGAAGAGGAGGACCAAAGCGTCCTTGAATGCTGCTACAGCCACAAGAAGATTTGGGGGTGGGGGAGGTTCAGGAAAGGTGCAGGGAGGTGGGGAGGAAAAAATAAGTAGAAGGAAAAAACCCTAATCCTGCTGTTACCAGCACCACTGTTGCCAAACTCTCTCAGTCAGTTACAACAAACTGATCGGCCAGCTGGAATTACAACACCTACAAATTCAGGGGAAAAAAAAATGGAGTGGATATGTATTGGGGAAGAGGAAGAAAAAGTGGCCTGGAGTTGTAGAAAGGAGCAGAGAGAGAGAGAAAAGAAAGAAATGGTGGTTAAATTTGATTATAAAGAGTGAAAGATTAAAAACCTCTAACAAATACTCACAACCACATTAATCTAAGCATATGAAGAGGAAATGAAATAAAAAAAATTGTTATATATCTCACTGTTGAAATAGCTGTATATAAGGATAATTTTTGAAGCTGTAGTAAGTAGAGTTAAACAGTAGGGTTAGGCTTGGAAGAAAGAGTACGTAAATGGAAAAGTGAAGTTTCATGACCTTGTAGTTAACTAAAGAAAGAAAATAAACTTATAAAAAGGAAGAAAGAGTGAAACAAAATTAGTCAGATTATCAAATGGGGTCAAGTGGATTAAGGGCTATTGAAGATTAATACGAGTTTTTAGGAGTGACCCGTAACATTTTTTTTCCATTTTTAATTTGAGAAGACAAAATAAATGTAGGAGATCCAATAATTTTTTTTAAAATTATTTTATTTAAAAAAGGCAGAGAGGACTTAAATAAAAACAAAAACAAACAAAAAAAAAACAAAAAACAAAACAAAAAAAACAAAGAAAATAAAAAAACCAGGAAACAATGAAAATTGGTAAAAAGTGTTTCACTCTCACGTTCAGTCGTATACATAAATGTGCAAGTAATAAGAAGTTGTAGACATAACCAATAATTGAGGAAATTTTTTTTGTTTTTAACAGTTGTCATCACGACAATGATGACGGTAGTAAATAGCAAAGATGTTTGCTACTACATTGGCAAAGAAAAACATTATTAGTGCAGCCATCAGTGCCTGTGGTACTTAGTACCAACTGCCATTTCAGCTGGGAAAAGGACAGTCTTTTTCACAGGAAAAGAATAATGAAAGTATGTCAGGGTTCCTCAGTGGCAGGGGCGGGGGAGGAGGAGAAGAAAAAGTCACAAGCAAAAATATCATCAACAACTTTTATAAAGACGGTTTTCCAGGAAACAAATCAACTTTATTTTAAAATTATTTTTTTTTAATTTTTTTTTTTTTTAAAAAAAAAAAAATCCCCAAAAGGTTTTTCTTTTTGTTAAAAATCAACAAATATTGTGCTTAGAGAAAAGAAGGTGGGATTTAGGAAGGGGATATGAAGGGGATGGTAGGGGGTTTTCTTTTGTAAAGAGTGTGTGTGTGTGTGTGTGTGTGTGTTAGATAAGAAAAAAAGTATAAATTGAATCAAATAATTTTAAATGTATTTCACTTTATTAAATTAAAAAAAAAAAAATTTTTCTAAAATTTATTCGAAAATTTAATTATTAAAAACAGTAATTATTTATTTATTTATTTTCCCTTCAGAAAAACAAAATCCTGTAACAAAGCCAAGGTGCCACCAGGTCTTGGCTTTGTGTACACAAAATGCTCCATATCTCCAGAGTTTTGGTTCAATGTTTGCATTCCTAAAGAATAGAATCACATAAGCTGTAATAATCTTATTTCACTGCCATTCATAGACACAAAAAGATCAATTGAATTAGAAAATACTGTCATTTGTCACTTGATTTTAGAAGGACCATTCAATTTTCTCATCATTAATAATGTTACCAACTTTCAACAAATAAGTGACAAAGATTGTATCTTGATTTGTCCAAACAAAATAATTAAATGCTTGAAAAGACAAAAAATATTTGCAGGAAGAAGAAAACAATGAGTGATAACGATGACCACCATTGTGTGTTTTTCTTTCCATCCTTGAATTTGATGATATTGTCGGCTAGGGTTTTTTGGTTTGCTCAGGACTTGAGAGAGGTCTTCAATTGTTAAAATAAATTAATTTAATTTAAGTTCGGTTCAAGATGAAAACTCTTGTAGATTTTTGTGAAGTCCTTATTTCTACTTAATCAGGTGATCATTTAGTAAATTAGTTTTTTTTTTTTTTTTTAACTATATGGAAAGATGAAAAAACAGTGTTGAGAATGGGATTCAATTCTTTTACAGATAAGTAACAGACAAGCCACCAAGTAGGATATGGAGAAGTCGAAAGATCTTTGCTGGAAGCAACTCGATTCAACAAGAAACTCTTCTCTACGCTGTCATGATGATCAACAACATGTAGTTCAATAATATTTTGATTGTACAAATCCTCTTCCAATGGAGTGGAGGGAAATTTAAACTCCACTTAATATTTAGAGAACGAAATGTACATGTTAAATGAAATTCAACCTTTTAAAACATTTATGGTGTGGATAAATTTTATTGTAACCCAGCATTTATTGATTCACTGATTTCTGTCAATTGCAGTTTTATAGCTCAACTGCAAGTGACTGAAATCTCTGCTTCAGTTTGTGGGCTGAACTTACCAGCAACAAAAACTGGTAATGTTTTAAATGAAGCTGTTAAATATATATATATATATATTTTTTTTATTCCACTTTGAATGAAGTCTAAGACTGTTGAACTCTGAACAAAGTGCCAAACCAATTCTAACAGGCTGTTTATTTTCCTTATTTTTTAGTGACCCTCATCTCATTGAAAAGCAACGGTGCTCAAAAAGGGTCAGGAAGGTCAGCTCTCCTTTGAGCTTGACTGCGATGCACAAGTGGAAAGAGGGCAAGAGAGAAACTATTTCCTCCATCAACTCTCAGCTTTCTCACCAATGTCAGTTCTGAAAGAGGAAGGCAACACACTTTTTCATCTCTCATTGTATTGTCGAGTGTGTTTGGAAGATCAGCAGTAGTTACAATAAAAGCCAGCAAGGGAGACAGAAGTTGTTTGCAAGGCAGACAGCAAGAAACATCTCCCATACAGCAAGCCAAAGGGTTCAAAGTAGCTAACAGATAAGTGGTTCTAGATGTACAGAGATTGGTGGTCGGAAATAACCTATTTGTTGAATTTGTGAGAGAGAGAGAGACTCCATTTTTGCCTCAGACTTATCCTCATCTATTGAAATGCTTGCAAATTTTGATTGTTGTTCTCTTACTATCATCAGGTGACACAGATGATTTTTAAAAATAATCTGGGGACCAAAGAGAAAGCCATGTTGATGAGAATAAGTTCAGCAAAGCAAAGTGACTAGCACAAGGCATAGTTTGGCAGGAGAAGGTTTTTTTTAAAGTCAGTAATTGTTGAAAACAACAGAAAAAACCCCCCCAAAAACATGGCACACCCACCACTGAAGAAAACTATCTTTTAAAGATGAGAAGACCAACAGTGGGATGGTGGTAGTGATGAAGAGAAATGCAAACATTCTTAGTAATTCTATATTCTGACTATTATGGTGTGTGTTGTGCTATCGAACGTATTGTGGTATTGTTTGTTTAGTGTATGGTTTATTATGCGAGGGTTATAGGAAAAAGAGGTGGCTCAGGGTGTAGTGATGAACTGGTCATGAAATGTGCAACTTACAAAAATAAGGGTTGGTTCTTTGAAAGGGTGGTGATAAACAGGACAACAGAATAGACATTACTTGGTATATAGAATTAGACACATACAAAATGTCTGGATATAATCATTGAATAGAATTGAACTTATTTCTTCCCAAATACAAAGTACAAAAATGTCAACAATCCAAGTAAAAGCAGAATATTGGGTGGATGGGGCCGTTTTGTGTGCCGAGGGGAGACAACCCTCTAAAGTTCCTATTATAACTTATTTCAAAACACACACAATATATATATATATATATATATATATATATATATATGCACACGCATGCTCACACACAGACATTTTCTCCTGTTTCTGTATATATCTATTTTTCTCTTCTTTCTCCCCCCCACTTTCTGAGCAGAGCATCAGACTTTTACTGAACAGAGTAGAATTAAACTGCCTGGCTTATTTAGGGGGGAGGAAAGGTGTGGGGGCGGCAAACAAGGGGGTGGGTGGGTCAAAAATGACCTTGTAGCAAGCACTCAGAGAAAAAAAAAAAAAAAAAATGAAAAAAAGAAAGAAAATGAAAACAAAAAGGTCCATTCTGTGGAGATGACAAGAAATTCCACATAGTAAATTAAAGAAATGGGAGAAGAGGTTGAAATGATTATATTTCATCTTCAGGACATCGGCTAGGAATTAGTATTACAAAAAAGTTGTTTTTTTTTTGTTTTTTTTTTAATTTTTAAGATATTTTTTTTTTACATTTTTTATGTTTGTTATTAACAATTCCATTATTAATAAATTAAAAAAAAAAAAATGGTGCATATGTTTATTTTATTTTTTTGTCAAATGAAAAAATGTTTTCTATATTTAGTTTGTCTAATATTCTCTTTTCCCCTTAATTCAGTTCTAGTAGGTAAAGTTCTGCAATCAATGAATACGGAGTAGAGAGAGAGAGAGAGAGAGAGATTGATTTTTATTTTTTCTTGCCAGCTCCATGAGATAATGTTTCGATAAATAATTCATTTATATTTATTTTTTTGAAGAAAAAAAAAAAACCAGCAGGTATAATGAATTAGAAACTACTTAAACAACCATTGCAAGTACTGCACATTGGTAGCAGTTGTTGTTGTTGTTGTTATGTGTGTGTGTGTGCGTGCATGTGTGTGTGTGTGTGTGTGTGTGCAATTGCATCATACATACCTGGGAGCTCTAATCAACTACGTCATACATATATAAAAAGGTCCATAACAGAAAGTGTGTGTATGTAAATATGCATATAAGCTAAGTAGATACATAGACACGATGAAATAGTTTGTAATTCCAAAGAGAACTTTGTAAAAGAAACAAAGGCCTTTGTACAGTGACAGTGCAACAGTGTCAAATTTTCATTCTGATTTATATCCCTGTTCTCCTTAGGTTTCTTTGCTTTTTTTTTGGTTAATAATTGTATCCAAAACTCCATTCTTGATAGTAAGGACCACTTCTATTGAGACCCCGTGTAAGTAGACAAGAGATACACGAGGCATTGAGTGGGACCTAAAAAAAAAAAAAAAAAAAAAAAAAATGTTCTTGGCTCCCATCACCAGATTTATTTATTTTATTTTTATTATTAAATAGGCTTTTGTTATTAGCAATCACTCCCAAAAAAGTTTTTTTTTTATTAAATGTATATATTTTATATAATCTTTTAGATTTAAAAATGTGAATTTAAAAAAAAAAACAAAAAAAAAAAAAAAGGAAAATGTATTTTTTATTTTTTTTTTTTTATTTTCTTTGACTAGAAAGGAAGCATTATGATTTTATTTTTAATATTTCAGTTGCAAAAGGAAACAAAGATCACATGACAAAACAGCATTTACCAACTGCATCTGCAGGTTGCCAGCAGGGGAGGGGGGAAGGGGGGGGAGTAAAGAACCATTAAATAGGTAAAAAAAATATGTTACACTGAATTTCTGACATAGTCAAAGATCCCAGGTAGCAAATCTTACAAGGTGAGATCAACGGAGAGACGTTTAGAGCGGGATTCCCACCTTTTGGAGAAGTGAGAGGCCAGCATCTCGTTCCCCTGCATGAAATGGTCGACTCCAGCCTGCAAGAATAATGGCTTTGGCGGAGAGACGAAACGGGCAATGGCCGCATTTAGGCTTTCTCTTTGTTATTGGTGCTGACTGCATCTCTTCTAGGAGGCATACGCTCGTTCATCTTATCCAAACTCTTGGCTTCGTCGAAACCACTGATCTTATGAGTAGGAGAGAATCCACTGAGGGCTAAAAGAAAAAAAGAATGTAGAGACAAAAAATAAAAACATGATAGAAAATTGAATAAATAATATACAGATATAAAAATGTCAGTTTTATTTGCAAGAATAGATATAGAAAATAAAAATATTGCTGAAGATGTTTTACTTTAAATACCAGCTTGACATTAAAAATTACATCTTTAATTAATTTAAAGTTTCTCATGAAAATGATAAGCGTTGGCTTAAAGAACAAGATTAAAAGAATTTGATGGGTAGTTTGATTGCTTTTTTTTTTAGTTTTTTTTATTGCAACGTTTTGGCTGATCTATTCTACTGCCTTCCTCATGTATAGAATCCATGTAGAAAGAGTGATGATTTCTTTTGCATCAATATAGTAAAATAAGAATTTGGCAGCGAATAAATATGCATCAAGAAACGAGAAAGAGAAAGAGAAACGAGAAAGAGAAACGAGAAAGAGAAACGAGAAAGAGAAACGAGAAAGAGAAACGAGAAAGAGAAACGAGAAAGAGAAACGAGAAAGAGAAACGAGAAAGAGAAACGAGAAAGAGAAACGAGAAAGAGAAACGAGAAAGAGAAACGAGAAAGAGAAACGAGAAAGAGAAACGAGAAAGAGAAACGAGAAAGAGAAACGAGAAAGAGAAACGAGAAAGAGAAACGAGAAAGAGAAACGAGAAAGAGAAACGAGAAAGAGAAACGAGAAAGAGAAACGAGAAAGAGAAACGAGAAAGAGAAACGAGAAAGAGAAACGAGAAAGAGAAACGAGAAACGAGAAAGAGAAAAGAGAAAGAGAAACGAGAAAGAGAAAAGAGAAAGAGAAAAGAGAAAGAGAAAAGAGAAAGAGGAAAGAGAAAGAGGAAAGAGAAAAGAGAAAGAAGAAAATCACCTGAGAAAATGTGTGTGTGGGGTTTAGTATATTTCCAAAAGAATTTGTACACATGTTTAACTTAGCAAAACCAGAAAATGTGTATTCATTAAAACCCTGTCTGACTACAGAGTGTCGCTTTGGAATAGGAGACCTCCATGTTTGGATTTGGTGATTCTCCTCCAAATTGCTGGCCAGTGTATTCAAATCAGGAGAGGTAGGAGGCCACATGCCCTGGGAGTAGGGTGTGTGATTAAACATGAAAATGTTTTTGGCCAGCCACTCCTAGGTCATGTAGTGTGGGAGAACACAAATGACTTCCTATGAGCCCCTCTATTGATCAAAGGCCTAATCACCATGTCCATTAACTCACTACAGCTGATGACATTGACCCTGAGGCTCTGTGAGAAGAAGTGAGATCAACATAATTTGACTTTACAGAGAATGTGAACTTTGTGCACATCTCACCACAGGTATTTTTGTGGCCATTTGCATTTCTAACCCTAGAGAAGAATCAGAATATGTTGAACTGATTAGACTTTGTCCAGTTCCTCACACTGACTCAACTTGTATTCAGCTTCAAAGCTAATGATATTTTTTTTTTTTTTTTTTTTTTTTTTGAGAACTATATTGCAAAAAAGTATAAAAGACAGAATGGGTCGGCCCAGTTATATTTGTCACTATGTTTTACAGCAGACTGACTAGCAAGGAAGAAGAAATACGAAGGAGATTTAGTATTTCTCTTCTTTCTACTTACAAAATAGATTGTAGACTTGAAGACATTGGCAATAGAGGTGAAGAAGCCATGAAATGAAGATGCTAACACACAAGGAAGTATTTGCCAGACATAATAATCCGATAAAATGCTCTCAGCACAATGAAGCCAAGAAGTCCTTTAATATTTCTGTTGGCTTCATGAAAGCATTTTTGCTAAGAGTCGCGGGTGATGCCCCGTTTGGGTCATATTGCAGAATTTGAGTGCAGATCATTCAGACAGCATTTTATAGATCAACACGTACATAGTGCGAACCAGGCATATCTAAGGATCACATGTCGGATATAACACTTTAATCACTACATAGCCTAATACAAGCCATATTGAAATCAGTTATTGAGCGCAAGAGAAGAAAGTCGTTGGGTCAGTTGCCAGTTTACTGGAGGGGTAAGGATACATTTAGTAATTCTAGACTTTACTTTCTAAGCACCTTCAACAAGTCTATTTGTACAAGAGAGAGGGGGGGAAAGAGAGAGAGGGGGGGAAAGAGAGAGAGGGGGGGAAAGAGAGAGAAAGAGAGAGAGGGGGGGAAAGAGAGAGAAAGAGAGAGAGGGGGGGAAAGAGAGAGAAAGAGAGAGAGGGGGGGAAAGAGAGAGAAAGAGAGAGAGAGGGGAAAGAGAGAGAAAGAGAGAGAGAGGGGGAAGAGAGAGAGGGGGGAAGAGAGAGAGGGGGGGAAGAGAGAGAGAGGGGGGGGGGAGAGAGGGGGGGAAGAGAGAGGGGGGGGAAGAGAGAGGGGGGAAGGGAGAGAGGGGGGGAAGAGAGAGAGGGGGGAAGGGAGAGAGGGGGGAGAGAGAGAGGGGGGAGAGAGAGAGGGGGGAGAGAGAGAGGGGGGGGGAAGAGAGAGAGGGGGGGAAGAGAGAGAGAGGGGGGGGAAGAGAGAGAGAGGGGGGGAAGAGAGAGAGGGGGGGAAGAGAGAGAGAGGGGGGGAGAGGGAGAGAGAAGGGGGAGAAGAGAGAGAGAGGGGGAGAAGAGAGAGAGAGAGGGGGGAAGAGAGAGAGAGGGGGGGGAAGGAAGAGAGGGGGGAAGAGAGGGGGGAAGAGAGAGAGAGAGGGGGGAAGAGAGAGAGAGAGAGAGAGGGGGAAGAGAGAGAGGGGGAAGAGAGAGAGAGAGGGGAAAAAGAGAGAAAAAGGAAAGAAAAGGAACAAAGAGAAAAGAAAAAAGGGGGTAAAAATTTTTTATGAGAATTTAAAGAGCCAAAAGAAATCACCTCTCGAATAAAACAATGTTAACTCATTAAAAAGTGGCTTCTTGGATACAAAATGTTAAACAAATAATTGTTCTTATATATATATATATATATATATAAGTAAAAAGGCAATTAAAAAAAAATTGTGTGAAAAATTTAGTAAAATACAAACATTTTCATCATCTTTGACATAATTGGACAAAACAAAAAACAAAACAAAAAAAAACAACCAATTCTGTACTTACGACGTGTATCATGAATGAATTCTCATGATTGGTTGTAGAGAAATCACACACACATATTTAGAGAGAATATAGTGTTGACTTGATAATTGCTTCAAGACTAGACAAAGCACAAAAACTACCACCATACCCACCACCAATAACTTTAGTCCAAACATTGTTTTTGATCAGCATTAGTAAAATACAAAACTAATAATTTCACTAAGACCCAGTGAAGCAGGAGTTGACTGTTTGATTGAAATTCCATAAAACACTGGCTCACTTAAATATGACTGGATTTGATGAAAACAAAGGCCCTTAAACTCATTGTACCCAAAAAATACCTGGATATGACTTAGAGCATTGCATTCTGAACTGACACTAACTGAACATTCAAACCATTTCATACAGATTTAGTTGACTGATTTTTTTAAAATCAACACCAGGAAAGTTTGGGTACAGTGGGATAAATTAGAGGGAAAAACAAAATTGTTTCCCAGTGAAATTTCAGCTTATGACATCCCAATCTTCATAATGAAATTGTGAAGATCAAGTAGAAATAAAAAAATAAAAAAAGATTGCTTGAAAATATATATATATATATATATATATATATTTTTTTTTTCTTTTTTCAAGCAAATTTTGTGATGAAATTTTAGAGTAAATTTTGAAACTAATTCTTATTGCATATTTTATTTTATGGTCATCTGGTATATGACATTACGATTTGTATTTTGGTGATGATCACAAGCATCGTTCTCATTGGAAATAACTGTCGCCAGAATCTGTTGTTGGTCAAGATTTAAAGTTTTTTTTTTTCTTTTTAAATCATTCAAATGCCTCCTTTTTGCAGAGAAAGAAAAAAAATAACAAAAATGTGGGAATATGTATGGTGTCCTCTTTAGAAATAAAGAGTTAAGCAATGACACTTGTGGCTAAAAAATCTGGGGATCAGGTATCTTTTTTAAAGAAATTTTGTCATTTTGTATATAGTACTTCCGGTAACATTTCTCTAAAAGTACGTTCATTTTTATGTGCCCTAATTTAACAAATTAAATTTATTGCAATAAATAAATAAAATTAAAAATAAATTGTAGAAATCTAATTGATAAAAGATAATATTACTTAAAAGATTTAATGCTAAGAAGAATTTCTTTAAAAGTACCGAATTATATTAAATGTTTTAATTGTCATTTGTAGTTTTAATAATAATTTAGTTGTATTCAGACTAATGTCAGCATCTGTTGCCCTCCATCTTAGCAATATTTCAGTTGCATGCCTTTTGTTGTTCTTTAGGTTTCGGAATACTGTCAAATCTTGCTCTGAGGAGGCATTTGACAACATATCAGAACGGGTTACACCTATGTTTAGAACCTGGCAATCTCAGATGTTTACCCATTCACTATTTCTATTTGCTCATTTTATCCAAAAGGAAATTTGCATTGACATTTAAAATTTTCATTATTAGAAGAAAAAGAAAAGAATTTGCTGCTTCCATATTTACTTTATTCTAAAATGTGATGCTGTTAAGAATGAAGCTGTTGCAAAATGTCTGTGATAAAGCAAATCTTAACAATTTGACCATAACGATCTTTTAATATACGAAAGTCTAGAGATACTTGTAATATCACAAATCTCAAAATGATGTGAATAAATTCTTCGTTCCCGTTGGCTTAAAAGAAGGAAGGCTATTATTTTTCTCTTCTGTCCACAAAAGTCGAGTGAAAAAGAGTCAAGGAATTAAAAGCAGCTGGAATTTTTCATATTTAATGAAAATGAGATGTTTTTGTTAAGCAGCTTCAGAGAACAACACAACAATGCTATTTTAATCAAAAAGAATTAATTCCTTCAATCTGATTAAGCCAATCTTGATTGCATTGAAGGTTGTCCCAATGAAAATCTGTACAAATTTTGGTCTCAAAAGGAGAAGCCAATATGAACAGCGCAAAGAATAATAAAGGAATACATTTAAATCTAGAAAAGTTTCTGGTAGCATTTCTTACTTATGGACAGTTACAAGTAAATGCATTAAAATTGGCAAATACAATTTTCATTTTGTGAATAGCAATCTCTCAAAAGTTGTTTGAATATAGAAGACATTGCAGAATCATTTGAGGCAGAATATTTCTAGTTTCACAAGATGATAGGCAAAGAGAGAGAGAGAAACAAACAAAAAACTTTGCATTTGATGGTCATTTGTCCATAAATGGGTAACTATTCAACCATATATTATAAAAGAGTCTATGAAATACCAATTTCAACTGCTTGGATAAAAAGAATTTACACAGGAAAATAATAAAAATTAATTTAACAAAAGTTTCTTTGGACTGATTTTATCATCATTTACTTCAAAACAAAGATTCACAATGTTTGATAAATCTCCAGTCTTTGGTGATGCCATTGGCCATTGATGTGTTCAGATTTTTTAAATATACACCACCGTTTCAGGTTTACTAAAAGTGCACTTTTTCACAAACCCCTTCTTCAAAATTCACATGTATTTCAAGGAAATGGAAACTGGAATTCAACATTTCCATGCAGACAAGAGATTCTTCATCAACTGAGAAGATCCTTAATAAGGAAGGATCAAGTAAATGTTTTTGTTGTTTGACAGAATTGAACTTGCCTGGTATTTTAATGCAATACAAGGAATGACAATCAATGCTGTTGCTTCAGAAAAGGACGACGAGGACAATTGCTTTAAATTCTGGTTATGGTTGAGTATTTGAGAAAGGAATTAATCCAAATTTCCTTGATATTAGTCTTATTACACGTTTTTTTTTCTTTCTTTTTTCTTTATGTGTGTAAAAAAGAAAAAAGATGGGGAGGGGAGAATTGAGCAGTTGAAACAAAAGTAATAAAGATGAGGAGGACGAAGAGTGTGAAAACATTGAATAAATTTACCTAAGGGTATTTTTGCGCACAGGTCTATGAAGGGGTTGCGGTAGAGAAACAATGTCACAATCAAGTGCATGACTCAAAGAGATTACCAAGTGATTACTAAAATTGACTTAATTGGTTATTTTTTTTGCATAATTGTGTTTGAATTGAAAGCAGGTAAATTAGTCCAAAGAAACTTGTCAATCATGTCTTTCAGAAATACAGAGATACTATTACAGTAAAGAAAGAAATTTTGATAATGTTTTCAAAAAGCAAAATGCTCCCTAATTTTTTGTTTAAAGTGTTCTCTTAGTAAGTACCAACCTCCCTAAAGCAATGTTGCAACAATAAACTTGGGGAAAAGCAGTAGCTTTAAAGAATTTGACCAAAGCTGTTGACGCTTCTAAGTCTTCTAAAACATAAATAGAAAATTAGTTTCTACAGTGCCGATACTAAGTATAGGTGATAAAGCCTCAAAGCCTGTAAACATCTGACTAAAATCTATAGTTTTGATTCTGTCGTAGACTTCAAATTGCTTGATTATAAAAACATGAGGAAATAAAAGAATGTTGTAATAGACATTGGAAAATGAACAGAATCGCATTGTACCAAAATATATTGAAGAGTTAAATTATTACAGAATATTTGGAGGTCAAGATTTAAATAAAAATGGAATTGACTGTATTGGTTGATATTAAAAGGGCCCAATTTTAAAAGAGACACTTTAAAAAAATCAAACTAATATTTATATTTTTTTTATTTTTATAAGATTCAACTTAAGAAAATTGTATTTTTGGATTTTTTTTTTTATATGGTGAAAATAGTGATCAGTTTTTGATTAACATTTCTGGGAACAATTTTCTTTTTAAAGAATGTTGATAAAACTTGGCATAATTTGGTTACATTTGTGAATGTATATTTGAATGATGCGTGATAGTATGTGCCGCACAATGCTTTTATGAAAATGCAGTTCATGTAAACTTGAGACTAAGTTGTATAAATATCAACCAAAGATATGTATATTTTGTCAAATCAACCACGAGAATTTTATTTTATGCAACGATAAAAGCATTTGTTTATGAACCTTATTCAAGAGTAATGATCGGATATAACAAAAGCTAATTTGTCATAAATTGTGAAAAAAAAAAAAAAAAAAAAAAAAAAAAAAAATTTGTGCTTTATGTTTAATCTACTGATAATTATCAGAGAAGGAATCTAATGGGAATTCTTAAAAACAATTTAAAAAAATGTATTTTTGGATTATCAATTATGGCAATGTTGTCAAAAACCAATTAACAGAATCGGGCACGTGCCAAGCCATATTTAATAGCAATGTTTCTGAGAAATTTTAATTTTTGTAGTTTTGGAATAAAAATTGATAAAATGCAAAACAATATATGAGTGAATAGTAGAAAAATTGTCAACCAGTAAATACGGTTGTAATATCCATGTTAGACTGCGTCAAGTTGGATAGAAAGAAATTGATCTTATATCCAAATATGAAGATTAAATTTTGCTTTCTTTTTGCAACTGTTCGACTTGATCCTAACAATATATTATCTACAATTACAAAATAAAAAGAGTATTATCCTAATTTTTTAAAAGATCATTTCTTTTCAAATATTGTAGTAATAAACTCAAGTGACAGTATTTCATTTGAAAAATAAATAGAAACCAACAAAACAAAACAAAATCTGGGAGTTAGAGATTATGTTCGGAAAAGGGAGAAATGTTTTCTTGAAAGAAAGTATGAAGACCTTGTATGAAGACCTGAAAATGGCTACACACAGCTAATTTGCTTGATTAGGGAAACTGTCCCAAGAATTCTATTGCAAAGTTTCTTTTATTAATAAAATACTAGGTCCATATGTGAACACATTTTGAAGAGAAAAATATTCAAGCCAAAAGAGAAACCAAAAAGAATTTGCCATACAGAGATTTCCCTGTCCTATGAAAAGTTGGGGGGGGGGGGGTGTTGATCATTTAGTGAACATGGATCAAAACCATGCCAGAAAAAAACTACTTTTTTAAAACCATATTTCATATTTAAAGTAAAATTTGTTAAAAATGATGTTTACAAACTATGTAATTTGATGTTTTTTTTTGTTAAACAGAAAAAGAATTAAATGAATTATTTGACCAAAGGTGTCTGCACTTGATAAAGAACACCAAAAACGATTGCGTAGACACTCTATAAACTAAAAAGATGGTTAAAAAGAAAGAAGAGAAAAAATAAAAAGCTGCCTAAATTTAACACTTCAACCCATTGTATCTGTTTAAAAAGCAAAACTAAAAATATTTCAGTAAATTTTGGTATTGAAATATGAACTGATCTAAACTCAAACTTTTTGAATGTGATGAATTAGGGTTATTTTGATTATTATAGATGTTCTCAGGTACAATGAGTTAAAGTGTGTATTTGTTTATCCAGCAACAGGAGTTGTGTGTGAGTGTGGGGTGGGGCTAATGAATTTGCATTTTAAGCATTTACACTCTTAAATCAGACACAATAACTGCTTTAGCAAAATATCACATGGTTAAAAGAAAATTCAATGACAAAGAAAAAAAGCAAAAAAAAAAGCAACATTTTTTGCCAAAAGTGACAAACAAGTGCCTAAAGACAGAGAAGTATTGTTTGCAAAAGCAAAACAAATATATCGCAATCATTTTTGCGACATGTAATGCACATGAAAAGAAAACATTAAACTTACATAAGGGTTTCTTTTAATCTGTGCAGCAAATTCACAACCAAACCATACTTCTCCAACATCCCATTATTTAGTTTCCTATTACAGATGCCATCATTTGTAGTCATTTAAATGAAGTCTATAAGACATTAGCCATAAGGACTTGTAACCAGTTAGCTACATTTGGTAAAGATGCTTCTTCCCACCAACAAACCGATCATTCTTTGGCAGATTCTGATCTTTCAAAATACAACTGCAGAGCTGCAGGGTTTAAGTGGGACTGAAACAGACACTACTGTTGTTGTTGTTGTAGCAGTAGTAGCAGCTCAGAGTATAGCCTTAATTTCAACACAGGTAAAAAGAAAAATGAAGAACACTAATTGGCATCCAATCTGTCTACAGCTTCAGCTTTAAAGAAAGCTTGTCACCATTTGTTTTAAAAAAAATCTGAATCAAGTCTATGATTTGCAATCATTTTGTACATCATATTTAACATGTAAGATAAGCAAAATGGATAAGTTGGTTTACATAAAGTGTTCCTTAATAGTAAAATGGCTTAATTCTTGGATAGAGGAAAGTCATTAAAAGAGAGAAGAGATAAATTCAGAAGATCTACCATGGCCTCTAGGTTCAATGAATTAGCTAATTGATCAATTAAAAGGAATTAAAAACTGAACTGGTTACATTCAAGAATAGATTTATAGGAATCAAGCTCTTAAAAACAATGATCTTGAAAGAGGAAGAAACAAAAAATAATAATGCTATAAAAAACCCAAATCTATGGAAACCAAACTTAAAAAAAGAGA
Source organism: Acanthosepion esculentum (assembly GCA_964036315.1). NCBI lineage: Eukaryota > Metazoa > Mollusca > Cephalopoda > Sepiida > Sepiidae > Acanthosepion > Acanthosepion esculentum. Next base: position 10,127,451 of record OZ038519.1, on the reverse strand, counting down.
GAAGAAGGGGGAAGGAAAAGTAAAAAGTAGAAGGGGCAAAGAAAATGGAGGAAGAGGAAAAAGATTTTAAAAAATCCCATAGACAAGAAAGATAGAGGTATGGAGAAGGGATATGTTCTATGCAAACAATTGTAAACAAGACAAAACTGATTGTTGATAAAAACTAATTACAGGACAATAACTGAATAGGCAACGTATTTATATTCATTGCCAAAAGCTAAACACTAAATTTTATTTTATTATCAAAATTAATTGAACATTTATCCAAATGCTTATAACCTAAATTAAAACAAAGAACAAATGCAACAGGAAATAATTGGGGGAAAAACCCAAAAACAACAATAAAACTATCCCAAATTTTTCAAACCATTTTCTCATAAACATTGCTATAAAGATTAATTGTAAAGTGAATGATAAATAAAATAGGACTAAGAAAATGGCTCATTGTAGGGATACATTGACTTTTTGGGGGATCATTAAAACTAAAACTTTAATTAATAGGGTGTGTCTAGAAGAAGAAGAAGCATTTACAAAGATGGTAAACAATAACATTCCTAGAGTTAGCTTTCATGTTATAATACCCGATCAAAACTTGCACTTTTGTCAAAAAAAAAGAAAAAAAAAGAAAAAGAAAAAAGAAAGAAAAAAAAAGAAAGAAAAAAAAGAAAAAAAAAGTGAGATTTCAATAACTTGGGAAAAAAACTAAGATGAGATAAGGACAAATAAAGCCAGAAAATAAAAAAATAAAAAAACTGAAAATAAAAAAGGGAATTTATACAAGAAATGACAACATTAATCATAGAAAAATAATTATTTTACTTCATCTTGACTGCTTCAATTTTGTACATCTGTAAATGCTAAGATAGCAGAACAGAACTCATCAGCAGCAGGTCTTGAACCTGAACCACTTCAAATAATGTATATAAGAATAATGTTCCCAACTGCTAAGCATTTCCATAATTAAAAAAGATTCTTTTAGACATTTTAGGTATTATGTGTAGAAGGCGGACATTACTAAACAATCAGGATCTGTCTCTGCATTTACAAATGCACCTCATTGAAAAAGATCAAGTTGTAGTCAAATTCTATGTCATCTATTACATGGAGTGAAAAAAAAAAAAAAAACAAAAAAAAAATACAAAAACAGTAACAAATGTGTTTTTAAGGCACCTTTGATAAAAGAAAAAAAAAAAAAAAGAATTTCTTTTGTGTGAAAATCTCAACAATCAACTCCAAATGGTCGTTAACCCTAACCTTGCAGTCAGTGAAACGAGTAGCAAAAGACATGTGAACCAACATTCATCACACAAGACGCAAGCATTGCACTAGGAAGCAGTTGAATGGCCATCTTTGGTAGGGAAGGGGGGGTCACGGGGGAGGGGGAATCAGAGCTGGAGGTATCAACAAGGTATGGGAGTGGTTTCAGGTAGGAAAGGTATGTGGTGGTGGTGGTGGGGGTGAATTGGGAGCGTAATTTCTCTATGAAGCACACAGGAATATTGTTATCATCGAGGGCATTTTTGTAGCAAATCTTTGACCAGTCTGCGGAGCCCATGTAAAAGAATCCCCCCCCCCTCGGTTGACAAGACGTGCTGCAACAATAACCTGGCAGAACACACTAACAATGACTAACAGGGAGACACATTGGTGGAGGAGGAGCACACGAGGAGAAAACTTCTATGAAAAAAATCAGAGTAGAGGCTGACTGGTGGTGTTTGAAAGGTTTCACGATCAGAAATAGGGTGTATGGGATTTGTTGCATTGGGTGGGGATGCAGAGGGTTGGCAGGGACAAATGTAAGGATTGTGTGTGTGTGTGCGTGTATATGAGAGAGAGAGACTTTAGCAAGATATGAAGTTCTTCAAAGAAGGAAGAAAAAAGAGAGAGAGAAAAGGAATCTTAATAGAGCAGATAATAAAAACTGCTGACTGAAAGTTCCACGGGGGATAGTAGAGATGTCTGGAGTGAGCCTTTATTGTGTAATTAGAGACACACAAACATTTGAAGATGTCTATAGTGTGGAGTTTATTTCATTTACGTTAATATATTAATGCAATGTGTGTCCAAGTGTTGATCCGAGTGTAGAACGGCTCAAATAAGTTTAAGGGAGAGAAGAAAAAAAAAAAAAAAAAAAAAAATGGAGGATTTTGAGATCATATGATGTCCTCCTGAATTTTTAAAGAAGCCAGACTCTGATTTTGTCAAGAAGTAAGCATCGTGTGCACTTCCGCAGCATTTGATATTCTAGCTAACATTGGCCCGCCCCTAACCACCATATTCGAGAATGTTAAATACATTCCAGGGAAATCATTGTATAAATCAAAATTTGGTTTTTACAAAATGGTCCCAGGATTTTTTTTTTAAAAAAGAAACTTAAACATTTTTCCCTACATTTTTATGACAAAATTGAGCATATATTTTTAAATAAATTTATCAGTCTGTGAGAGTGAGTGAGTGAGAGATAGAAAGAAAGAGAGAGAATATAGTGTTTAAATACATCAGGAGACATTATGAAGATTGTGTGTGTGTGTGCATATTATATATATATATATATATATATATATATATTTGGCAGCATGTTTTCATTGAATAATTTAGACATGTTCTGTCTACTATTTTCAATTGGATCCTTTCATATTCATGGACAAGCTTTTTGGTGTCATTATTGAAGGTCAAGAGAAAATCGCTGTATAGTACTTGGAATAAGTAAATAATATGTATCAACACCGTAATTTTCTCGCGACCTTCAATAACAACACCAAAAAGATTGTCCATGAATATGAAAGGATCCAATTGAAAATAAGTAGACAAGACTTGTCTAAATTATTCAATGAAACATGTTAACCCTAACCTTGTAGTCAGTGAAACTGACATATACGTACACACAAGAGAGAAAAGAAAGATAATGGCTAGTCGTACTTTTCTATATTTTGACAAAGTAACCTTGATGATTTACATTTCCTCAAGTTTCTAGATAGAAATAAAAAGTACAGTATTCCTAAATCAACACCAGAGATTTTACCCGATTGATTATCTACCAAAGTTTAGATGATAGGGAACAACAGGCGATAAGTAATGGAGGTTTTACATTTCTGCATGACCCTGACAATAATGAACATGATATATCTTGAGAAAGGTGAGGGGGAGGTTCTTGGCACATATGTGCTTCAGGACTCCTCAAATCCCTGTCACCTTGGATTGAGCAGAGATTTTGTCAGCAGCAAATTAAAACCCACTGAATAGAAACAGGATTTTGATTTAGTATAAAAAAATCCTGCAATTTTTAAGTAAACAAGTCCATCCTTGTGCTCGCAAGAATGGGATTAACTTGTCCTTATATTCTTTGCACCAATTTATTCATAGAACTAAAGTTATTAGATTCTATAAAGATTTGATCTAAACATCTGTGTTGATTTTAACAATATCACTGACAATGAATAGATCTTTGCAACACATTGACTGAGAAATTATTTTGCAGAAATAGCTTTTTTAATGTTTCTCAATTGAATTCTTCAAAAACTTTTCCCATTTTAATATCTAGAATTGGACAGAGAGAGAGACAAAAAAAAAGTTTAACTTGAGAACAAAAATCAAATTTGCATTTATATATTTTGGCTAGTAGTAATTATCTTTCAGATGTTAGTAAACTATTAGAACAATTTTGAATCAATGAAATACATTTTAAGCTTTTTTTAATAAAAATTGAGAAATAAATTAGTATAAATACTTTTGAAATTTATCAGAAATAATGCCATTTTGCAATATTTTCTAAAATTTATATTACAAAAATTCTAGACAAAGTAAATATAATTTCAGAAAGTAATAACTAAAAACCTGACTCGTCTCAACAATATTGTAAAACATGTTGAGAATAAAAAAACCTGAATGATAATCAAAATTGGAAATAAAACACTTTAGATATTTGATGATTATCTTCCATGAAATGAATAAAATCTTTTTCTTTCTGTGAGAAAAACTTGTTTGTTTTTCATAATTTTAAAAGCAAGAATGTCATCAGGAATTAGCAAAGAGAGGGGCTGACTGATTGATTGATTTTTTTAAAAGGGTTTATCAATCTTTTTTGGATTATTTAAAACCAAAGCATTTTAGATTATAAGAGATCTTTTTTTGCAAGTGAATATTGTATTAATATTTTAAGCTAACAATTTTTCCACATAAATGTTACTATTTAACCCACAGCTAGAGGGAGAAGAGATAAATTCATGCCTTTCCCCAAAGGTATTTGCATGTAAGTGAATGCAGCAAATCCAGCTGGAATTCAAACTTGGCTTTCTGAAGCCTCATTCATTTCCATTACACCACCATCACATGCCAGGTGGAGGGGGAGAGGAAGATATATTGCATGACTTAATGAAGTTTGTTTTCTATGATAAAATAAATTCTATTTAAAAATAAAAATTGTTACATGCTAGAAACGGACATGTCATATTTACATTTTCAGCAGAATTTTATTAAAAAAAATTAAAAAAATAAAGAGCTGAAGTACTTTAAAAACTTAAAACTAACATTAGCAGTTTGTGAATTACTGATGGCTAGCCATGTTTGAAAGAATTTTAGTGAGGAAGAATATTAGCAAACAAAAAACCTATACACATCTATTAAAAATCATTTAAAATACAAAGAAGCTTTTTTGATTTGTTGAAAAGCTTTATAGATTTTTAACAAATCAAAAAAGCTTCTTTTCAAGTGGCTACAGCACTACTTTGGTAGTGAGGTAACCATTTTTTTTCTGATTTTAGTGAGCTACACATGCTAGAGTAAGGAGAAGGTGAGTGAGAAGAGTGAGTTATAGTGAATACAAGTGAGGGGAACGGAAAAATAAGAATGAAGGAAATAATTTGATTCACTGACTGATAAGTAAACAGTGGAAAGAAGGCCAACTGGAGGTAGGTGTGTGTGTGTATATATATATATGTGTGTGAGAGAGAGAAAGTGAGATCCTGTTGTGATTACGGCTCTAACAAGGGCAACGTGTTAAGTGTTTGAATCCCTTTCACTTTATGGATTTTGAAATTTTGTCTCGAGCTGGTTCTTATGGTAGCTAGCAAGACTGACCAAAAGATAAAGCCTCACCCAGTCAAAATTAAGATTAAATAGTTAGACTATTGTTTAAGAAATGATTTTGTAGCTGCTCTCTCCCCTGATAAACAAACAGCTACCTACGACTGTCGTGCACATGCCGGTGACTCTCAACTACAGAATCCTTAATGCAAAACTAACCTTTGATAGCTGGTTCCTCGTTCGGATTATCGATCGCTGAATGAATAAAAAAAACATGTAAAAATGGTAACATAAAAGTGTTAAAAAGAAAAACACAGACCCCACCTGTAAGAAGCGTCTCAACCACCAGAAGCCAAGGAAGTGAACCCCCCCTCCAAACTTTCTTTTTAAATCAAAGACAATGGTGTGTTGGAATTTAATTTACTTTTAATTTTTGTGGCAAGAATATTTAGCAATTTTTGTAAAGCTGAAAAAAGAAACATAAGAAAGGAAGGCGGGGAGAACCAAAAAAAATAAAATAATGGCAGCCTTTGCTAAGGAAGATGGTTTTTAGGACAAGTTTGTCAGAGTCAAGGAATTCTTAGAAACAGTTAAAAAAATAATTCTAAAACAAAAGCCTGAAAAAGAAATCCAGAAGTCACAAAAAGTTGGGAGTGAAGGGGCAAAAAAAAAAAAAAATCAACCCTGATAGGGGGTTTTATCTGTTTTGAGATTAGAAAGCTATTACAGTTTTAATGAAAAACTTTAAAAGATGAAGCTGAGATAATTTGGAGTTTAGTCTAATTTTGTTCAGGCCATAACTTTTATTATTTGGCAGAATTGTCACATGAGAGTGGAATGATTACTTCCTTCATGGAAAATAATCAAATCAGATTTTAGGGATTTGTTTCAAAGAACAAAATTTTTATAAAATTCTGAATTCAACTGAATCCAGTTCTATAGATACAATATTTATTAAAGAAATCTCATTCAAATAATGCTTTAAATCTAAAATAATTGATTTTTTTAACACTTCATTTAACAGGGATTTGGGAGGGGTATCGTTTACAAAATGATCATTTATTAAGTTGCTTTAAATATTTGATATTCTTCCAAGTTTAAAGTTTGAATTCCTCATAGTTGGCTGCACTTTAGATTTTTTTTTAACAGGTGAAGAATTAGATTTTTTTAAAATTTTATAAACTGTTTTTATAATTTCTTTATATCCTTTTAGGTTTTATTAAAAGATTATAGTGTACTACCTTTTTCATTTTGTAAGTATTATGTTTAATACTACTCTCTGCTTGTAACCCCTTAACATACAAAAGGCCGCAGACATTTAACCCAAAGTTTAACAAGTTAGAATGTTAAAAGTAGATCAATGATTCAGGTTGACAGTACTGAAAAGCCTTGTATGTTGTGCAATTTTAATATATATATATATATATATATATATATATATAAGAGAGAGAGAGAGAAAAAAAAAAAAGAGTGCTGATTAAGAATAAGAGGTACCATAAATTGTAGTGTAAGAGTCAAGAAAAAAACAAAAAACAAAATGAACTTCTTGAAATTGGTTAATATTTCTTAAATCCAGCAAAGATGAGGTTTTTTTTTTAAAACCTCTACTGATTTAAGATTCATGTGAGGACAAAGTGGATGATCAATTTAAATGTCTGCTGTGCCTCATTTTACATTATTGCAAAGTGATATTTACTATATAAATGGATTCTTATTCATTATTATCAACCTAAAAGAAAAACATCAATTTATTCAACAATCATCAGGTTTTCTTTGAGAGTTGTCAGTGAAATGGGTTTTAAAGACAAATCATTTTGTTTTAGTTTTACACAAATTTGCTTTGTTTAATCAAAATGAATGAAGTGTAATTATCACAAGAATTAAGCTGAATCTAGTCATAGTTTGAATAAACTGTAAATTTACCAGGTAAGTTGACCATGACAAAAAGGTCACATAAAAAAAGAAAAGAAAAAAAAAAACAGGTGGGGAAAGTAATAGAGATTCTGAAAAAGTAAGCAAATTTTTTGCTGATTTTTTCAGAATTTATTATTTTCCTTAAGCATTTAAACAGAATTTGCTAACTTTTAGTAAAGGTCAAAGTAGTTATTTTACAATTTATAGCAGAAATTTCAACTAAATCCAATCTACATTCTGAAAGACTTTTGTATTTATGACAATGGTCAGTCATATCAGCAAAGAATTAACTATCAAACTAATAAAATCCATGTTTTTTTTGGCTTATTATGAACTTAGGAATCAAGAACGAAGAATGCATTGTGGTTGCAGCAGAGATTTGTAACATATGAATAAAATTATTTAATAAAAAGTAAGTTTGTTTTACTGGTGAGAAATCATCTCATACCAAAGGATTTCAGTCAAGCAGTTACTTTGGGTTAAATATTTCAGACATTATCTGATTAGGTAGAATTACACACACAAAGAAAAGGTGGGTGTTTCTGTACGAAGCACTTAATGCATACACAGCTAACACGCAACAAAAAGGTTCTTAAAAGATCAAATGCTATTTTAATTTTTTTGTCATAATCGAATTGAAAAAAAAAAAAAAAAAAAAAAAAAAAATCATTCATTATATAGTAGATACAGACATGACACTTAATATTTGAATCCCTGGCGAATGCTAAAATAAATGACCAGTGAAGTTTTATAAAATTTGGGCTGTAGACACCAACACCCTATTCATGTGTTATGAATCCGGTTTGTTTCCTGTGGTAAGTAAAATATAGAGAGATATGCATCATAACAAAATGAGACATTTATACAGATAAATATATATATATATATATATATATATATATATATATATATAACGATTTATTATTGGAAAGTTTGGTTGTTTCAGTGGCTGTTAAATGTTTTGATATTTGGATTGTTTTGTTGAAAGAGTGAATTATTGTGTTGTGATAAGCCTGTTATTAAAAAGTCACACTCAGTATGAGGAAGTAATATTTGAGTAAAACTTGTCTTTAGTCTTCATTTCAAGAGAGATCCATTTTCACATGCTCTCATGGTGGGAGGTTGTTGAAAAGACACCAGATTATAATTTTTTTGTCAGTGGGGTGTTTTTTTTTATCTAGGGAATCATGGAAAATTATTTCTCATGATTACAAGATCACTACACATACAACAGCCTTGGAATGCCTTCAAATAGGCTTAAAATATAGATACATCAGATTAAAGAATTATTTTTTAATAATAAAATCCGAGAGAAGATATTGACATAAATATTTATAGAATATTTGAAATTAAATCTTTTACTGAAGTAAAATATCTTGAAATAATGTGGCACATTACTGCCTATGTGGGTCATGTAGTACTAAATGTCATTATATATTGAGAAAAGTTTTAAAAAAACCTGTAGCAAGTAACATGATTGTATCACATGTTGAAAAATTGGCATCTTTTATTTTTCAAGCAGTCAGTGTAGAAGCCAGATCTTTTACAGTAAATTTTACGCCCAGACACACCCACTGACATTGGAAGACTAACAGAGACACACATGCTTTATTACAGTGCGTCTAGAGTTGAAATTTGCCTAACTAAGGATTTATTAATTACATTGACAGGGATGACAGTGATCTGGAAAATTTCATATTTGCTAAGATGCTTCTAATCGCAAGCTTTGTAACAGACATTGCTTTATAAAAATTATTATTTACTGACATTAGATTTCAGTAATATTTACAAGAGGAACATTTCATTTAACAGGATTTTTTTTTTTTAAATTAACCCTATATAAGCCAACATTGCAAAGAAGAGATGCGGCATTTACTTAATGTTGAAATTTTATTTTTAATTAATTGCTGACAACTAGAATTCTATTACCAATTTTTTTGTAAAAAAGCAAAACTATTCATTTAAATTTAAACAGACAATTCTTCATGCAATGGTGATGCTTTACATTTACTAAATTATTATCTTTTTTCACAAACCTCTGACATACCAATCATAAAAATCTGTAACATGTACACATTGTAGTGTAATCATCAAGATGAACTTTTAGTTTATCAATAACGAGTTCAATCCAGAGTGCCCCCAACAGTGTAGCCTTGTGCCAAACTAAGTAAAACATATGTGAATATTACTTTGAAGTATGTGAATTCATACCAGTTGTAATAAATCTTTTAATTTTACAAACAGAAAACAAAAATAAGAATATAATTGATTTTCAACTTCTGGTGTTGAGATTTTCCAAACATTTTATGGCTGTCTGATGAAAGCCGAGAGATTTTTAGTTTCAAAGAAACCGTTAAATACTTATTGAAACAGGTGCAAATCTATCAAGATAAAAGAAATACTGTAACAACAGTCAACTCACCACTTCTTAAAGTATCCTTGCCACCTGACAGTGCACCAAGAGGTAACAAACCATTGGGGGTGAGTCCCTTCAATTGCAAAACACTTTCACTCTCTTCCCTAGAACAAAAAAATATATATATTATAGAAAATATTCAGACATTGGAAAAAGGGAATGTTTACCATTTTTTTTTTCTTTTTTTAAGAAAACATCCAGTATAAATGTTTCTTTTTTACTAATTGGCAACATTTTCCCCTTGAAACTTTAAAAAGATATCTTTACAATGCTAGATGTGTTAAAAAATCAGAAAATGCTCACCTATAATCTTGAACCACCCATATTGCCAAGGTTGTAAAAAAAAAAAAAAAAAACAACAAAAAAAAACAAACAAACAAACAATCAATTTCTGAGATGAGGTATTGTAACTATTTACACTATTCAAACTGTAGTCTGTCTTGGAGAGTTGAATTACTAAAAGGAAATAACTGAAACTGAGAGATCCAGAAAAGGCATGGCATGTGGAACTAGAACAATCCTGGTGGATGAAATAAAGGGTTTGGCTCAAAAATCCAAAGAATATCACCTGAAGAAGGATGGAACGTCCAATGGCCAAAACGTGAACATGCCAATAAAGATGAGGGCAACTGTTCAAATCGTGTAAATAGTTACATCTCAGAAATATAGACAAATCCTGAAGAAGGTCGACGCATACACCGTCTGAAATGTTGGGAATATGGCAATAAAGATGAGGACAACAGTCCGAACAATGTATATATTGTAAACTAGCAATTGTTTTTAACTGTCAACAGGCAAAATGAAATAATGACATTTCGATTTTAGTTTATTATCAACTTTTAACAAGTCTTTTTTTTATGACAGTCACTTTGTAATTACAATCCTTATAGTAGGTAGATTCAGAAATCTATTCTGAAGAAGGATGCTGAAAAGTTCATCACCTGTCCCACTTCCCAAAATTGGACTAAACATCAGATTTTTATTTTTTTTAAATTCTCCCTTGGTTAGGCGAAATGCTTTTTAGCACACATGATACACTATATATCATTTTTAAATTGAAAGATTATTTGAAATGCTAACTTGATTAAATTAAATTTGAAATGTTAATTATAATATTTTTATCTGAATTTCTGGGGTGAGGGGTTCTTGTTATTTGCGCTATTTGCATTCGGACAATTGTCCTCACCCTTGTTGTTATCACAACGTTTCGGCTATTGTGCTCTCCAGCCTTCATCAGGTGTATATTGATCTGGGTAACCTACAAGAAATTTTGAATTGAACCCTTTATTGTTATCTTGCCAGATGATAATATTTTCATCCAAATTTCACAGAAAGTTTTATTTAAAACAACACAAATTTACTTTGAGGAAAGTACACACTACCCGACCCAGGGATTGAACTCGCAACCACTATGTCACCAAATTCACAAACCAACACTCTTACCTGCTCGGCCATTGTTCGAATAAACTTAGACTAACCTAACCCTGACTGCTGATTAGGCTGCAACTACTGCTGCTGCTACCAATGTTTTGGAGTTGAAAACTTAGTGTCATTTGTCTCGTCTTTCTTTATCAGTGGCTTCTATATTGTATTTGTTTCTATCCTAGGATGACTAAGGAGGTCCTCATCACCTAACATATGCACCGATTCTTTCAGATGTTTAATTCTCCAGAGTTCCTCCTTGCTCAGTATTTTCACTTCATTCCACAGGAGCTGATGACTATTCCTTTCTCTCCATATATATTATCAACCTTGCTCAATTTCATTGTCTCACTTCTCACTATGGTTTTTTGATATTCCACCAGCCTTACTTTTAGGGGTGGGGATTGTTTCACCGTTATAGTTCTTTGCCCAGCTGCAAGGAATCTAGTACACACAATTCTTGGCTCTTTTCTGATAAGCCCTTGAAGCAAATTTGACAGGCTATGGCAATTTCCTGGCCATCCACCTCGAGTCTTCTAGTCACACCTGCAGGCTACACAGATCGACAGACACCTGAGGAAGGCCGGTGGGCACAATGGCTGACATGTTGTCATAAAAGCAACAAAGATGAGGACAATAGTCCGAATATAAATAGTGTAAATAAAGTAATATTTGTTTATTAAAACTGAAATGCACTGAATGGAGAAAGAAAATGACATTTATTCCGTAAATTCTGCTAAAATTCACTTACCTCAAAACAGTAAATACTCTTGCCATTTTACCAATAGCTCGAATCTTATTTCTGATGACTTCTTTTCTGGCAGCAACTGTTGGACCTAGAGAAATACAGAAAAGAATAATTCTTGCTAATTTTGGTGCGCAAAATTTTCTCTATAAATCATGGAAATTAGTAACTTGCGAGCATTGTATTGAATATTGGAATTATTTACCCCTCCCCAGTCCAAAACCAAAAAAATACACTTAATATTTACAGTCAAATTAGTTATGGAAAACAAGAGAGAATTCTTTCAAATTTTGATCAGTTAGTTGCAATCTAGTTTCGTCTTTCATCAGTTTCAGATCTAAAAGACGCTTCTTAATGTATGATGTTATATGAAGAAATATCGCTTGTAGAAGCAATACACATCATCGTACCTGAAGAACACATTTTATCCATTTGTTCACTCCAATCACATTTTCTGCTTTTCTCTTCTTTTTAGCTCATTGGATGGGCAAGTGAAATTTAAGACTTTTTTTTTTTTTGAAAAATGACAAAACTGCAAATATCCACAAAGGATAAATAATGTAAAATTCCAAATGTAAACAGATTGCACCATAATTATGTATGCAAGTTACCACTTCTGGCATAAGTGTTACCACTTCTGGCATAAGTGTTACCACTTCTGGCATAAGTGTTACCACTTCTGGCATAAGTGTTACCACTTCTGGCATAAGTGTTACCACTTCTGGCATAAGTGTTACCACTTCTGGCATAAGTGTTACCACTTCTGGCATAAGTGTTACCACTTCTGGCATAAGTGTTACCACTTCTGGCATAAGTGTTACCACTTCTGGCATAAGTGTTACCACTTCTGGCATAAGTGTTACCACTTCTGGCATAAGTGTTACCACTTCTGGCATAAGTGTTACCAATTAGTCATCACTGCATTGGAATAGGAAACTAATGGAGAGTGGGAAAAAAAATCTTTTAAAATTGTTTTTTTTTTTTTTACAATGTTAATCGGTTTTGATTTATTCTAATTTTTCAAGACCATCAAAATATCAGCATGAAATGTTAGAAGAGGCGAAACTGGCAATTTATATGAAAGTACAAGAATTACAAGATCATTCACTGGGCAAAACCATGCAACCAAAATGGGCAGACGATTTTAACTTCCATGTTATTAAAAAAAAAGAAAAAAAAAAAAGAAAAAAGCAGCAAGTGTTTATAGAAAAGTCTTCAGCTCAAAGCTGAAAACAAATGGAGAGTTATTTCTCTTCCTATACTGAGAGAAACAGAAATTGAACAAACTCCGGGAGGAGAAAAACAAAACATAGAAAAGGTGCTCAAAAGATTTGGGTTCACTCTTCTAAATAGCTGACCAAATGATTAACAATCAAATTTAAAAAAAAGAAAAAAAAAAGAAAGAAAAAAATATTCTTGGTCAGGTTATTGCAGTTCTTTGCACTGAATTACAATAAATTCTAAGATGTCCTTAAGATTATGGTTATTCAAATGAAAGCCTGATGAAAGCTAGAGTGAATCAGAAGCTATTGCAACAATTATAAAGGTAGACAAAGAGTTATCACCTTTCTAGATTTAATGACTGGATAAATATTGTGTATACATTTTCCTCGAAGATGAAATCTAGAGAAATCTCCGATTGACAACTTTCAATCAAAATAGGCCTAAACAACATTTCTTGATTCAATCAATTGATGCTGTCTGAAGAAACAGGTCTGCCTCATGGCAGCCTTTTCATTCTTCTTCATATTTTCTATGGCTCACAGGAACATATAAAGTCTTGGGGGTATTCACCACATAAAAAGGTAATGTTTGATTTCATGCCTTTAGTGCAATTAATATCATTAGCTGAAAATCCCAGAATGTGGCCGTTTCAAGTAACATGAAATCCCCGAGAAATTAATCACTAAAATCTCTATTCTAAATTTAGGTTTTATACAACTGAATTTCACCACATTATTTTTTTTGGAAGAAAACTGACTATTTTTTTGGAAATAGAAGAGCAAAATATTAAGGCAATAAAATGGAAGGCATCCACTTCCATTACAACCAGCCGTTTTAAAGATTTTACCCTATCAAGCGCAGCATTTTTTTTTTATGACTATAATACTAAATGATGGCATTTAGGATGACATTTAGGAAGATATTCTTTCCTTCTTGGTCAGACATCCCAGTTGACTGTGCGGCTCAAGTCATAATCATCAAGATACAATTCTATATGCATTAAATGCAAGCACACAAGTTCATTGTTCCTGTGTATATCAACAAAGTGTAAGTAGTCAACTTTTTCAACAATTTCATAAAATTCACATTTCTATGTGACCCCCGTTTTCACCAATGTTGGGGGAAAAAAAAAAGAAAAAAAAGAAAAGGCAATTTTTTCATAGTTGCAGATATAAGTACATTAAATATCATTTCAGGTTCTTTTTTTCTGAATTAGATTAAGTCTTTGAGAATTTCTTTAAAAGGTTCAAAAAGAGAGATTCTAATAGAATAAAAAGCAATCAAGGTTAACCTGAATACTTTTGTCTTCTATAAAGGAGCAGTTTTCAAAAAACCATCTTTACAGAAAAGCTAAACCAGCATTTCTTAGAGAATTCTAGAATCTGGGTCTTCCGAGTGGGGGGGGGGGGGACTTTTGTAATTTATTGATCAAATGCAGGTGACTGCAGATGTTGCATTAAAAGAAAAAATGTGGTGGAAACGGTTTTTGTGAAGTTAATTTTAAAAATGTTGGAGTTGATTTATAAAAAGAAAAATTATCTAAATCACACTTAAGGGTTAATACAAAAAATTCCTTTTTATATTCACTTTGCAAGAAAATTTTCATTTTTTTTGTTTTGTCTTTGTAAGTGCTAATCCTTAATTACTTGTGTGTAGAAAGCAAAGGAAATAAGAATTATTCACTTCACATTTTGCTTTTGTAACCAAGCAGTGGAATTTGTTAGATGAATGTGTGCAAGTCGCAGGTCAGAGAAAGTGTCACCAGTGTTTTTCAATCTTTTTCACCCATCAAGAAGCTTCTGACACAATGTTACCGTTCTGTTTGAAGCAATTGTAATTGCCCGTGAGCGGTGCCTCTTCATCGAGAGCTCATCCACAAGCCTCAAAGCCTTGAGCTGCTCCAGGAAACATGTATCCATCTCTTCCCCTGGCTCACTTGGTGCAGCTCAAAGAGTAATACAGCAGTGTCAAGGTCTTGCTAGATGCCTTGAAATATGAAGAGTAAGGTTAGGTTATTGGAGACTTCAAGATAGTGGCCTTCCTGATGGGTCTCCAAAGTGGCTTTACTAAGTTTCCATGTTATCTTTACTTTTGGGACAACAGGGACACTATAGAATGCAAGGAATTCCCCAAGAACCTCACTAGGATGGAGAAAGCAGCATGGAACAGCTTTGTCAAAGTGGTTCAGGGTTTCCTGAGGAATCACAAAGCTGAAAACTCTGTAAAGCTTGCTGAAGAAACCCTGGTGAAGAACCAAAGCAAAATAAGCAGCTGGACATTCCTCAAAATTCCTATTCTTGACGCTCATCTTGATAGGTTCAAGGAGAACACTGAAGTGTACTCAGAGATGCAAGGCAAATACTTCCACCTGGATATACTAGACATTGAATGCTACTACCAAGGATTGTATAAACAAAAAGATGATGTGGGGAGGGACTATATTGGGGGGGGGATTTATGAAAGTAATTTACAGTATAAGCATAAATCGCAAAAGACTACTACTATAAATTTTTTTGTGGTCTGTGTAATCCTAGAAAAAAATAAATGACTTGAATCATGTCGTTTTGGTCCTAGTTTGCGTGAATAAGAATGTTCACATTCAGTTTTCTCAATGGGAACAGGTAAATATGACAACTCTTTCCCATGAAGTACGGGGTTTGTTGTAAAAAAGCATTTGGACAAATTTCTATTTTGGGACCCACATCTGTTCTTGTGAGAGTCATTTAAAGGAAAAGAGATAATGTACTTACCAAACAGCCAAGTTGAATTCCCAGCAAGCGAAGGGGGGAAAACAATGGAAAATAGTTTTATTAGCCAATGTGGAAGTTATGAAAAGTCATCCAAAAATTAAAAACATACATTTGCATAAAAAGGATTTTTTTTCTAGCCATTCTCACACCAGAACAAATTTTTTTTATTTAAAAAAATGTTATTAGGACAAGCAAGAGTATAAAAACATAGTTTAAAATACTCAAAAGCAAATTAGTTAAATTTAAAGAATCTTTTTGGGTAAGGAATTTAAAGACATTATGGAAAGTTTATTAACTCTTGAAGGAACATTTCAAACAACAACAGCAGTAACAACAACAACTCTTATGTCATTCAATAGACGACAAGATATAAATTATGAATGGTACTTGAAGCCTATCATCAATATGTCCCACATGATCTAAACATGGGTTTTGCTCTTATCTTTTAGAAATTAGAGATAAAGAAACAGGGAGATGTAGAATCCAAGATGGAGGAGTGTCTAATATTATAGCAGGATAGGTTTTACCAAGAATTTTATTCTCTTGTCGTTGAAATACTGAAACTTAAAGATTAGTAAAACATACTTTTAGTTTCAAAATCGTTGGGGTTTCAGCAATTTTTTCCTTATAGAGTTCATTTAGTCATCACTTTTTTTCTCTAGAAAAAACATTTTTGAAAAAGAAATTTTACTATGTTTATCAAATTGCATTTAACTTATGTAAATTATATTAAATATTCCAAAACTTACTTTTTAGGTTAACTGTATGACCTTTTTATAAATTCAGGTTAACGTTATTATAAATGACATTTTTATAAAATTTCAACAAGTGAAGATTCTCCATTATTTTTATTCAATTTAGTAAGTAAACACGGTGCCTTATATTCTATAGAATTTTTATGAAGTACAAATTTTATAACATTGACAAACAACGATAATTATGCAACTTTTAAAACTACATATTTATGAAGTTGTATGTGAAATAACTTCATCAGAAAATCATCTTAAAAGATCCCCACTTCCCTCCAGCATCCAATAACATATTAGTTTTTTTTTTCTATTTGACTGAAAGCCTTTGATTAACAAGGATGCTATCCTTTGGATATGAAGGATAGGAGCCAAATTAGGAGATTTCAAGAGGAAAAAAGATGACGTTTATGAGGTTTTTTTTGGCCCCCCCCCACTTTATTTTGGTGTGAGTCTGGTGTAAACAATAGCTAGGCTCTTCAATAAACCATTTCAGTTTTATTTAAAACATTTGGAAAGTAAGAATGGTAACAATTTAGAAAAAAATATAAACTTTTCACAATGTTTAGAAGGTGGGGGAAGGAGAGGGCCAAGAGAAGACAGTATCAAACAAAGCAACAACAACAAAAACAGATTAGTTCAAAAAAGAAAGAAAAATAATAGAAACATTCATTTTGGCAGAATTAAAAATCCAGGAATAAATAAGGACAACTTAAAAAAAAAAAAAAAAGTTTTAAAATTGAATTTATGGAAGAAATGAAAACTTTGTTCATAAGTTTATCATTAATGATCACTTTTAACAATTCTGAAAATCTTACAGATTAAACAATATTCTTATATATAATGCTCAAATAGAGAAGCAGTTTAAAATTTTTTTTAATGAAACTTTACTGCAATTAAAATATACTTAAACAGGTCAGTTAGGTTTTTAAAAGTAAAAAACATTAAAATAGTCACACTTCATTCAATATTGAAAAAATAAAATAAAGTTTTTTTTATCAAGAGATCAATTTTGAAGAACACAGTAAAATTACATTCAACACAAGTTCAATTATCTGCAGAAAGAAATCACATTTTGAAATGAAACCATCAACAGGAATATTTTCAAACAAATCACAAGTTAATCTTTTAAGCTTCTGTTTCATGTTTTATTGAAACTATATTTCTTGGACACATTTAGTGACTAATAAAGGAAGTTTATTTGTAGAGAGAGGTTTTTCTTCATTTGTCCTTAGAATAATAAAATCATGGCAGAAGGTGGTTTACCTAAATTTGTGATTAAAAAGAGAAACACAAAGTTTGATTGTTATGACCAAAGTGTAATATATTAAAGTCTATGGAGACACACAAAAATGTTATATATTAAGAAAATCAATAGCCTATTTGTTAAGCCAAACAATATAAAGTGGTAATGCATTTCAGATTAAAAGGAGGGGCAGATATGTTGAGAAAAAAAGTTAAAGGTCAAATAGCTGAAACAACTTTCAAATTATGACAAAAATCTATCATGATAAAAAGAAATCTTTCTTCTAAAATAGAATAAAAAAAATGTATGAATATTTTTTATAAAAACTGATTTATTCTTAGCAAAGTCTGTTGAGTTTTATCAGAAAAGATTAACTGAAATAAGGACAAAAAAAAAAAAACAAAAACAAAAAAAGAAAATTTAAATTTTTTTTTTTTAACCTGACCTCATATTTTGGATAAATCTTCAAAGTATTCAAAAATATTAACAAAAATATTAGGGAATGTCTAAAATTAGAACTTCGAAAATCTTTTAAAAGTCTTTCTCTTGTGTATTAATAACAATGCTGTGACACTGTTTAAGAATTCTTAGTCACAGTGAACAATATCTTCATTGTAAGAATTATGATAAGGACTGATGGAAACTAGATTTTTTCCCCTTTTATTATTCATATGAAATACAGATTAACAAAAGACTAAGGCCAATACCATTATAAGGGAGACTACTTTTTATAAATTAAGTCATTTTACTTTTCAAATCCCAAATGGCATAAGATCAAGTGGAGAAAAAAAAAATATAGACCAGACTTTCAAGAATTTTAAATTTTTCATATTAAAAAGATGAATACAACCAGTCTTTTCATGGCACCCTGATAAAGCTTACCTGTAGCTCCTAAATTGAAATGACAATGAAGAAAAAATGGGTGGGAAGGAACAAAAACTTTAATCATTAGATCCTAAATAATATTAAAAAGATAATAGTCCGTTTAACATGTATATAAATAAAGATTGTATCAATTAGAGCCGATAAATGTTTATTAGGAGAAAGGTATAATAACAACAACACAGCAAATATACATCAAAAGTGAATTTGGTCAGTAACTATAAACACATACTTATGAGTAGAGGCTGTAGTAGAGAGAAATATATGCAAATAACATTTGTTCGTATGCATTCAAATAAAATAAATAAAAAAGGTAAAGGGAGACAACCCTGCCCTTGTTAGGGAGGAGTCAAATTTGTGTACATGATATCAGCTGGAATAAAATTAAAAACTCAAAAAAATTGCATTTAGTCCTCCTGGTTGGCATAGAATTGAATAAAATTGCTGAGATTTCATTAATTTACAAATTAAGTGAAAAGTTGCTCATACAAAATTAGGTATTAAAAAAAAGATTTAATAAAAAATAAAAGGTACGATGAACAAGATACTTTAGGCTTAAAAGCAAAAATGAAAAGAAAATTTTTTTGCATTTTATTTATGGAGTAAAATTAAGTCAAAGTTTAATAATATTTTAGCATCTGTTCTATTTGGGTGGGGGGAACACTATAGAGATGGTGGGAGTAATAAAAAGGGAGATTTTTAAAAGGAATTTTTACAAATATTTCCTCTAATCACAGACCTCAAATATTTGCCATTTATCTTGAAATTCTCTTGAACTGTTTCCTTTGGCAAAAACATTTTTAAAATGAGAAATCTAGTAAGACTTGGATGAGAAGACAAATCTTTAAAGTTTTTAAATGAGTCCACTTAAATCAGGAGAAAAATGTTACTAGAGAAAAAGGAGGAAAGGAAGAATAGAAATAATTATAGCAGCATTAATCTTATTCTAATTTTTCTAAAAACTAAAATTTTACAGGCTCAAAAAATACCAAACTGAAAATCAATTCTTTGTGTTTGTGAAGCCATTTCTGAAGATAGTTTAAAGATTGCAATGAAAATAGTTCTAAGAATAACAAAAAGTAAATCCCTAATTTTTTACTAATTGGTGACTAATAAAGAATGAGTTAGACATGGTAAGGAATCAAAGAGCAGAGATGAAGAGAGAAAAAATTTCTAAATCTTAAAATTAAAACTTCACTAGAGAAAAATGCAAGAAAGCAGAACTATATTAATGAAAACAACATTTGTACAAAACATGAAACTAAAAGTTGGAAGAATAATAAATGAAGAATTCCAATTATAATTGAGAGAAATAATCCAATTCTGAGAGAATTTTTTTTATACTCATTTAGGAACTGAGGAAAAAAAAAGGTTTTCTTATGAAGACAAAAGATTTAATACTTGTATTTATATTTACATAAACAAGTGAGTGTGGCAGTCATTCTAATTAAAACAGTCTGAACAAAAGACATCAGTTAATGATTTTCTTTTTCTCATTTAATGAACATTTGCTTTTTTGGCAAATCAGGTTTAAAATGAAATTTCTACTCTTTTCTTCCTAATTATTGTTTATTATTTTAAATGGAAAAAAAATACATCAAAAGGATTGAAGATTTTTTTTTTTAATCATGCATAAATTGCCAATGGGGAAAAAAAATCAGTACCACTTTACTAGAAAGAAAAAAAATGACAAAACCAATTTTAAATGTTTTGATAAAATTTGAAACAAAAGTTATGAGAATTTCTTTGGTGAAACATTACCAATTTTTGACTGGCATCTCTTTCATCTTATTTCTCTTGTGTTTATCACAACTCTCAGATTGTCAGCATTATTTGACATTTTGCATGCAAATCAATATGAAGAAGTGCAATCATTGCATTTGAGTTTATTTTAACAAATTTCACAATTCAGTCCATTTTGATTACTCAATTTCAATCTATTTATTACAAAGTAATTTCTCCTCAAACCAATTATGAATTCATGATAAACAATGTTAGTTTTTATTTTAATTTATTGGTTAAACATTATTTTTAGTCGATAGCCATATTGGAGTAGATGCCCAGTTTTTATCTATTCATTAAACAATGTTTATTGCCATTTACTGGCCTGAATATTTGAGAAATTTTGTTATATAAATATGGAACAGGGGAGGGTGGAAGGTATTTTTCTTAAAGGGTAGAAGTTTTATAAACTTAAACCCAAATAGTAGCATTATGACATTAATCTGGGGTTATATGAAGAATGAAATATTAATTTAAACTTAAAAGAGGAATAAAAAGGGGTCTAAAAGTAAATTTAAAATATATAGATAAAAGGATATGTAAAGGATTAATGGAAAAAGAGTTGGGGGGGCGGAGATCTTAGAGGAGGGGGAAGTTTATAGATTATAATTAATATAGTGTAAAGAGGTTATGGAATAAAATAAGAGGTTTATGCGAATAGAATATAGAAAATTAGAATTAGGTATAATGCCAACATTTGAAGAGTTAGAGGGGGGAGTGGATATTAGGGAAATGGGGGAGTGAAGATTAGGGAAATGGGGGAGTGAAGATTAGGGAAATGGGGGAGTGAAGATTAGGGAAATGGGGGAGTGAAGATTAGGGAAATGGGGGAGTGAAGATTAGGGAAATGGGGCAGCTCATTAATCCCATGACTCGTGCCTTTTGTCTGTCTCAAACATCAAAATGGATAAATTCTGTATTAGTTTTTTGACTTTTTTTTTAGCTTTCCCAGTTAAATTCTATTTCCCACTCCTTCTCTGTATAGACATAAATTCAGTCCACAACGAGGTTGATAAGACAGATGACCGATATCTTTATCTGCTGAAATAGGCTATTCCCCATATGAGGTAATTTTAGATTTTATTGTTTATGAATTATATGAGTCTGTATTAATAAATACATTGAGCTCTCTTTGTGGATCACTTTTAATATTTTATATTACTAGGATCCACTTGGATTATATACCAACGGATTTATTACCTTTACTATATATATATATATATATATATATATATATATAGATGAGCCCTTCGGTTCCCAAACATAGCCAGCTTAGAGAAATTGCTTCTTTGTAATCAAATGCACTGGGCAGGTCATTTGACACATATGGAAGATAACAGACTTTTTTTTATGGTGAGTTGGTACGAGGTAATTGATTTGCTCATAAGCTAAAACACATTTCAAGGTTAAAAGTAACCTAAAGACTCTTGGTGTTATTGCTGAAGACTGGGAAACTGTTGCTGGGGGTAGATCTGGCTGGAGAAGATTGATTTGGGAATGCTGCAACAATTCTGAGCAGAAGAGAATTGAGCATTCCAACAAAAAGTGTGACATTAGGAAGGGAGAAATAGAATCTGTCCCAGAACTATTAGGATACCAACTGACTTGCAGTATTTGCGGAAAAGTCACCGTTTCGGTGCGTGGTTTATCACACCAGAGAGGTCAGGTGCGAACGGCTGTTAATGCAACCCTACCAGAAAGACCTGCAGGTTACTTGTGTGAGTTTTGTGTCAAAGTTTGTAAGTCTGTTGCGGGACACAAATGTCACCTGATTATACAATCAGGTGACATTTGTGTCCCGCAAGAGACATGGGTAACACAGACAAACTTTATTTGCTATGTGTGTAAGAGGTTGTAAAAATTAAAGCTAGCCTTAAGAATCACTTATGGGCCCATAACAGAGCATTAGTGATGGAAATAATTAAATTCTGAATGAAAAACACAAAAAAGCTACCAAGCGAAGAGATGGTCTTTCTGCTAAAAAGTGACAAACTAAATAAAAATTTTTACATATCAAGAACAGTTTTGAAAGAAAAGATGTATTACAAATTGGAAATAGTTTTTGCGTTTAACTCATTAGGACTTCATCAGACTGGGTTTATTTACATTGTTGTGGCAACATGTGCACAAACGAGACATGCTGAGAGTATTATATATATATGACTCACAAAATCTACATATCAGACTAATAGTGGGTAATTGGATGACAAAATGAAAAAAAAAAAAAAAAAACCCTCCTCAGACTAATAATGGTTTTATTATATGCAGGTGAGAGGGATATAAAATACAACACATGCTGGTTACAATAAGTTGTGCAGTATCTAACATTGGACACCAAAATTTTCTATTGAAAGCCAATTGTCTATGTATCTTCAGCATTTTTTGAGGTAGAATTCTAACTGGCATTTTTTGTATTTCATCCCCACTCTACATTAAGATTTAATTGATAAACCCTTATGAGTCTGATGAAGGCTTTTCAAAAGATGAAACATGTAATAATCTGGAAGTATTTGTTTTTTTTTTTGTTTTTTTTTACATTTCATCTTTGAATTACCAATATACACACAGTGAATCAAAATGTTCAGTTTGTATGCATATTGCAAGTATTTTGAATTTTTATAAGTACCCAACAATGAAAAATATAAATAAATTAAAGCAGGAATGAACAGAATTGTTTTTTGTGCTTCCAGATGAAGCAATGTCATTTTAACCATGATAAACTGTTAAATTTGATGGTCAGTTTTTCTTTATTCTTGATAAATAGGAGTGTGAAGCTGATCTTCTAATCCAGTGGGTCTCAACTGGGGTCTATATGAACCCTAGGTGTCTATGTAACATTACTGGGCGTCCATGCAAAAAAATAGCAAATTGGGGTCCAAGGTAATATTTTAGTGGTCCATATATCAATTTCACTTCAGAATGGTTGTTACAACTCAGAATTGGAATTTCTACAGTGATCTACACCATATTAAAATATTAAAAATAGAAAAACAACTCTAAAACTAGCAGAAAACGAGATCAAGTGATGCAAGATGTTTTGATTGTAAAAGTTGAATAAAAACCAAAAAGGATTATATATAGATTCCTAAACTTATCTATTAGTAAAAAATAAAAGAGCCTCAAAAAAAAAAAAAAAAAAAAAAAAAAAAAAAAAAAAAAAAAAATTAAGAGTAAAAAAAGGTTGCAAAACACTGGTCTAATCTATAGTAGGTGTGTCAGAACTGGCGAGAAATACTTATTTTTGTCACACTGTATAAAAAGGATGAATGTTAATTTCAAGAAAATCTTAAACAATTCATTAACAAACTTGAAAGAGAAATAAAAATTGCAATTCTAGGGGTGAAATTAAACGAATCACTATTTAAAAGAATTATATTTTTTCTTATTAATCAGTAAATAAGTAAAAACGAAAATATATAAAAGAGGGTGGATGCTCATGAAAAAATAATTTCATCTCTGAACTCCTATTTGTATGGAGGATCAATCAACTAAAGGTCATATGTTGCTTGTGTGCTAAAGGTTAAACAGTAAATAGTATTTTTACACTAAGACTAAACTGATTAATAGTAACGATAAAAAAACAAAACAAAACAAAAAAAAACAAATTAAGCTAATATAAAACTAAACCACCAAGCAAACTGCATAGAAATATATTTTATAATATGTGATTTTCATTTACTGTAGGAAGAGAAAGTTCTTCTAGGGTTTATTTAAATATGGGCAAAAGTTATTTATTTTGAGGGGTAAGTAGTAGCATGGCTTAAAACACTGTCTTTAAGATTCTTTACATGAACAAGTTACAAAGCTTTTAGTGGTTAGAATAAAAAATAAAAATGATTGATATTTAACTTTAAAATGAAATTTCTGAAAGAAAGCATCTTGTGAAGAAAAAATACCAAAATAGTAATTTTGCTTGTTTTTTTTTTTTTTCTAAAAAGGTATGTGATATCTGAAAATCGAGTTTTAACATTTCTTACTTTGTGCAGGTGTAATTGGTATAATGCATATAAGACAAATTCACACAGGGTTAAAAAGAGAAAAAGAAAAGCTGAAAATTGATCGAGATCATGTAATTAATATGAGAGAGTAACAGTAGCACGAGTGAAAAGAATATTTTCTTCTGAGGGTGAACAAGAAACACGAAACAATCAATTAACAAGGCAGAAAGAACAAAAAAAAAAAAAAGAGTTCACTTTTTCCCCCCTCTTTTTAGTGGGGAGGATGGTGGAGATGCAAATTGGATAGAAGCAATAGCCAACATGCTATCACAACTAAGTTAAGGAATTACTACAAGAGTTTAGGGGATGACAAACCAAAAAGCTTTAACAGTAAATGAATCTCAAACATGGGTGCTGGCACAATTTGAGTGTGCATACCATTCATTAGATAAGGAAGCTATGGAGTAGTGGCAAAGGGGTAATTAAAATATCAAGCTGTTTCATCTTCAAGCAAAATTTTTGGAATTTTGCTTCCAAAAATGTTGCTTGAAGATGAAACAGAGCTTGATATTTTAATTCAATTTAATGTTTGTAATTAAACTGAAGTTTTTAGCTCCTGTTTTTTGAGACAGGAGAGGGACGGAAAAAAATCAGCAGCACCGGAATCAAACAATGGATCACAATAGTGAGGGCAGGAACAAGAAATCCTTGATAATGCAAAGCGATCTCATTATGTGGTCAACACGGCAAGCTCTACTGCATTCCCACCTGTGCCTGCTTTTATGGATCCTAAGAGCTTAGCTAGCAAAAGGAATCATTTGCATCGCAAACATTGCTCAGCTCATCACCCAGACTATTTCATTTTGAAGCTGGTAGACACTTTCTTCCTAACCAGACATTCTGGGGTTCATACTAGCTATGTTCTGGCAGGGCAGCCATTTGCTTTCTTTCTGCAGAGACAACACACTAAATATCATCTCTTTGACCGAAAGCAGGTGGGTACCATTATCAGTAGCAGTAAGCAGCTCCATCTACATTTCCTTTCTGCCACACCCAAAGAGGAACCATGATGCAAAAGTGATGTCATCCAACTCTTGGCAACTTAGCTCAGAAAGTTTCCCTTACTGCTACTGACTGGATTAAATTCAATGAAAAGAAGCTGAAAACACTTTTGGAGATGAATAGTACCAAGTGCTTTCAATGCCAATTCCTAGTTCCCTGCTAGGGTTTTTATCTACAGCATCAACTTCCTTGAACTCGAAAGATTGCCATTATTTGATATGTGTAGAGCTGAGGTAATATCAATAAGTGAATGTGATCCTATCTGACTTTATGAATCAAAATCAGAGTGTTCCTTTAAGTTTTTGGTAGGAAGAAACCACTCGTTAAATGTGTATAGATTAGCTTACCTTTTGTTTCCACTCTGAGGTTTTGTTAAAATTAAAATAATTAAAATAATCTAGTAGCTAGTTGAAGAAAAAAAATAGTTCCCCAGAAAAATACTTTTTTTGCAACTGAAGTGAAGATGGTACTCTGAGAATTGAGCAAAGTACTTCTCTTTGGTAAGATCAAGTTTTAGGGGTCACTGTATGAACAACACAGGGAAAGAAGGCAGTTGATTACTCTCAGACTGTGAGCCATTTCACAACTATTAGGTTCGTATACTTACAGAGAATTGATGAACTAGCAAACACTCCGACACAATATTGATTCCTTAGTATAACCGACTTGAAATTAGTCTTCTATCAAGTCCTGATATTTAATGATGACGAGTCTTGCATTGTATTTGAAGCCGATGGTGAACCATTTAAAGTAATCAGTAGAGTTACCTGCTTTCCGTACGTTATTGATGAATTCATCGTTAACAATTCCGATAAATTTCCTTACACGGAAAAGATAAGGAGATTTATTGAGGTTGCCAAGAGGTTTCATTTCTAAATCTTGACAACCTGACAGAATCAGATAATCAGTCATGATGAGGATTCTTGCAAAAGCCGAAATGCAGAAGAACATTGTCTTCTCACACACAAGGAACTCGTCGTCTTGATAACCAGGATCCATTATACCAATTTGAGCAGGCAAGCTGTTTGCTCTGCTGATATATCGTTGTACTTGGGTTATTCTTTTGCACATAATTTTACTTAACAAGGAAGAGTTTTTATTTGTTATTCATTCTTCCAGGTATTTTGTACAGATTTACTAGCATCATGGCTGACAAGACTGCATACACTTTTCCCACACATATCCACCTATTACAGATTTCTGGATATTTCCAGATGGGTTAGATTAATGTCATGTATATAGCCAGGTTCTTAATTGAATAAAACTTTTAAAAGTTTTTCTAGAGTAAACGAATCTAAAGAATGCAAAAACCAGGTTTGTTTTGATTAAGTAGTCTCACCTGAAGGTAGGAGTGTTTTTTGTTTTTTTGTTTTAGTACAAAGTGGGGATTCTTGGATCGGATAAGTTATTTGGTGCACTTTGGTGGAATATTTGACATTAGTAGGTTGTAGTCCAGCAAGGTTACCAGACTAACTTTAAATGTTGGATCGAGGAATGCTTCTCAACAAAGAAAAAGTTATCATATAGTAAAATATTTCTTAATCCAAATGAAATGAATAGAAAAAGAGCAAAGAGATCCAATTTCCAATAACCAAAATGCCTATTTAGACTGAAGCCAACAGTTTACTCCTGAAATAAGAACTTTATCTTTACACATCCACCATAATTAGCATTAGTGGTCAGCAGGAAAGAAAAAGGACTCATTTTTCGCTTTTAACTCTTCACAAACTGAAATGGTAAAACTTCTCTTTTGTTCCTACACAATGTCAAAGCATGAAGGATGCAGAAGACCGACCGTAATTGCTTCTGTCCACATTTTTCATTTATTATTTCCAGTTACAAAAAGAAGAGAGAAAAAGAAAAGTGACAAGTGTATTCTTTCTTTTAAATAGATCAATTACAAAATTTAATTCAAAATATTCATCATTCTTTGATAATGACGAAGAATCTTTTTTTTGTTAAACATAACCTGTTTGTTAAATCTTTTCTTTTGGAAAAGGACACAGAGATGAGATTTATTTTCAGGAGCCAAGCCTTCTGCCATCCTTCAACAGAAATGATCTTTTTTTCTAATTTGATGCAGACACAGTAAAGGACGTAATCTTTGTATATGAAAGAGTTCAGAAATCTTAAAACACTAGTAATTTTAATTCAGCTTCTAAGTAATACACTGTGCCAATTAAAAGTATTTAAGCACAATATGGAACATTATCTGCTATGAGAAAAATATAGGGATTGTTTTTTTTTTCTTCCGAACATTGGCTTATATGGAATGGTCCTGCTACGAGATGTTGCTAAATTCAATTGAGAAATCAGAAAGGTGGTATCTTTATCCAACAATCTTGTCATTAATATCTGTTCTGAAACGAGATTTTTAAACATTTTATGGCGACATTTTGTGTGTGATAAAATCTTATATTGTGACAACATTGTTATTAGGAATTCAATGCTGTTCTATTTAAGTTGAATCCGATGCTAAAAGGTGCAGCATAACTGGAGAGAAATAGTCACTAGATTTCCTGTTAAACATGATCAGGCATATTTTGGCCTTTTGAAATCAGCTTCTTGGCAAATGTCTTTGAATAGTACCAAATATATTGAATAATTGGACAATTTAATATTAGAGGCTGTGAGTATATTTTTGCCTCTGGAGTGGATATTCATATCACAGTAGAAAGCTGGTTAGACACTGCCCCCAAAAGTGATATTCATGCTATAGACTGGCAGCCAGCCCAGTATAACCAGAATGCCATTGAAAATCAATGTGGTCAAAATTGAAGGATAAAAATGAAAAACCAAGCAAAGATTTCATTTAAAAGAAATCTAAGGCTTCTTTGGTAATTTTAAACCCAAATATTTCCCCCAGAGAAAAGGCTGCCAAATATTACTGGACAAAGGAAACAAATAGCAACTGTGATGATTCAATATTTGCTCTTTGCAAGTTTGAAAAATATAAATGCAAAAACAATGTGTCTTTCTAATTACTTTTACAACAGTTTAGAAATAGAAACATTTTCTTTGTATAAAAAATACAAAAATGAGAGAAAACGAGAGAATATTATCATACATGGTCAGAGTTTAGCATAAAAGTCAGAATTTTGTCTTGAGTATAAAAGACACAAATAATGAATGAACAACAGATTACTATAATGTCTAATTCTGTAAGATGATTTGAAAATATTCATAAGGATTTCTTAAGGTGACTTGCAGATTTTTATTCCCAGCCATAAAGACAAATGGATATTCTACTTATTATTCAATCATTTAAAATTCTAAATGTTTCAACATTTTTTAAATGTTGAAAAATGAAAGAACATTTAAAATTCTATCAAAATTCAATAAATTAAGCAATTATGAGCATTTTATTGAAAAGTACAAATACTTGTGACCAACCCAGTACATGTGTGAAATTGCAAATGTTTTAATACCCCCCCAGGATAAAGAGTATCATTTACTTGCAGTTTAACCCCCACCCCACCCTTAAATGATTTTAATAAAAGCAAAGGACACTTTGGCAATGCTATAATTGGCTTCAGAACAACAAAGAGGCAACAAAAGTTTGGTTATTGAAAAGTTGGCCATAGAACAAACACAAAAATCCAACTGTTTATTTTTAAATAAATGAAAACGGTTGGTGTTTGTAGCTAGTAAACATAACAGTGATGGTGGCATTGGTAGTAATAACAAAAGTTAATGTGAGTTAAGACCCAACAAATTTGAACAATTTTGTAAAGAAAAGAAATGAACTTGAAACAAGAAAAGCCACACTAAGGGGAAAATTGTAGTGTTTTACTAGCAGGTACTATACCAATTGGGGTCCTACTAGTGTCTGGAGGAATATGCAGCAGACCAGGACAGACAGCCAGATCAACAATGTACAGTCCAACCGATCATTCAGTCAGTTGTAAAAAGGAGAGGGGTAATATGAGAAGAAGAAAAAAAAAAAAAAAAAAAAGCTTTAAAATGTCATGCATGGCTAAGAGACAACTAATGGAAAATTTGCAGTTTTACACAAATTAGAGATCAAAGAATATATATATCTCCAGGTATGTAGATAAAAATGTATTTGATATTTAGTTATGGATATAAACAGCTGAAAAATGAAATAGTTTATTACAATTATTTTGCAATATCTCCAAGGCAGATGTAAATGATAGCTTTGTAGCTAGATGTCCCACACTGAAACAAAAAATTCATTAACTTTAACAAATATGGAGAAAAATTATATTTTATCACTTAAGAGGATCAGGGTTATAGAGAAAGAAATTATTTTAATAGTTGGCAAATTGAGTGTGTCAAATCAGAAATCAAATCTTGCAATCATTTTTTTTTTTTTTAAAGAATTAAAGAGAGTTTTTAAAAAAGTATCTGAAAAGAAATATTGGGCTACTTTAGTTAAAACCTGAAACACTCAAGAGTGAGAGGTTTGAAACAAAGTTTCCCCCCATGGCAAAGAAGAAAGAAAATGTAAATTCATACTAAATATGGAAATGAAAGAGCAATTGGGAGGATTCAATATTTGCTCTTTGCAAGGAGGAAAAATATAAACAAAAAACAATGTTACTTTCCAATTCTTTTTACAATAGTTTGGAAAACTGAAATGAAATATAAAAATCATTTAAAAATATTTTTTTTTGTGTGTGTATTTGTTTTATTGAACAATATCGACATTTTGTATCAACTTATTTTTATACCAATCCTTTCCAGTTGTCTAATCAGTTTCTTGATTTAAAGATGAAATTCATCAAGGAAGGCACCATAGTTTTTTTTAAGGAAGGCACCATAGTCTTTTCTAAGATTATCTTCAGGGGTGAATTACAAAGACAAACTTAAATTAACTGCAATAAAATCTGCATTCTGTTGTGACAGGGATGTTTTTTTTTGGCAAAACAAGTGTTTCAATATAGGTGAGCTGGCTGGAAATTGGTAGAAATGTAAAATGGCAGTAAATGTTCTTACTATATTCAGATAAATTTAAAATTCTAAAACAATTATAACAGAATGTGTTTGCAAAAATCACCATCACAAAACAATGCAGATTTTATTGCAGTTAATTTAAGTTTGTCGTTGTAATTTACCCATGAAGATGATCTTAGAAAAGATTAAAAGTACTTGGCTTAAAACTATATTGCCTGCCTTGATGAATTTCATCTTAACATCAAGAGTCTGATTAGACAATTGGAAGATCAGTATGAAAATAAGTAGACAAAATATGCCTATTTTATTCAATGAAACAGGTTTGAATGAAGGTATGCTGCACGTGTGTGTGTATGAAAGAGAGAGAGAGAGAGAGGTATAAATGGTGTTAGAATTTTTTCTTAAATTTTATTTTCAAGTTATATATTAATCTATAACACATTAGAATACCCAAATATATGAAAATTTTAAAATATCCATGATTGTATATAAGTAGATATTGCTTAAACTTTTCACAAATGTGTAATTACTTTTCAGATAATATATTTGAAAGCCAGAGTAGACATTTTATATAGTGCACCTTAATGATAAAAGAAAATTAAAAACAAATCGTTAAGACAATCAGCTTGTGTTGTAGGACTGGCCCCATTTATATCTGCCAAGGAAAATAGTTGGGTAGGGGAGGGAAGAAGAAGGAAAAAATATGTGACAATAGAAAATATTCCATACTGACATCTGACCAAACTGTAAGAAAAACAAAACAGCACATACACACACACACACAAATTTTCCATCAGTATGTGCCTCATTTTGTAGAAAAGAAAAAAAGATGGTACCTTTTTATGACATTCAATATACGGAGACACTGTTAATCAAAAATACAAAATATGTGCATAATATATATATATATATATATATACATATATATATATATATGAATGAATGAATGAAACAATTCCTATATGTTGTATTCTACTGGGCACTGTTAGATTTTAAGGCAGCCATACATATGTGCTGGTGGTGGCGACAGCAACAGAGAAGAGAGGCAGATAGAGACAAAGATATCTTGAGCAGGCATTCCACACTTTAAGAAAACAGTAGGTAGGTAGGTATTAAGGAAGACTTACACTGACAGGCTTTGGTAACAGGCAAATAACATTGCAACAGCAGTGGGAAGGATAGGAGGCAAAAAGAGGTGAGGTGGTGGTGGTGGTGGTGGTGAGACGAGCGAGACAAACGATAGTTACAGGAAGGAGGGAAACAGGGCAGGGTTTGATATTACGAGCTAAATACACTTACCAGTGTTGAACCCTGACCAGTAAAATTGTGAGTGGGCATGCAAGAGGGGTTGCAAGGTGATCCAGATGAAAGAGAAAACATGGTGCATTAAGGAAAAGGCTAATCGAAAAGTTGGGTGCCAAAAAGCTAGTGGATGTGAGTGACGGGTGGGGCAGAGAAACAAATTATAGGTGGGTGGTTGGGAGTGAAAAAAAATATAAAAAGAATTAGAGATAGGTATGGATGGGAGGTAAATTATTAGAATAACAATGGTTAATATATAAAAGATGCCAAGTTGTTAAAAAAAATTCTATGCTAATAAAAAAAAAAAGTGTTAGCGAGTGCGTGGCCCGCGATATCAGGGTAGTGCAAGAAAAAAAAAAAAAAAATAAAAGGGGTGTAAAGTTTTCAAAAACTTTTCCATATTTTTGACACCTACATCTAATAGGTTACTTATAAAGATGTAAATAAAAAGAAAACCGCTCCTATCCCCCAATCGCAGGCCATAAAATTGTGAGTGCGTGTACGGGAGGGTGCTGAAAAGTACTCGCCCATTTCCGAAAAATCCGCATTTCAATGACCAAAAACATCAGCTGAATACTGATTTTGGAATGTAAGTTTGGCTGAACTTCCCAGCACCCCCCTCGCATTTTTTAAAAAGATTTTTTTTATTATATACATACATGAATTATACACATGTTGCGTACATACACACTCCCACACAGACAGAGTGTACCCATACATACACACTGATTTACCATGACAACGTTTTTAAAATTAACCTACGAAATGATTTGAATTTGTCAAACTACCATGCAAGGGGAGGCAACTCTAAGTACAGTATTTTGTTACCTCCCTTATATATATATATATGTTGCCTTACCATGAGAAAGGCGACATTCAACGAAACAGCGTATATTTTCTAAAGCATTAGGCAACTGTCATTTTTTGTAAGGCGGCATTAGCGATAGTGAATATGTTAATGACTGAAGTAGTGACCTTGAAATTTAAACATTGCTTGGGAATAGCATAACTATGGTCACCTATGTAATTACATTTTCTTACTTAGCCAGATTTTGAAAACTTGTCTTTCATCTAAGATGAGAAAGGTTAACAGTTTTCTCTTTTATCAACTTTGTTCATTTATTCATTCATTCGAAATATCTGCAAATGATTTGAAAAGAAAATATTTTTGTATATATACAAAAATATTTTCTTTTAAAATCATTTTCTTGACATAAGGAACTCAACAAATCAATGTTAGCTAAACACGCACACACATTCATACGAGCATAAAATCGATGAAAGAACATGAATAAAAATAAAATCTCAGCCTAAAATGAAATATAAACTAACTAGACACGTTTTCAAACCGTGATTGATGTGTATTTATGCTAATTTCTGGCTAAGGCCACTACTTCATTTTTCATACTCAAATAATAAGTAGCCAGACGTAAAGATATAGTTATCTATATTCATGCAAATCTAGACCAAGCAACCAACTTTAAAGACGTGGAATTTGAAAAAAAAAAAAAAAAAAAAAAAAAATGCGCTCTAACAAGGCAGGCACAAGCCTGAGGCTGTCTCGATTAAAACTTGTTCAACTGCCAGACCCACTGTTTGTTTTTATATTATTTAAAATTCTATTGTTACATTGTCAAGTAAAAGAATAAAAGTTTATAAAAACCATAGCGTGACAATTTTAAATATAAAAGACAATATAGATATAGGTGCACACACACGAAACCTGCATGTACATATTACACACACACACCACATTATATATATATATATATATATATGCGCTATAGTGTAAGAAAAACAGTGCTTAATGTTAAATAACAGAGCTATTTAATATATTAAGAAATATAAGATCTTACATTGATTGCATAACTTGACGTTAATGTATCAAACTCAAACTTGTGCAATCAATATATATATATATATATATATATATATAAAACAGACCAAATAAGCTGCTTGTTAAAGAAAAACTTACATTTTTTTTTTATCTCGTGCTGATAAATTGATTTACTCTTATAAAGACCTAATGCAGATTTCCTAATAAAAAATAAATCAATATTTGAAGAGATCTCCCAATTCAATTATTGGGTTGCCAGCCTTGTAGAAATAGGGAGGCACAATTATTTGATTCAGATTTGACGGTCAATAAAGACAAATTTGTTGGCAAATGATTTTAATACAAATCATAAGATTCAATTCAAAAATTTATTTTATATCTCAAAGGAATGGCAACACTCTCTGATGTTGAAAGTGACCAGCTCGTGCATGAGTGTTGTTGTTGGCTGGTCAGTGCAAAAGTCAATATCAACAAAAATCATTAAAAGCAAGAGTTCCACTTTTCATTGAGAAGTTGAAAAGAAAATGAAACAACAAATTCAGGTGAATTTAGAATAGAGTAGATGTTAATCAGGCTTGAACAATGATATAGCTTACTATTTTCATTTTCCCTTCTCTCCGATGTCATTATCCTTTCTTGACTGGCAGCCACAACTTTCCAGTTTCTCTCCTTAATATCTGTGAATTGTCGTGTCTTCTTGTTAACTCCTCCTAGGTTGGTTGCCACCCAATACTCATGAGCCCAGTCTACCCTGCTATATCACCCATATTTTTCCCAAGAGCCTTAGTGCAAAGCCAGTCAGAATTTGAACTTGACAATTCTACTTTCTGCACTGAATGGTTGGTTGATTTTGTTTAGTGCCATATCAACACCTCCATGAGTTATTTAATGCCAAAATCTAAATATTCTGAACACAATTTTATGGCTTCAACTAAATATATTTAGAATGTAATTGTATGCTTTCAACTCTCAATAAAATGTATTGCAGGTACATTTTTTTCCTCAGATAAAATGTATTGCTGGTATATTTACTATAAAAATGTATTTTTATACTTTCATAGATTTTGTTTTGTTTAGGGGGTTCACTATCTGCCCATAGCTGGGACCCTAACAAGTGTTACCACTGTGGGTCAGGGTGAAATCGGGAACTACAGCAATTAAGACAGGTTTCCACATTCGCCAAAACTTTCAGTCTCCCTTTCTGCTGCTGGACGTAGTTTATCATCATACCCAGGATTAGATAATGGTTATGCTAGCCATGGTTATTGTTATATTCACATTAGCATAGGTTATTATAGCAGAGAGCAGGATGAAGAAAGCCACTTTTAAAACAATATTTGGCAGTTCTTTTTTCTAAGTTAAGCAGCAAAAACGCAAAAGCATTTTGTTTTTACCTTTTTGGCAATATATACTTTTGTGTTCTCTCTGAGGAGAATACAAACTGAAGCAGAATTATGTGACATTCGTATGTAAATATTCTAAATATTGGCCACTGATAATTGTTCTAAAATAATAAGTGAAGAAAAATCTTGTTAGAAAATCAATTTAACTTTTGGCGCACTGCATTATTCATTTCACTTCCCTTTTCACTGCATTCTTTTTTCGAGGCCTCTCAATTGCAGTAGCCTTATTGTTAATTTCACTCATAGTTGTTTTCTGTTGCCATAGCAGGATATGACAACACAACTATGAAATTCAAACACACTATTACTCAGGGATCAGCTTCACCTTCAGTGGCAGAATAAACCTTTTGTAGAGAAAATGAAGTCACAGAGTGATAAAGGTTAAATGTGTTTATGATGCAATGTTTAGCATCTAACAGTACTAAGCGGAAGATGAATAGAACTAAAACTAAATCCTGAAATGGGTACTGCAGTTGAGACAAGGACTATCAACCGAGCTCAGCTTCAAAGCTGGGGGTCAAAAATAAGGACAAAATAAAAACACAATCAACAACTTAGCCAAGAAAAAAAAAAAAAAAAATTAAAGTAAGATTTCAACTGATTTTGTTAAGTTAGCAATTTCTAACAACGTTAATTACACCAAGTTCAACTGAAAAATCGAAGCAATATCTAAACTACATTGTATGATAGGCAATGACTCATGTGTAAGAGGGTTAGAGTTAAATCAGGTTGCAAGGAGCCAGTGTAATTAGCTTGCCTCCCACCTTTTATTTTATAATTTTCTGAAACAAACTGCAGTGGGCACATTCTGTATTATATGTCAAGCCCAACAAATTGGCAAGACCTTCTTCAACGGATTCTAAGAAAAGTTAAAGAAAAGAACAAAATTATTACAGTTGATATTTTGGAAAGCTTTAAAAAAAAAAAAAATCTTGATAACTTCTTTCTTTTTTGAAGAATAGCTACTTTTTTATTTTTTTTATTTTGTAGAATTTTATGTAGTTTAGTGTTCAGAATGGAAGGAAAAAAAAAGATCAAGAATTAACTCTTGCAATGTGCTTTTTCTTTTTCTCGCTATTTTTAAAGGAGCACTTCAAAGTAATTCAGCCAATTTATGAGATTTGGCCTCAATAGGAATGAGACTGCTTTCACAATGCTAAGGTCAGTAAGCAGAAGGATAAGGTTTTTTTTTCAGCCCCCTTTTTATCATGTTTTCTTTAAGTAAATGACCGTTCCCAGATTTTATTTAGTCAACCAAGAGGAAAATGAAAGAAGAAATCTATTAAATTCCAAACAAAACGAATACAAGATGTCACACACACACGTGGAATAAAATGGCGTCATTAATAAATATACGTATTATCCTTCGCTGGTAGCATGACTCGGAGTTTCATGCACAACGCAGTCTTCAGGTGCTGAGTATAGACTGACTGCTAAGTAATTTGAATTTTAATAAAAGTATCTGGTTAATGTAATGTTTGTTCAGTCCATATATTATACAGGGATTACGGGATTATATATTAAAAAAAAAAAAATAAAAAAATAATACATTGTGAATTTAGAATGGATTTACATTTTATATTTAAAATAGACAGGGATTAATGGTATTTAAAAAAAAAATAAAAAAAATAAGAAAAGTTTTTATTTAAAGTCAGGACTTGTATTTTAGATTAAAGCTAAAATGGGGATTATATATATGGTGGACTCCTATCGTGAATGATAAATGAGGGTCAGCATTGGATAGTGCCTTTTGTTTTACATTTATGCATGCTAGAAGGAGATATTGCAGAGAAAATCAGGTATGGTAAAGACATATTTCATATGTACTTTCTTAAGTGTGATACTAGCCTTGCTGCGAGCGATAAAGCCACACTGACAGATGAAATTTGTTAAAGCAGGATTTTGATGGCTTCAGAGCTTGACGAAGCTGATCACAGTGCTTCAGTCTACCGTCTTCAAAACCCTTTAAATTAATGAAACATATTTTACGCCACTCCTTTTG
This sequence comes from Acanthosepion esculentum, assembly GCA_964036315.1. NCBI lineage: Eukaryota > Metazoa > Mollusca > Cephalopoda > Sepiida > Sepiidae > Acanthosepion > Acanthosepion esculentum. The sequence continues at coordinate 10,090,841 of OZ038519.1, read as the reverse complement.
GTTTGATGTTTGGGCTTCCCAGGTTTTCAGATCAAAGTTGAGACATTTCAAGTTGTCTTTCAACTTGTCTTTGTAGTGTAAGAGTGGACGTCCAACTGAATGCTTGGAGTTTGGTAGTTGTCCATACAGCACCCTTTTTGGAAGCCTATGTTCATCCATTCTCACATGACCAGCCCACCTAAGTTGTATCTTTGCTCGAATGGTTTCAATGCCAGTGATGTTGTTACATTTCTTCAGTATTAAACTATTCTTGACCCTGTCATCCCATTTTATATCACATATGGCACGAAGACAGCACATGTGAAAGGCGTCAAGTTGATTTATGTGCTCGCAGTACAGGGTCCAAGTTTTAGCACCATAGAGAAGGGTTGAGAGAACAACTGATCTGTACATGTTCATCTTTACTTTGAGAGACTCGTCTTTGGTGTTCCATAACCCATGTTTAAGTTTACCAAATGGTGTGCTGGCTTTGGCTATTCTGGACTGGATTTCTGTCCATTTTTCCATCAGAAAAGACTGTTGATCCAAGATATGTGAATGCCTCAACAGTTTTTAATGAATATGGAAGGATTTGAGAGAGATGTACTAGCTGGTACATTAACTCAGTCTTCTTTATGTTGATAGTGAGTCCAAATGCTTTCACTGTTTCAGAGAATTTATCAAGGATAATTTGAATGTATATAAAATTGATTTTAGCCCCAAACAGTAAGTTTAAGTTTAATACAGTAAAAGTTGAATCCTGTATTCCAGATGCCCCTTCTGTTTGTGTATCTTTTAAAAAGGATTTCACATAACTGGAACTTTTTATTACAGTCTTACATTATATTTTTTTTTCCTAAAGTATAACCAGTGTAGATTTATATTAAAACTGCACTGAATATTTCTACATGTTGAAACTGAGTACGCTGTTGTTTTAAATTTATAAAATGCCATTTTAAGCCTTAGAAGTTTTTAAATTTAAAATTAAAAATGATTGGGGAAAAAAAAAAAAAGACTGAAAATAAATCTAAAATAATAAAATTTACTCAATTAACCTACTGCAATGTTTGGTGCAATTACAATATCTATCAAAGATAGAATTGGTAAGAATAAACAGTCACCTTCCAAAAATAATTTTTATAGCAGGAATCTATTTTAGTTTAAAAAAAAGAAAGAAAGAAAAAGCTATATTTAAAACTACTACTGCAAAATACAATTTCTTATATAGAAAGAAATCAAAGAAAAAATTAAATTTAAGGGTTGTATTTTATCACTTTTTTAAAAAATATTTGAAAGCTTTTTAACAGCTGAAAGTTCAAATGTTTTCCAGCTAATAAGTCTTATTTGATGACTAGTACAAATGGCAATCCTTTAGTTTAATCGTTACCGAACCATTTGATGAGCCAATGTTAAGTGTTAAAATCACAAAAAGCAGACCTAACGCGAGTGTCCAGTCCTTGGAAGGCAATGTGCAATTTGTGGACCCCTCACGACCATTGGTCATATTGGATCTAGACAGAGACATGGTTCAAAGTTTATATGAAGAAGTGTAGCAAAGGGTTTGCATTGCTCAAATATAAATCGAGAAAATTCTATGAAGTAAAAAATGAAGCAAATGATTGACTATCAAGTAAATGCGGTCCAAAACAGTGACAGTAAGTAAAAAGGCAATTTAAAAAATGTCAAAAGGGGAAATACTGATTAAAACAGCAGCAGCACAATTTCATGATGACTATCTCGCATATATAAGTGGACATTGAAGTCAACACCCAAAGGTGACAGTGTTTCATGCTAAACGTAATTGGCAGGCCATGTGCATTGTGTTTTTGCTTGACTATAGATATATAGATATGTTATACATAATAATGTATAATATAGATTACACAAACACACAATAGTTTCAATATTCAGCCTCAGGATATTTACATAGTTTTAAATAGAGGAGAGTTTTTGATTTGCCAGTTTTTGATAAAACACTTGAAACCCTAAAACCCCTAAACACATGGAGGATAACAAACACCATATCATACAATGAAATCAGACACTAACAAAGTTTAATTATGTTGAAAAGCAAGTTAACACGAGGCAGTAGGTTCATTCAAATGTCTCAGGAAAAAACAAAGAAATAACAGGAGGGAATTTCAATTAAAAAAGGAAAAAAAAAAATAGTAAGAGAAATATTAGAAAAGAAAAATTGAAATTTACTAAAACAAAATGCTTTCAAAATAATGATTAAATAAATAAAGAAAGGAAACCAAAACGGTGACAGTTTGTGATATCGTGAAAGTCTTGTTTGGGAAGACAACTGTTTTTGGAAGTCAGAATTAAAGACTTTGAGACATTGGAATGAAAACAAAAACAAAATGAGGAGCTGTAGCTATTCTAAGAACAACTAAGTTGTATCTGATAGAAATGCCAGTTGCTTAGGTACCTGTGTTATGGTCTTCACTAATCCCTGAGAAGTGACGATGATGTAGTTGTTGAGGTTGTAGTTGCTCTGTCTTCTTTGCTACAACAACATGTGTCAGATTATTCAACACAACACTTAGAATCAAGAAGACTTTCAAGAATAGAGAAGAAAAAAGTATTTGCTTATAAAAAAAAAAAAAAAAAAATTGTAGAAAGAAAATTTTGTTTTACAGACGTGATAGTTGGAGTTGTTTATATATAATAAAAAAAAGAAAAGAAAAAGCTAACTTTTCTAAAATAGTTTCAAGGTACTGAGAGAGGCTTTCTCTTTTCACAGTTACCAAACATATTTAAGTACCTGGTAATAGGTACCATCCTCAAGAGAAAAAGGTAAGCACAGTTCTATCTCCAGCAGAAAATTTCTTTATATGAGGGGGTGCTGAAAAGTTCTGGAATTGATCCACTTTCTAGAATCAGTATCTCAATAAATATCAAAATGCCAATTTTGGGAAGCGGGTTGGGCTGAGAACTTTTCAACCCTCCCACAATACAATTTGGAGTCATAAAATTCATACCTAAAAAATAGTCTTTTTAATAAATTTATAGTTAAGATATTTGGTGTCCCAAACCAAATCTACCAAAAGAGTTTGATAAAAATTTTCTGGTAAATTCATTTTGGGATTTTAAGTGCAAAATCAAATAAAATGTCAGAATTGGTTAAATTTTCAAAGAGAAAATCCTTTGAGGTTTGTTAACAATTGTTTATGGGTAACTACCAATCATTTTAAATAGTTGCTGTTTAGTCCAGTGTTGAACATCAAGTGAGTAAATTGACTAATTAAATAGTAAGCAGAGGTAAGCTTAAAATGATGAAGCCCCCCCCCCACCCCATACAGTGCGTCTTAGAATGGATCTACTAAAAAGACATTTCTGCTGGCAGATTCAGATATCTGTCAAAGTTGCTATCAATGGATCTTTTTTTTTTTTTTAAAAAATAAAAAAAAATAAATCAGGATTTATGTACGAGAGCTTTCATCTTCTGGATTTGAATGAAGAAGAAAATTAAAAATTAAAGAAATGCCTTCAGGTTATAGGTTTTTTTTTTTTTTAGCAATAGAGCCTGTTCAGAAATAACTGTGAAAAGAGAGAGAGAGAGAGAGTGAGAGAAAGAGAGAGAGAGCGTTTGGATGAGAAAAGGAGGAAGCAAGTATGCTTGTTGTCAAAAAGACATTCCACTTGCATTGGAATAAAAATAACCAAAGTTCTCTTCACATACTGAACAGACAGATTATATCCGTTTTATAGTCCATCTTCAGTTTGCCTCAACATCTTTTTTTTTTTCTTCTGTATAGGTTATATTTCCTTTCTTCAAATGTTATGATTTAAAATTATCAACTAAGATTAAAAAAAAAAAATAATACCGGGGAGTTGATAGAAATTTACTAGGATTATTGCAACTTAAAAGCACTCGAGATAATCTAAGAGAAGATACAGAATTGGTGATCACTTGTTAAAAAGTTTTTGTTTGAAAAAAAAAAAAAAAAAAAGCAAAATGGAGAAATAAGGTACAATTACTTTTGCTTGCAAAACATTTAAAAAGTGTAAAAGAAAAATATTTAATAGTTTAATAAAATTGTTGTTACTCAGGTGTCAAGGGTAGCAGGGATAGATGGAGGGGGGGGGCTAACAATGACAATTAGTGAGAGAGCTCCAGGTTTTGCAAATAACATCTAATTTCAACTGATCAAGATTTAATCTGATCAACATCCTATATTCTAATACTCTCATTTATCGAGATTCAAAACTAGTTTCTGTATTTTAGTTCTTTAAATATTAGGGTGTACGAAAAATAATCAGGTTTCATCAGAAAAGATAAAAAGAACAATTGCAAGTTGAATTTATTTAAGTATTATTTATCAAAACTAAAGACATTTTCAATGACTGCAGGCCAGGAGGAAAGCAAGTTTTTGATTTCAGGTCTGAATAGAAATCTGGGTTTGCACCTGACAAAAAACTTGAAAGACTATTTTCTACTTCTTGTTCCGTTTGGTGCTAAATCCAGTGAATATAGAAATTTGGTGGGGGAGAGCCTCCAATCCTAACTCTGTATTTATCCAATCAAGTTGATGGCAATAAACGCCTGCAGTGACAATCCTTACATACTGAAGTAGCTTAGTAATGGATGACACCTTTCACTTTTGTGGATAGATTCTCGGTTTTGATGTTGGCACTGGTTCCTCATTTTCTGATGACCTCTATATTTTTCATTTTCTGTTGACATGCAGAACCCATTTTTCATCACCTGTAACAAAGTGGTGACTAAATGAAAGGTTGGTGAAAAGACTGCAGCAGATGGTGGAACATTGTTCAAGATTCTCAAGTGAAAGCTTATGAAGGATCCAAATTCCTTCTTCAGAAGTCCCCCCCCCCATTAAACTATGAAATGCACTACAATCAATACATTGTTGGAAAGAAGGTAATAAACTGATTGTAGAAGCCATTTCATACCATTCAACCTTGGTTAGTTGACTTATAGTGGTGAAATACATAATTATTTTCTGAATGTTGTAATATATTGCAGGCGCACAAGAATGTGTTTTGGTGAATTATTGCATTTATATATTGCATATCAGTGTTCACGTTGATAAACATCGTGGTATCAACATGAATGTCAAGGATATCAAACAATTTATAGAAAGAAAAAAAATTCTCTTATAGAGAGTCCAATAATAGAATAATTTTTGGACCCCCTCCCAAAAAAAAAACTCATCAGAGTCCTGTAACTTCTAGACCAAACTTAGCACAGTAAGAATTTCTGACCAGTTTTCCTTCCAGACATGTACAAAAAAAAAAAAAAAAAAATCCTTCTCAATAATAATTGCAATCTGATTATTTTCATCTACTATTGCTGCCACATATGGTCTGGTTCTCCTGCTATTTACCTTGAGCTCCTTGATAAAATACAAAGAAGAATCAGCAATATTTTTGATCCTGATCTGGCATCTCAGCTTCACTCACTTCCCCACTGCCGTAAGGTTGCCTCTCTGTTCCTTTTCTATAAATACTTGCATGGTAATCGTTTGGATGGACTCTTCGCTATGACATGTAGACTTTTTGAATTTAAGCACAGTACTAGACTGGTGTCGAGAATTCATCAATTTACACTTGACGTAAGTTCTATGCTAACAGTTTCTTTTCCCACACTTCTTGGTTGTGGAACTTCCTTCCAGCTCCATGATTTCCAGACAACTTTAATCTGCAAAACTTTAAATGCAATGTCAATCGCTATCTACTATCCTCCTGATTACTCTTTCCTCTTCCCGCTCATTATTAATGTTTCTGTTCCTAATTCTTCCACAATCTGTCACCCCCTTGTGTTTTAGTGGTTTTAAAAAATCTGATCCTAACAAATGATACCTAATTTAATATCATTATTTAAGTCTATTTACCTTGTCTAAATTGCATGGTAGTCAACTCTCTACTATACGAGTGACCAGTAAAATAATTTTATTAATTATAGTCAATGTTTTACATCCATCTATTCAGATCCACCTCAATTCTCATAACTGATAAGGTGAGGGGCAGGGGAACAAAACTTAACACAAGTTAAAAGAAAAACAAAATTCTCTAGACAAAATATACATCTTCAGCAAGAAGCAGTATGGAGCCATTAGATCAGGCTCCCCACACTCAAGGAAAAAGAAAAAAAAAAAAAAAATTTAGATTGTAAAGCGAGAATTTCTGTAATAGTTTCATGCCTACAATCACGTGTCTATGACCAATCCATGCTAGTTTCTCTCCGTCCCCTTCAATTACAAAGTTGATATTAGTGAAGACAAACATGTGTCAGAGAAAAGAGACAGAAACACACACGCATACATCTAGACACAAAATTGTTTCTGGTTTAAAGATGATAATCTAATACAGACTACTTCCTCTCAGTCTGGATTGTACACTCTCACAAAATGAAGTTGAAATCAGAATTTGCTTGGTTAATGATTTTTTTGATAAATTTTGTTTTAAACAGTGCCAAAAATGCGTCAAAAGCAGTGGAATTTTAAATATCAATTTATTTTTAGTTATATTTTCTAGAGTTAACAGGAATCCTTTTTTTGTTGAAGTTTTTCATTGCCAAAGTTCTTTGTTCCTGCAAAGCTAGAACTGCAATTGTATGCTGCAATTTGAACATTAATAATTGGAATACAAACTTCACTAAAAGACGAGTGCACAGCCCAAACAGTTCTTCCCAAATACCTATGAAAGGATATTTCTTTAATAAAAAGAAAAGGGAAACAAAAATGGGAAAAAAGAAACAGGAAAAAAAAAAAAAAAAAATGAAAGAATTTAGCCTCATGGTTGATAATACCAGCACTCACCTGTTAACTGTGACCGGCACAAATTGTTGGGGAATTAACAGGAACATTACTCTTTGTGACATCAAGAAACCACCACCACCACCACCACTTGCAAATGTTGCACAAAATAGATTAAGAAAGAGGGTCACACTAAGTGGCTAAGGAAAGCAATGAAAAGCTAAAGAAATAGAGTAGGCAAAAGGCTTTTATAGGTAAAATTAGAGGCCAATGTTGTATTGTTATCATATTGTGAAAAACCCCAATAAAAAGAGAAATAACAGCTTTGAGAAAGTCTTTTCAATGTCATACAAACCATCAAAGCGACACAGATCAAAAATTAGGAAACATCTTTAGTCAACTCTTGAAAGTTTTGCAAATTTCTATTTATTTTGCAATAACTTTTAATAAACGAAATAATTTATGCTGCAAACCAATGCCCCCAAAGGCAAAGATTTTAAAAACGGCTTCTTCAAATAGATTTCAGGTTTTGTTTTCCATCAAAAGGATTAATCCTTTCAGACATCTTGGAAAAGATCCTTTTACAAGATGGAAGCACCGGAATAGTGATGACTCAACAGTTTTGCAATTCTATTGATGACTAAAAGAAGAAAAAATCAGCAGCAAAATTTCAGTTGATATGATTATGTAAATGTTTAGATGTTTTAAATAGTAGCTAACATATTAGTTTATTTTTGTGAAAAATCTTGTGAGAAAAAAAAAAAAAATTTTGGTTATGTTTTGATAATAGCCATTGCAATTTTATGTCTGGATGCCAAAGCAGAAAACAAGGACTTATTTAACGAGTTTGAAGTTACATTAAAAAAATTATATTGATAGAAACTGAGAACATCTCATCTTGCTTCTTGAATAAGAATAAAAAAGGTTCAGTGTATAATTTTAATAGAAAATTTTAATTCTTTTGATGTTACAAGTAAACAGTTGTCTTTTGACAAATGTTTACAATAGAAAAACATAGTATAAAATTGAGAAGTACTGTTCAGAATAAAAGCTTTGAGTTTCAATATGAGAATTGATAAATAAATAGCGGGGAAATCTTGAAATATTTTTTAAAAAACCCATAAAAAATTAAGAAATATTATAATTTGCACAACTTTTTAAAATGATTTCCTTATCTTAATTCTACGAGATATAGATCACGAAAAATAAACTACCGTATATACTCATGTAATGTGCAATCTCGCATATCATGCCCCCCCATTTTCACTTATAAAAATGAGTTTATCTGGTGTCATGCGATTTCCTTTTTCAAGAGACCAAATTGCAATAGACTAATCTCTTTTTCTCTATCCCGTCTTCTAGTTAAATAAGTTCAAAAAGTAAAAGAATGATAAAAGTATCGTTAGTAGCGCTATACAACGAGGCATATTTGCTGTGTTTCCATTTTATATGATCCTAATATGTTAATATTAGGTGCCTTATTATTGGATACGGTTATGTGAAACTGTTTTATCAAAATCACGTTTATTTTAAATACAGCTGTACTTTGTGACTACAACAAATGGATTTATAGTTTGGTCAACGGTGTTGCCAGGGCCAGCAGTACATTGACTAATTTTATAATTCGTGTATGATGTGACCCCCTTAAAATTAACTCCAAAATTAGCTCTTCAAAAGTTGCAGGATATGTGAGTATATATGGTACTTGAAAAAAAAAAAAAAAAAAAAAAAATTTCAGAATCACCGACAATGTAGCACCAGGCATTGTTAATATCTGCTTCAGAAACATTTTTGAAAGCTTCAAATTTACAGATCAAATTCAACATTTGATAAATTTAAAGATTAAAAAGAGAGAGAGAGAGAGAGAGAGAGAGGAGAGATATGTAAAACATAGCAGTGTATAGCCAATAGATAGCTTCTTTTTTTTTCTTAAAAAAAAAAAAACAAAAAAAAAAAAACAGAACAAAAAAAAAAAATGAGGTCATCTTGACTCCCTAACAAGTCTTCAAATTATACTTGGTTATATAATACTAAATTTTAGGTAGCTTTCTTGAACTCTGGAATTTGCTTGAGATACCGATAGTCACAAGAGAGACAACATTGCTAGAGTTTTTCTAAGTGCAAAATAATTAGCTTTGGCGCAGGAAAAAAAAAAGTGAAACTTATGCCAAAGGCACAGAGTTTTGAAAACTTACCTATGCTGAAGCCATTTTCCTGTATAACTTATGAATTTGAGGTTAATCTTATCAGTGGCAAGAGGTGCAGCTAAAATTGCTCACCCTTTGGTGGTGACTGATGGTGGCATAATATATAAAAATGATAAATTTTGCATAGAAAGTGATTGCTACACAAAGAAAGGTTTCATTTGTGTTACTATTGGTTTTGAGGAGGAAGAGTAGTGAAAAGGTCGAGACAGAATTTGATAGAATGATAATAATGCAGATATACAACTAATTGTCTACAAGGGAGAAAGCTGGTTAGTGGGGGGAGGGGGTCAGTGTTTTAAGCGATAGGGTGGGGCAGTGGATACAGAAGACAGGGTTGGTAGTGGATGGAAGGGGGGGGAAAAAAAAGAAAAAAAAAGATGACGACACCCAGATAGTGCTTGGGACTCAACAACAATTAAGTCAAACCAAATCGATTGCAAAAACTGAAGATGGCACAATCACGGATATAATAAGTGAAACAACATAGAAAGGCCCAAGTAATGGGCGGAGTAGGTTTTTTTTTTTTTTTTAAAAAGTAGTAGTAATACAGCAACAAGGAAAAGAAAAGGGAAGAGTATTGAGAAAGGTCGATGTAGAGCACAAATGATAGAGGAAGGTTGAGTGGGGGGGGAGGAGGAGGAATTTATTAGAGAAAAACAAAAAACACAAGAGAATACTGTCATAGCAAATAAGAAGGTGGGGGGGGGGCAGGCAAAGTGTGAGATTCAGAGAGTACTAAGGGAAGAGGTGGGAGGGACAGTCAAAGTGTGAGGTGTGGAAGTCACCAAGGTGAGATTGTGGCTGGGGAGAGGTGGGGGTTCTGGATGTAGGGTACTTAGAAGATTGAGGTAAAAAAAAAAAAAAAAAAAAAATCATGTCCAAGAAGCTCCAGGCAGCATGTCTCAGAAAAACTTCATAGTTGAGGGGTTGGGTGGGGTTGAGCGACACACACCCACACAAAAGGGAGAGAGAGAGAGAAAGAAAAAAGTAAAAAGAAAGAAAGTGGGTGGAGAGGAAGAGTAAAAAGTCAAAGTTGACAGATTGAAAGAAATAGAAAACTAAAAGTGGCTGTGTGAAAAAGAAAGCAAGAGTTTCAAAAAGGTGTTGATGAAGAAGAAGAAGAAGATAAAGAAGCAGAGGGCAATTGTGAAGGGTCGGAATTAAGTGCAAAGGGAAAAATTGGAAAATACAAACAGGCATCAATAATTAAATGTAAAGATAAATTAAAATCAATACATTAATAGGAAGCCAAGTTAAGAAAAAAAAAGAAAAGAAAAAGAAACATCACAATGACAGAAATAATTGATTAAGAGCACATTTTCTTGAGACAGAATGTTGGCTGTTTGGGAAAAAAACAAAAACAAAAAACAAAGTAGTCAATTAACTGAGTTCAGGAGACAAGTTTTAGCCTGAAATTGTTAAAAAAAAAAACAATTTAGAAATAACGAAATTAAACAAAGATTAACGGACAGTTCTTTTGCAGAAGAGAAAAATCTCATGATGGTTGGAATTTAAAAAAAAAAAAATCAAATGTGCAAGAAAGTAGGATTTGCTGTGTTGGTTTTTCTTTTTGAACTGAAAAATGGATCTACACAAATGTGAAATATTGAATTCTTTAATAATTAGAAAATCAACAGTAGTTCCGTCTAGATTTGGTATTGGTGGTGAATAGTTGAAGCGACTAAAATACAATGAAACTTAACTTACTAGTCACTTAAGCTGGAATTTCTTTGGCCTTTTTCACCTAGTCTGACTGTCAACATTTCTGGAGAAACTACACAACCCATAGTTTGCTTTGTTTCTTATTGAACAAGAAACAAACTTACATGTCGGATTTTAATAGAAGACTTGTAAATTATTTTTGTCACAAGAAATCTGTGAACCATGAAATTAATGAGTGGCATATAAAGCTAAGATAACTATTGAAGATATTTTTAAAATGAATATTAGCTAAAATCCTCAATAAAAAATGTAATTACAATTATTTAACAGCAACTTTATTTAAAATTAAATTTTTTTTTATTTTTTTAATTGTAACAGAGCAAAAAAACCGAAACAAAAGAAAAGTGATAGAATTAAGGTTTCATCTATTTTATATGGCAACACGAGAGAAGCCGGGGATCAAGTTCTAATGAAGAATTATACAAATTACAGAATCAGTGAAGCTGTGGGTCGACTGGTTGCTCTTCAAGCTTATAAATAGGCAATGATATTCTCACTCCCAGTTTTGGGGCTTTTATTTTTTAGTTCTGGCTTTCGGATGTAGTCACATGTAGACAAGGCCTGCTTGCTTATTTGGTCCTACTTTGACTTTAAAACTGACCCACACGTCTATCACTCACACACACACACACACACACCTTATAACTTGTTTTAATGTTATTTCCTTTCGTTACAATTGTTTAGTCATGTAATTCCTTTTCTTAATACATGCATTGCTTTGTGTTTTTATTTTTACCCAGACTCACAGCGAGTCTGCCAATAGTTTGTGGGATAAATGTTTCAGGAGCTCGTAAATATTTACTCTCCAAAGTATTGATCCCTGTAACATAACAGTGACTAATATTTACCTAAAGCATTTGACAAGGTGTGACGTAGGGGATTGCTACACAAACTCTCCAGCTGTGGCATCTATGAGAGAGTGCATACAAATCCTTTTGGGTAGAGTCCTTGAAGGTAGTTGACAATGGCCAGTCTCCTGAGGTCCACAAGATCAATGCAGGTGCCCCCCTCTCTCTCTGCAACCTTTCCCATTTTTTCTATAAATGATTCACCTGGGAACATTCACAAATCATCATTAAACATCTATACAGAAAAGATTAGTTTATGGAAGTGCCTCTAAAAATTGAGCCTAGCAGCTGATCTCTCCTCCTCCTCCTCTAATCGAAGGGCATGTGGGAGGGATCAGCTTGTTAATTTCAGTAGCTCTAAAACGAGGCTAGTCTCATTCCATCATTACCAAATCAGACTGAGCAGACTTGTAACCAATGAAACGTTGCTCTCTTGATGCGGCGCCTTGTGTCAAAGTACTATCGGGACTCAATACCTTACTAAAGATGATGGCGAAAATCGCCGCATCATTGTACTGCATCAGAAAGTGTCATTGCTAGGTCAGCTGCTAAAAAAAGTCGCTTCACTATGTCGGGCAGGACAATTTTTCTCTCCGGAATCTATCTTACATTATAAGTCTACCGTTCGCCCAGGCTTAGAATATTGCTGCCACCTATGGTCTGGTGCCTCTGCTATTTACCTTGAGCTCCTTCATGAGATCCAAAGAAGAATCTGCAATATTATTGGTCCTGATCTGACAGACCAGCTCCAGTCACCATAACCTTGCCTCTGTTCCTTTTCTATAAATACTTTCATGGTAATTGTTTGGATGAGATCTTCGCTACTGTACTTAGACGTTTTGAATTTAACTGGCGTAGAGATTTCATCAATTTACAGTTGAGATGGTTAGATGTAGCCATAAATTCTATGCCAAGAGTTTCTTCTCTTGCACTTCTCGCTTGTGGAATTTCCTTCTGGTTCTATGCTTTCCAGTCAACTTTAATCTGCAAAAATTTAAATGCAATGTCAATCACTATCTACTGTCCGCCCTTATTAATCTCTTCTCTTTCACCTCGTCATTAATGTTTCCGTTCTTAATTCTTCCACTGCCTGTAGCCCCTTGTGTTTTAGTGACATTACTGCTTTGCGTGGAGTGATTAAAATATATAAAAAAAAAAAGGACCAAAATTAGAGTATTGTTGGAACTATCTGGACTGGAGCTGTCCAATCCTCATATACTTTGATATTCAAAGTTATTTATGCGACCTTGAAGGGATGATATTTTCTACTCAGCATCCTCAGCAATGTCGAAAGCCTGTCATAACTATTGCTATTTCCATGGCAAATGTTCGGATGAGCTCCATTCTTCAGTTTCACCAATTCAGATGTCCTCCCACAAAGTCAAATTACCTTCATTCTCTCTATATTCCAAATATAAGAAGGAAGTTCTCCCCAGACAGCTTCCTGACCCCCCAGGGAACAGCTGCTTTGCAAAACAAGTCTTTCGCATAGACACTTCCCTGAATACTATAATCCTAGCCTCTTCAGCCAATTGCCATCTATCATCATAATTTTCTTCACTTCCAACTCACACATTCATATTACAAACCTCATTCAGCAAAGCTTCTACTTGGACTAGCTCTTTAATCTTTTATCAGTGAACATTAGTAAAAATCTTAAACAATGATTTTATCATTTAAAAAAAGGAAGATGTTAGCTAACTGAATTCAATGAATATTTAAATTCTACAATCACGAAATTTGAAGTCAAACATTTATATTATTTTACTCCAATAATTAGAAATATTTTGCTTGATAATAATTTGGGAATTCAGAAGAAGCTTTGTATTTTGTTAAAGTAAATCTTGAACAAATTATTTCATCAAATGTTTACAAAGACTAATTCAAGTTTTTCAGTTAAAAGGTCAGTTACATTGGACAAATAAAAAAAAATTATATTAATCATTTAATGATTAAAAAAAATATTAATTTGAATGTTCTTTTATTGAGAGAATTTATTAAGTTTTACAATTTTTATCTTAAAATAAGTGAATTTCACTTTCCAATCAATATTTGATTTGATTTTTGGCTTAATCAAAAATAAGCTCAGAATAAAATGCTGAAAGTAAATGGAGGAAGATTTTGTTGTTACTGATAATTGCAAACATAAAAGGGTTTTTAATGTTTTTTATTGTACAAGTTTGAGTTCTAATTTAAGCTGGGCATTTCCAAGTTATCCTGTCAGAATAGATAGATGCCACAAAATGTATTTATGCTTACATTATAAAAAATTAAAATATTTTACTGGTAGTCATCTTATTTCACAGAGATAATGCAAATCTATTTTTTAATCTTAATAAATTATGTTAAAAAAAGAAAAAAAAAGAAAGTCATATCTAATATTTTTGGGTTTGTGTATCTGTAAATTGGAATGCAAGACGAGCATGTAGCTATGACTGTCAAACTATATCGTTTGTAGGTATCAAATAAACAAACCACATTCATCAGCATTTGAACTAGTGTGGAAACAATGATATATATATATATATATATATATATATATATATATATATATATATATATAAAAAGACAATACAGTGACACTCTGTCCCAAGAGGGTTCATTCTTTGACAAAACCAAATTTTCATTAAGATTTCTAGAATCATGATTAAGCAAAGATGTTAAAGCATTGCGGAAAATTTGGCTTCAAAGAATTTTGTTTCTTTTAAGAGACAACAAACATGACACTAATTTTGCCAAGGCAAGAAGAAAAGGAACCGAAAGCAAAAAGAAAAACAGACCTAAAGCAAATTAAGAAAGGATAAAGAATCCGCAACTGAAAAGACAATTTAAAAAGAAATGGATGAGAAAAAAGAAACAAAAGATGAAAAAGGCTTGAAAGGAAAAAAGTATAAATATTAAAAAATGCCACCAATTATACAATAATAATAATAATAATAATTAAAAAACATGGCTGAGCTTATTTCCATCTAACAGTGGCCCAGTAGAAAGAAAAAGAGAGAGAGAGAAAGACAAAAATAAGAAGCATCAACAGCAGTTTTAGCTCTAAAACATCAAGATCTACTACTCAACAGTCACAGCTATATGTTCAGAAGAAAGAAAAAAAATGTGAATATGTATAAAAACAAAAGAAATTACTATTTCATCAAATACCATTTTGATATGGAGAAAAAAAAAACTTGCCATGCCTTGTTGGAAGAAATGAGTGTCATAGCAATAAGAAAACTGTACCTTCCAGACAAATAGGTTTCGAGCAACAGGTAGAGGGGAAAACATTTAAAATGGTCAGTCTCTAATATCTTAGTGTTACAAAATCAGCACTAATGGAAGATAGAAGGTATGCAATGCCCTTGATATACTTAGTGAAACCTAGAATTCTAGACAGGATAATTCATTATTTCCAGTAGATACAAAAAAATGTATCAAGCCGACATGAAGTGAACATTTTTTTTATTTTTTTAATACAGCCCAACAAGAATGACATTTTTGGTATCAACTATTGGCTTACAAACAAAGTTATGAGACTTCAGAAACTCTTTAAATGCAGTGAAACTGTAGCAGAACAAGTTACAAAAGAGATCTGGGAATGACAGAAGTAAAAAATAAATTTACAGACAAATCATGAACAAATAATTGATTTTTGTGAGTGAATAGATAAAAGGTAACAGACACTAAAGTTGTTTTGAGTCGAGGAAATTCTCACAGTAGCTCTTCGTTCATCCTGGCTAGCAAATAATTTATATTAAAGAACAATACTAAGAATCTGTTTACGGAAAAGACATAATTTTCAAGGCATCCTTTATATTGTGGGAAATATTTCTTGCATTATTTGATTAAAATCAAGATGAAAACAATCGAGATAATGTCAGATTTTACTTTTGAACCATCACCACCAAACCAATAATTTGTCTTGCTATCCTTAATTGATGGATTACACTCGATATTTTTGATTTGGCTTTTGTTGTTCGTTTTTTTGTACTAACCGTATAAGCACCTTCTGCAATAGCAAAAAAAGACATTTGATGATAGCCTCTGATTTGCCATGTTTGTTAGTTGAAGTATCGGCATAAAGTTCAAACGTTTCTCATCAGTTCCACGTTATCTAAGAAAATGGAAGAAATTTGCATAGTGGCTAAGGCACATGGACTCAATTCTAAATGAAAAATTTAGAAACTTTGTAGACATCTTCCAACTTTTCTTCTCAATTATGAGTTATGCATCCCAACGCATTAATTTTTCAGGTCTCAAAGAATAATAATAAAAAAATGGGGTTAAGAATTGATTTTTTGGCAACCATATAATCTCCATGAGTTTTATCAACTTTTGACAATTCCTTTTTCACTATTTGACATTGTCATCTTCAAATCTAGTAATAAAAAATAAAAAAATCTATGAATTAAACATCTTTGTCTTCACATGGATAAGTCATTCTTTTGACTTGTCAAAGGGTTGAACTCGGCTTCATCAATACGCAGTGTGCACAGAAGCTTTTTAAAAGCCGAGGATTGTAGAGACATCTTTAATAGATATATTCCAGCTATATTTTAGAAGGTTAATAAGTAGCAAACTTGAAAGCATTTGGGTTGACATGAAATAAAAGAAAAAAGAAATAAGTGGATATAAGATTAAAATTAATCAAATTTGTATATCTGAGCCATTTTTTTCCCTATTTGTCAGGAAGGTATTAGTTTATGTATCAGTACACAACTTACCAAAACCAATATAAATGTTTTCTTTTTTTAAAAAATCTTTTTTTTTAAATCCTTGGAATGAGCCACCATCATATACAACAACAACAAGGTTACACAAGGAAGCACTAGGAATGTGTAATCAAAACTAAGGCTAGTCTCAAAATTGTACTAACACAGATTGTAGCAGAGAGTTTCATACTTTACCAAGTTCAGCTGTACAGGAGGAGGAGGAGGAGAGAAAGTTATACGAAGGCTTGTATTGACAAGGACAACAGAATTGAAGACAACATCAATCATCAGAAATAGATGAAGAAAGAACATGAGTTAAAATGAATGGATGACAAGTTTCAACCTGTGGATTGAGTAGATGATTGCAATAAGAATCAATTGGCTAAAAATAAAAATCAATTAGCAAAAGTTCAATAAGAAAAAAAATAAATATCAAAATCAAATATTTAAGCATTTTAAGGTTGTGACAAAATTAGGAATTTTTGATAACATTAGAAATCATTACTTTTGTGCCCAATTAAAATTTCAAAAAGGCTTTTTTTATGCAAGACAGAATTACTAAATATGGTTCTATTTTTTAGAAACTGAAAGCTTTCTAAATTAAAGAATCTATTAATATAAATGAGACACTTTATGACAAAGAATCTTTATAACTAAAAGTTCATTTATATTAAAAAATTAGTTTAGTTAAAAACTAAACAGCATCTTGAGTAATGTTTTAGTGATTAAGAGATAGAAAATTTCCAAATAGAAAATGGTTCTTTTAAAAGAACAGCAAAACCTGGCAATGGACTAACTCGAGTTAAAAGTTGTCCTTAGTCTGAGATGTAATTTAGCAAAAGATTGTGGCACACATGACTTTTCATAGTGTCGAAAGTAATAAAGCTTTTGAATTAATCCAGTTTTGATAAAATGGTTAACATTGTATCATTACCAATGGTCTAAGACATTGTCAGATCAAAGTTATTCTGGAAATAAGTCAAATTTTCTGATCTCATTAAGAGTCATTTTTAAGAAATACAGATTAAAAAAAAAATTTAATTCAGGAAGAAGATTCTGAAATTTTACAAAATCATTTTGGACATATGGCAATCTTGGAGCATTTCCATTAAAATTAATTTGAAAAATTTTAAACATATCTTTTATGTTGGATTCAAGAAGTTGCACTTATGTAAAAAAATTGTTTCGCCAATGATTAAAGTATTCAAAATGAAGCATCTTTTATAAAAATAAATAAAAGAACATTTTTCTGTCCAATTGAAAATTTAAACAATCAGCAAATATGTCAAAATATTCCTTATTTCTTTAGAATTTCCAACCTTAGCTCCTTTAATATTTGATTAAAATCATAATTCCATGAAAATTGTAATTTTATACTCTTACAAATGAAATAATTATTTGTTTTCATATTTTAGACATACAAAATATCATTGAAAAAGCAAAATATACACGTTTCATTGACAATAACATTAAGTCATCAAATGGCAGTCTGAAGAGGGGTTGGGAAGGGACAGAATTGAAAAACAATAATATTCATAAGAAAAAGAAAAAACAATTAGATCTGGTAATAAAATAAGTAGAAATGAAGATATATGTCTTAATGAGACTCTGATAAGAGGCACAAAGTCGAACAGTTAAAGCATTTTCTTTTAAGTGTGAAGGATGATTTCTATGTAAAGTGATGTTGACAGTAATACGAAAAGAGGAGTGCATATATTGCTGGGTTTGATAAAGATGATCTGATGATCACCGACAACAATCAGAGAGGGTGATGGAGAAAGACCTACCTTTTCAGTAGTAACCTTTTCGAAATTTCAAAATAGGTTCACAAACAATAAAAATAAAATTCAAATATTCATGTCTGTTAAGCTTTCCTCAGATTTGTTTAAGTTTTTATAAAATCATTTGAATGGAGGAAATTATTTCCATAATACAAATTACTTACAAAACTCCTTACTACTTAAATTATTTTATTTCTAAAATGGTTTTAGTCATACTGTTAAAAAAAAATGAAAGCATTTGACTTTGCAATTGTACTGGTTATATTTTTTTCATAAGTGATGAAACATTTTTATCTGTAAAATTATAAGAATTCTGCTTTTTAAATACTTAAAAGTAGAAATATCTAAAGGTTAACATGATCTCCCCTACTTGCTAATGAGAGATTCTGTACTTATGGCAACATGATTATTGGTGTCAACAACAAAATATCTCGTTACAAAAAGGGGAGATCAGGCTGATAAATATATAAAACTACATTTTGTTTTATGAACCAAACTGTAATTGTTAAAAAGGAGTTTGAAAAATAAATTCCATCTTGGACATTTTGCAATATCTGCACACCTGAAAAATTTCTATTTTTATAAAAGTAAATCTTAGGGAAACATAAACCAGCAAGTTGATGATACCGGGTGACATTTTTGCTGCTTTTGCTTTTCTACATGCATTCTTCTTGGATTCTAAAGGAGGCAAAGCTTTTGTCTTTAAATATCAATATAAAAAAATTTGAATCCTCCAATATTATTTTTTAAATATTATATTGGTCATTTCAGAAATGATAAAATATTTTTAGTCACTTCGAACTAAAAAGATGAGAGTAAGTAAACTTGTTATTTTATAGCTTCATACTTCAAGTTAAATTATATTTGGAGAGGGCCCGAGTGAAAATCCTCTGAATGAGACGACTTCTTCGCCTCAATATTTGCAATACAAATGATTCAGAAGGCAATGTGTGCCATCTCAGGCGGAACAAGTTAATGTGTGCCAGTGAAATTTGTGAAGACATAAATATTTGAATTTGTTACTAGAGACTGGTTGATTGAAGCAGTAAAAACAGGTGAGAGCGATGGAGAGAAAGTTTTGTTCCTTAGTGAAGTAGTGCTTAATTAAGTGCTCATGGAATGTGTGTTTGGGTAAAAGACCAGCAGACAAGATATTGTTGTGACAAGGGGAAAGCCTAGAAAATGATCATAAAAAGGAGGAGAAGGGAGAGAGATCAAGTGAGTGAGAGCGGGGTCAGAAAATCATTGACTTACCTTCAAATGTGTCATCTCCCTCTGTCATCAACTCATCATCGGAGCAGATATTGAGGACGTTTACCAACATCTCTGTGACTGTTGAAGGGAAGAAGAGAGAAAAAAGAAGGCTAAATATTGGCAGTGAAGGAGTACAACAAAATGCTCTCTCTCTATATATGTGTGTGTGTGCGCGCGTATGTGTGTGGAAGAGAGATCAGTTATGGATAGGAATCTGAGAAAATGATAGAAAAAAAAAAACCCAAGTAGTTAACCCATCTTAATGTAAAATGTTTCACTTTATTAAATCTTCATCAGAGATCAAGACAGAAATGATAAAAAGCAAAGAGACACAGATTAATTAATTCTTATTGCTTAGAAATGATGTACGAAACTGTTTCCTGGGCTCATTCAACTCTGACCATTAACACACACACACACACACACATATATATATATAGGTAAATGTTATTAAAATATTTTTATTATAATAGATTGCAATAAAAACATTTTACATCGCTACACAAAAACTTTCATGTTTCAGAATTATAATCATTCCTCTTTGGTTGATGTCAGATAACATAATAAAAATGATTTATTTGGGCAATTTGAAAACTAATCATTACCGCTTTTGAAAGTCAAGTGTGTGTGTGTGGGAACCTAATGTCAGAATTAACAAATATACTTGTAGGCATGTCTGGATTAACCAATTAAAAGTCAGCTAAAATAGAAAAAATAAGGTCAGAGGGTGGAGAGAGGTGGGTTATTAAATCATGTCTTGATAAATTGACACTCATGACAAGTCAGCGGCAAAGATATTGTAGCCAGATATAAAGTTCAGATTTGGCAAAGTGGAAAAATATTTTTGAACAAAAAAATTTTTTTTTTTTTTTATACTACGGAAACTTCTTAAAGGGACCGAATAGGTAAATATTGAATGAATTATATTGCTAATTATATTGAATGGGCAGTAAAATGAGGTTGCACGTGTGCAAAAATTGTTGTGGTTGTCGTAAGGCTTTGACATTTTAAAAATGTCCACCTTACAATTGGATCCGTGTTGTTTTTTTCTTTTAAATTCCACACAGGCAACCTCATTTGCAACCTCTGCCAACATGAAACATTAGCAATTATAACATTTCTGGATCCAAAGAACCTTTTAAACCAGAAATCCAAAGTTTTAATTCCTTGCTTACATATTAGAAAATTCCTGTTAAGCATATATGAGGCTGGATAATTAAAAAAAAATTAAAGTACATTTCACTTGCACGCCCCAGCCTCCCCCGCAATGATACATTTACAGTCACCCCCTTGCTTTTCACCCCCTTCCCTCCTCCTCTTCACATTCTCCTCATCCCTTTCTATTACACCAAATGTTGGGCGTTGATTTATTTTGAAAAAAATAATTTAATGTACATTAGAATTTTTTTTTTTTTTTTTTTTAAATAAAAATAAAGCGTTAAGAGGTAATTTGATAAAAATTGTCTGAGCATACTGTAAGGCTGAAACCAAGGTAGCGGATTCAACTGACCCCTTGATTTTTAAAGTGTATGTGTGTGTATATATATATATAAAATATCAATCCGTAGGCAGTAGAGATTATTCCAATGAGGTCTCTTTTTTTTATAAAATGTAGTCAGTCTGATGAGGTGTGTGTGTGTGTGTATATATATATATATATATATATATATATATATATATATATATATATATACACACACACACACAACTGTCAAAATAAATTTATAACTGATTATATGATGATTAATTAAGTATTTTCCTTATTAATTACAGAAAAATATATAACAAAGTGCAAAATCTTATTTTATATGACAAAATATGTCCGCACTTTGTCAGATTTTTCTTATACACACACACACATACACACACACAGGAGGCAGGGTAGTGGTAGTGATGAAGTGAAAAGTGTCCAAAATACTTATCAAAATCTGAAATGAATATTCTTGAGAATCCTTATATCAAGAACTTTTCATTACCCCCATCTCTCTCGTGTGTGTGTGTGTGTGTGTGTTATATATATATATATATATATATATATATATATAAATAAATAAATAAATAAAAGAGAGAGACATTTCCTGCTTATATGTTATTTTTTATGGATGCACTTATTTAAGATAGATCGAGAATGTTTAAAAGCATTAGTTTGAGCTTTGTTTAACCAGAAGTTCTCTGTAGCTGAATGGTTACAGCACACCAGGCTTAATGGTGGTTCCCCCATAAGATGCAGGTTCAATTCTTACTGGAAAATGCATATTTTCTATGAGATTTCCCAAACAGGCCAGTAAATGTAATTTATATTAAAGAACAGTGCAGGACTTAAACCAGTGTATCCATAAAGAAAGAAAGAAAGAAAGAAAGAAACAAACACACTGAATCTTCTCACAAACAAACTTTCTATAAAACCAGTTTTAAGGATGCAATTTCACGTAATTAAAAATTTGTAACCCTACACCACCCCCATAGATTTTTTAAAACTTTTAGAAAAGCAAGAAGGAAAAATAAGGTTTGTGAGTTACCCCACTTGACTTTACAAGAAAACTGTTTGTCGGGAACACTTCCTCATAGGCAATGATATTCAGCAATTCTCTCTCCTCTTTTACAACTCTGGTTATAAAATGTACTCACAAGTGTGTGTGTGTGTGGGGGGGTTAGAAGTGTCCCCCCCCCCTCACTGGAGCACATTTATATTCAATGTTCTACTTTTCTCTCGTGACCTTTTGTACTCTTTCACACACGTGTCTATCATGTAGGCCTACACAAACTTCATACACACCAACACACATTCTCTAGTTTAAGTTTAAATGTTTTCTACAAAATTTGTCTTTAAATTACTTACATTATTCAAACTGTTATCCTTATCTCCATTGCCCTATTCACAATGTTTTGGTCGTCGTATGCTTTGGCTTTCTTCAGGTGATTAGAATTTCGAACTGAATCCGTTATTTCGTCCACCAGATGTGGCAGTTATTTCCCTTTAACTTAGCACTCCATTCTTTGGGTCTCGTCAGTGGATCTAACCAACGTCTTTATCCACATGTGTCCTCAGTTCAAAATTCCAATCAACAAGAAGGAGGCTGGAGTGTACAATGGCCAAAAGATTGGGAACATGGCAATGAAGATGAGGATAACAGTTCGAATAATGTAAGTAATCATAATACCATATATATATATATATATATATATATATATATATAGACAGTAAAAGAAGAACACATTTAAAGACTGTCATTGTATACTTTTGTTAACACATGCATTATCGTTTGTTTTATATGCTGTTTTTGTTACTCATTTATCATGTGGACTCATGTTCGAGTTTGCAATAATTGTTATGGGGGCGGAATATACCAGGAGACATGTTTTCTACCTAAACACAAGCATTTCCACAGTAGGTTGTATTCTTGTTCCAAAGGCATACAGTTTGCCTTGTTTAGTTTTTCCCCAACAGCAACTCATAACCACTTTTTTTTTTTGATTGCTGTTTGCTGCTGGGAGTTAAAAGTAACTACAGAACAAACTGAAGATCTCTTTCATTATATACAAGTCATCTGATAATAAAGAAACACAGCAAGTAAGAAAAATTCCAATGTGTGACTCACCTTTCTCTCCAACAAATGGTAAGGACCATGTAAATACATCCATGAAATTTGGTAACCAGTATGGATGTGGAGAGCAGTTGAATTGTCGGATGTTCATCACATTGTTTTCGTATTTTAGAATAGCCGCTGGAAAGAAAAGAAAATTTATGTAATATTGTAAAACATAAAATCTTTGTTTAAAAACAAAGATCACTTTTTTTGTTGTTGTTTAACATTAATAAGCGTATAATGAGCAACATTTTATTTTTATTTTTCTGCTCAGATTACATTCCAGTCAAAATTATTATACAAGTGAAAGAATGACAAAATTTCAAGGGATTGTATTGACTTCTGCAAGAAAGAGAGACCTGTTATCTCCATCAGCTTATGTATAAACTTAAATTTATATAGTTCCTGCTGCCCTAGAAGTAGTTTTATCAACTATTTACTCATGTTAATTTATAATTGGGTTTTGGTTTTAGAAAATTTAAATATCTAGAGAAATTACAAAAGTGGATTTCTTGAGACCCGATTAAATCTTGGAAATGATAAACATTTTCTCCGCTAGTCACTTGTAATATGAAAGAAACCACGCTGACTTTAGAGAGAGTACTCGGCATGTACAGATTGGGACCCCAAGTTCCAGTGTTGGAGATTTTCATCTTTTCTAATATATAATTGAAGATTCAAAGTTTTATTTACTTTCTTTTTTAGGTGATGTTAAAAAATGTTCAGCTATTTCCACCTGCAGCAAACTGATTTCTTATAATTTTAAAAAGATTTCAGCCGGGATTGTCTCCCCATGTTGAGAACATGAAGAAATCACTTTGACTAATCAACCATGGAGAGAGTTGAACCAAAGTCATGGCCAGAACACGAATGCTAACCAGTTGATCAGATTGTTGAAATGAATTACAAAACTGATTCTTTGAAAAAATTTTCCCCCTAAAACCAAATGTTCCTTTAATATGAATGCTTACATTAAAACAAAACTTAATTAGTTCATCATTTTAGCTGAAGCAAATGGTTTATCATTTGATTACACGAAAATTGTTTACAGGTTAACATGAATAAAATATCATTTTTTCGTTCAAACTTGTTACATTACTAGGTCAAAGTTAAGGGACTGAAGGAAAAACGATTTGCTCTGCTGGGATACAAGAAAATCGTCACACACAACGCTTAGTTTATTTAAAGTACAGTAGCTAAGTTAAAGATTTTCAAGAGATTTGAAAGTTGGAATTTTCATTGGTGTCAAATTATGATTAAACAACATACAATTTGTAGAATTCACAAGTTCCTTCAAAACAGTGGCTTAAGGGAAACATAAAAAACAATTGAATTTATTATTAAGAGAAAAGAAAAAATTTCAGAATAGAGACTTATTCCCAAACTGTTCCTACTTTGAAGTTTTTCTACCCTTAAGTTAAGCCAGTGGTTTCCAAATGGTGCAAAGTACCTCATGTGTGGCAGAAGAGATGGAATGATTGAAAGGCAAAAATTTAGAAACTATTTCAAAAACTTCATATTCCAAAAATAAATAGGATTTCAAAATCTAAGATATTATGGATGACTTATAATTGCATACATGAGCCCCAGAATCAATAG
The DNA here is from genome assembly GCA_964036315.1 of Acanthosepion esculentum. Taxonomy (NCBI): domain Eukaryota; kingdom Metazoa; phylum Mollusca; class Cephalopoda; order Sepiida; family Sepiidae; genus Acanthosepion; species Acanthosepion esculentum. The sequence goes on along the minus strand of OZ038519.1, from coordinate 10,066,442 downwards.
TTATAATCATTAATTGATTTTATTCTTCTACAGTTCTCCATCACATTGATGTGAACAAGGATCTTCAGTTCTGACAAATATTAAAAAAAAATCGAAAAAAAAGGGAAAAGCCTTTGTGTTGATTAGGAGATGAGAGTTTGTTCATCTCAAATTAGGCCTAATATAAAAGAGATTACTTGTGAAAAACAAGTTCATACCTTTCATTAAATTTGTGTACTTTAATCAGATTATAAGTTATTTGTGTTGTAAGGTATTTAAGGTAATATTAGTCATTTATTTTTAAATGTACTTTTTATCACATAAAATTTGGTGAGGCACAAGCAAATTTTCATTCCGAAAATGTGATCCAGAGGAAAAAAATTTGGGTACCACAGTGTTAACCTGTCAAATAGGTGCGTTTTTGACTTGTTTAAAAATGGTCGTTGTTGCACATCAATAGTTCTATGGAGAAGATAAATATCTACAATGGACTTTAAACAAAAAGTCTAATAAAAACACAAACTACTGATAAATAGTGCAGTCACTTGCACAGTTTGTATTTAATCTAAATACAGTCATCGGACATGGTTTTTGTTAATAACAAACAAAGATAAGGTAAGAATCAGAAGATCACAGCTGATGTCTATTAGGCAGTTGTTGAAATATTGAAAAAGAAAAAGAAAGCAATTACAAGACAAAGTTGTCCATTATGCTACAATTTAAATCCAACAGACAAGAAATAATTTCCTTTGTCAGATAGAAAAATCTAACTGTAGAATTAAACATGGAGTTGGAATTTAGGTTATAAATCTTTATGCTCCATACACAGAAACTACAAGTACTTGGTAATATTTTTTTTATTTAAAATTTTTTTTAACATTTTAAGTAATTACTAAACTAGCACTATATATTTTGGAGTAATTGTTTCTTTTTTTTGTTTAAGTTACAAAAATAAAATATTTTGAAGTCAATTTATCTACTTGGTTATTATTTGCATCCAAGTAGCAAGCAGATCTTGTGATATCCAAAAATATCAAAACAGAATTCATTGAGGGTTATTTGGTATTTCTTGTTAGGCATTTTACATAGCACTAAACAAGAGAATGACATTTTTTCTGCTATAAAAAGCACTGAAAACACACCCACCATTAAATAAGAAAAAATGCATCAGTTGAGAACCAAATGAGTTTAGATAAATTAAAATAAAGTTAAAAAAAAAAAATTCATGGTCAATATTTTTGCTAATGCAGCGGACCGATTTCTACTGCTGTTGTATTTACTAAAAGCCAGGAGAGAATATGGCTTCCAAAGACGACAGGTGAGAGGAAGCCATTCTCAGCCCAGAGATGGACTTTTGATATTTATCTGCATATTCACTGGCTACAGCTTTCAGTGACGATTGCCAACCACATTTGCAGGGTTCGGTTAAAATGAAACAAAATCACACATTGGGTGTCAGGTTGGATAGGCAAAAATACAGAGGAGTTTAAAATTTAGAATGGTTTTAAATAATGATAATAATATATTAAATGATACCCCCCCCCACCAGTGAGCTGTGTGAGAAGTCAGAGGAAAGATCAGTTGCCAGGCATTGGGCATGAAGATAATTGTAGGTGTGCCCATACATTGTGGTATCATCTGCATATATCCCTCAGGAATCTTTGATCTAAGGACTTAATCTGTGGTGACCCCAGCATATACTGAGCTCACCCTAAGGCATACGAAAGGGAGTTTTGTAGCTGGTGTTGGTGTCTCATGACATCGAAAGATGAATGAATTGGACAGTAGAATGTGATCCCATGATAACCAAGTGCAGAATTGGGCCTCACAGTTGGTGCATCAACATGGGTGGGAAATCAACCCAGCTGAACTTGGGATATACACATTCAAGACAACTGGATAGCCAGGGAAGAGTGGAGTGGGCTCCCTTGCATCTCTGCCATGAAAATATTGATAGAGTAACCAAAGAAATAGCAACATTTCGTCTGTGAGGGGAAAGTGGTTGTAGGGTGGAAAAAATTCAACACACACAAGACCATGCTTTTGAATTCTGTTGAGGCTGGACAGTGAGGACTGGCCCAGATATGCTAACAATTATCCATTCTTGGTCTGAACTGGCTCTCTTAAATTTAGAATATGGCAGCAAGAGTTTGGTGTTTTCTGGAGCAATACATGGGACCAACCATCTTTCCAGCATTTTTTTACAACAAATGAAAATCAACCTTTTCATACAGCATTAAGATGATAATAATAATAATTGTAGGAAACTGAATGAAAAATCTAGAAAAAACAAACAAACAAAAAAAAAACGTGTGCATGCGTGTGGCAGTGGGTGGCTTTATAAATTTGGCCTAAGAATAGAGGCTCTTATAATCAAACAGGACAAGTCTCCATATGTCATCCCAAAACAATTTCAACTCTTCCAATATGCTTTGTGATTCTGTATTATCACATTTTCTGGCTGCCATTTTTTGACAGGGCAGGGTTAGCTTTTTTGGGAGGATTTCTTTCACTCTTAATGATTTTAATAATCAAAATTCCTTCTTCTATGTGACTCGTGAATTTACTGTGTGGATGAAAATCCTTCAGCACTCAGGCAGAAAATATAATACAATAGAAAATTTACTTAAATATTTCTAAACTAAACTAGTAAATATTTTTCTTTACAATTTGCACATATGCCAAGGGAATTGTAATCTGTTAAAAGTTATTTTCCTATTTCACCCAGACTTTTTTTAAATAGTGATAATTTTTTTTAGTTCTGACTTAACCTGTTACTTTAAGGACAGAGGTTAGGTAAAGGTTGTTTTATTTATTTATTTATTTTTTTTTTTAATTATAATATTTTTTTTCCATTTTGGCAATAAATGATAACTTGCTTTTTGTGTAAACCAGAATGGGTCGGAGAATAAAATAAGTTTGCCTTTAAATTGAGGGTTTGTTATGATAGAAGTCAAAGATTATCAGAGTGGCTATTGAGTTAGGTGTGATGGGTGAGAATCCTTCAACCGAATTTGCGAATGCCTGGTGCTTCTTGTGATTTAGGAATTTGCTCATGGTAATCTGCAGAAAGATGGGCAGCAAATGTTCAGTTAAATGCATGGCCATTTCAAGTCTCGTCTCAAGGGAATTGACAGTTGTCGATCATTTCAAGACAGGAAGTAATCCCATTGGATGATTGGCAACATTAATCTCCAGCAGGTTTTCCACATCTGCATCTATTGAGATCAGGATTAGGATTTCAGGTCTGGTTTAAAAACCAATAAAATAGCACAACACTTATGAGACAGATTTTCTTGAACAGGGAAGTTGGTGGGGTGATCTGTTGTCTGTCAAAATTGCATGTTTGGGATAAAAATTGGTTTCCATTTCTATCCTAAAATAATCAACTGGCAACAACTTTTTTTTCTTTCTTCTTTCTGTTGCTTGTTTATTGAATGAGCAGCTTCCTTCCCAACAAAATGATGTCATCCTTTGGAAATAATTTCAGGCAAAGAGTATGAGGCGGCTTCAAGAAAAATAGGAAGAAGGTAAATTATACTTACAATCAGAATGAGATAAGTGAAATTTCTGGGACACACGAGGAAAGAGGGCTTGGGGAATCTAATACTCAGAAAATATTTTTAGAATGCAATAATATTTTAGAGATAATTTTAGATTGTAAGAATTTTTTTGAGATAAAGATTTAATGATACAAGTTCTACTAATTAACCCATAGCTGGAGGAAGAGATGTGGATTCATACCGTTCCTAAGAGTATTTACATGTCAGTGAATATAACAAACCCAAGTAAATTTTAAATTCCTGCAACCTTTAAATAAATGAACTTGGTTAAATTCAAATTCCCTAATGCCTTCCAATCAACCTGCCTAAAAGAAGTCATTTGATAGATTATTTATGTGCATTTTGGTTTTACCTAAAATAATTTAAAAAATATTATTGCCCATTAAATGAGTGTGGAACATTTATAAATTTGTGTCTATGTGATTGATAGAATTATTTTTTTTACTGCTTATCAACCTTTCGCAGGTTATTTAAAGACAAATATTTTTAGAATGTAAGAAATTTTTTTTTAGAGATAATGATAAAGTATTTGCACATAGGTGAATATAACGAACCTGACTGGAATTGGAACTTGACTCCCCAATTTCCAATTCTGAGCCATTATCTATTTACACCACCTGCATATCCAAGTTTACAATACCTGGCATTCCCAGGCGGTCACTCATGTAGGTACTGACCAGTCTTGGTGCTGCTTAACTTTGGTGACCATACAACAACTGGTATTTCAACATAGTATGGTTGTATGCTCTGAGAAGCAGGGGGAGAGGGGTGAGTGAGTAACTTAACTAGCTTGTGTGAATGGATGTCAGACAAAGGACAAAAAATGATGGTAAATAGTTACTTAGAGCAATAGTAGATAGGAAGTTGTGGAGAGAGGTGGCATATAAAAGAGACTGTCAAAGAGAAGTTTCCGGTTGCATCTTGACTCATTATCCTACAAAATTGAAAGGAAGAGAAAGGAAGAGAAAGGAAGAGAAAGGAAGAGAAAGGAAGAGAAAGGAAGAGAAAGGAAGAGAAAGGAAGAGAAAGGAAGAGAAAGGAAGAGAAAGGAAGAGAAAGGAAGAGAAAGGAAGAGAAAGGAAGAGAAAGGAAGAGAAAGGAAGAGAAAGGAAGAGAAAGGAAGAGAAAGGAAGAGAAAGGAAGAGAAAGGAAGAGAAAGGAAGAGAAAGGAAGAGAAAGGAAGAGAAAGGAAGAGAAAGGAAGAGAAAGGAAGAGAAAGGAAGAGAAAGGAAGAGAAAGGAAGAGAAAGGAAGAGAAAGGAAGAGAAAGGAAGAGAAAGGAAGAGAAAGGAAGAGAAAGGAAGAGAAAGGAAGAGAAAGGAAGAGAAAGGAAGAGAAAGGAAGAGAAAGGAAGAGAAAGGAAGAGAAAGGAAGAGAAAGGAAGAGAAAGGAAGAGAAAGGAAGAGAAAGGAAGAGAAAGGAAGAGAAAGGAAGAGAAAGGAAGAGAAAGGAAGAGAAAGGAAGAGAAAGGAAGAGAAAGGAAGAGAAAGGAAGAGAAAGGAAGAGAAAGGAAGAGAAAGGAAGAGAAAGGAAGAGAAAGGAAGAGAAAGGAAGAGAAAGGAAGAGAAAGGAAGAGAAAGGAAGAGAAAGGAAGAGAAAGGAAGAGAAAGGAAGAGAAAGGAAGAGAAAGGAAGAGAAAGGAAGAGAAAGGAAGAGAAAGGAAGAGAAAGGAAGAGAAAGGAAGAGAAAGGAAGAGAAAGGAAGAGAAAGGAAGAGAAAGGAAGAGAAAGGAAGAGAAAGGAAGAGAAAGGAAGAGAAAGGAAGAGAAAGGAAGAGAAAGGAAGAGAAAGGAAGAGAAAGGAAGAGAAAGGAAGAGAAAGGAAGAGAAAGGAAGAGAAAGGAAGAGAAAGGAAGAGAAAGGAAGAGAAAGGAAGAGAAAGGAAGAGAAAGGAAGAGAAAGGAAGAGAAAGGAAGAGAAAGGAAGAGAAAGGAAGAGAAAGGAAGAGAAAGGAAGAGAAAGGAAGAGAAAGGAAGAGAAAGGAAGAGAAAGGAAGAGAAAGGAAGAGAAAGGAAGAGAAAGGAAGAGAAAGGAAGAGAAAGGCTAAATGGTTTTCTAACAAATGCAAAATTCATTGACGTTTCCAGTAAAGCCATTCAGACCTTGTTATATAAAATTTCAAGAATGTTCAATTCCAAACACTAATTGTATCTCAATGTTATTTCTTGAAATTAGAAAAATACTAACCCAACAATTTGATTATGTTTGTTATTTATAAGCAAAATAACAGGTGGAATTAATTCAGTGTCCAAACTCGGCAATAAATGCTAAAGATTTGTGAATCATGATCATCTAAATGTTTTATGACGGCATCTAGTAAATTCCTTACTCACAACTGAACATTATTTGCCGGAGACATACACACATGTACACCTGACAGACCTTACTATAGAACCGTGTCTTTCTTGCATTGCACCTGTATGCAGATTATTTGTGTTCAGCCAACTGAGGAAATTGGTCAGCTCTTGGCTGTTGAATTAGCCTGGCCTTGGATAGAGAATCTATTAAACAACTTGTGTATCACTCTTGCCTATCTAACATGCTGCGATATTAGATTATCCTGGGGGAAACAAATGATCAAGTAGTGTTTGCAATTAAGTGCCGAGTTAGGATCAATTCTGCAGCAAATATAAATAATGGTGATTTTGGTTTGAATTTATAGATTAATCTCTCGCAGCAAAAACATTAATATGCTTGTAGGAAAGAAAGAGTCATTTCACGTGCTGAAAAATTGATTTTTTTTTTTTTTTTTTACTAAGCACATAAATCAGAAAAGAAAAGCTTGAACTAATCAAAACTTAAAATATCCAGGAAAATAAAGCTAAGTGTGCATAGTCATTTACAAATGGTTGAACAGAAAGTATTTAGTGCTATTAGTAAAAAGAAAAATGCAGTAAATTTTGGCAGTTAAAGAATAAATAAAATTTTAAAAAATCAAGTCACAGTTGATGAAATTATCATCAGTTAATGATTGGATGCATTTTAGCTTTCCAAGCTGGTACCATAACAATTTTATTTTATCTCACAGGGTTCACTGTTGGGATAACAACAACAAAGATGAGGACATTAATCTGAATGTGAAGAACAATAATTCCTCATCCCAGAAATTCAAATTTGTTGGAGCCATTTTATAATTTCTAAAAAAAAACAAAACAAAAAAAAAACAAAAACACGACAATTAGAATTTGTTTTTAAAGTGTGTTGTCAATGCAAAGAATTTGGGAAGTTTGGGCCTAGACACTGATTAAATGTGATAACAGTGGAAAACACATTCCAAGATGGACCACTGATTTCAAGCTTTATAGAAAAGGGCTGATATCAATAAAAACAAAATTTAATTCTTAATGTTTATCCAAGCAGCAGGTGGATTGTTTACAAGGACACGTCAGTCAAATTGCACTTAGAAATATTACTTTTGCATCATGTCTAGAATTATTCACTTCTCTCTGATCTGGTAAACTTGTCTCAGAATTTTTCAAAAACAAACTCATTTTACAAGTAAGATGTTACAAAAGCCAAAAAGGATATTTTTGAAAACCCTTAATGAATTATGTCCTGGCTATAGGTATTTCTTTTTATTCTCACCAAAACATCACAAATTACCTCATTTAAAAAAAAATATTTTGAGCGGAATTAAAAAATATTTGAGCATTATTTTAGAGATAGAACAAGTCTATCCTGAGCATCTTAGATCTGGCAGAACCACTTTTGCAAGCTCAGTGGTAATAACACAGACTAAGACTATTTCCGAGTTAAATTCAACTTCTACCATAAGTGACTGTGTGTGTTTTATTAGATATAGTCTTCTACTGGGTTGAACCTCCTTTTGCCTTTAGAACTGCCTCAATTCTTCTTGGCATGGATTTGGCCATGTTCTAAGAGCACTCTTGCAAAATTTGGGTCCATCCAGCAATTTTTCTAGATGGGCTGGTTGTACATCCAAGACTTGAATTTCTCTTTCTACCACATCCCAGAAATAGTCTATTGGATTGAAATCTGGTGACTATGGAGGTCACTTTAACGCAGAAAAAGTCATTGGTGTGTTTCATGTCACTATTTCATATTTGTGGTACTGTGCATGGAAGTGGTCACCAGAGGATGCATGCACCTTGGTCAGAAATTGAGGCATGTGGTCAGCCACACTGCCAAGGGTCCCAATACATGTACAAAATATTCCCCATCCGATTACACCACCACCACCACCATCCCTGAACAGTTGACGCAAGGCAGGATGAATCCATACTTCCAGCTGGTTTATGCTAAATTCTGACTATTATCCGAATGTCACAAATCAAGACTTATCAGAGCAGCCAATGTTTTTCCGATTGTCTATTGTCCAATCTTTGGGATCCTTGGTGAATTGTAGTTTTGGTTTCTTGTTCTCATTTGGCAAGTGTGGCGCCTGGTGTGGTCTCCTTTTGCATTTCTGTATACCGCCATAGTAAAGAATGGTTATTCGAGTTATTGTTGCCTTTCTCACAGCTTGTTTCCCTGTCAACCCCTTTCATCAACAAGGAATTTCTAGCTGCTCACTGAAATCACCCCCCCCCCCGCCCTTTTTTTGGACCATTCTTTAGAAACCTTAGAACTGTTCAAAATACACCAAGAAACATACCATATTCAAAGTTGCTTAAAAATCACTTTTCTTTCCTATGCAGGAGATGAAATTCATTAGGGCAAAAACATGTTGATGTATAAAGAAGGCCTGTGTCCATTAAATTTCTACATCATTGGCTGATTAGAAAGTTACATAAAAGAGTTATTTGTTTACACATGTGTGTTTATGCAACAGGGTTAGGGCTGAAATCTAACAAATTCTGGACACTTGTCCAATAAAGCTATTTATATATTTTTCTTAAAGCTGTATATGGTAAATAATTTTGTTTCAAGAGGTCATTTAAATTCAGAGTTGTGATAAAAGCTGTAAGTTAAAACAAAAGATTCATGATTCTTATATTACAAACACTCGTGGAAGGGGGGGGGGGAATGTACCAAGATGTAAAGTTGGGTAAAAAGAAAATTGATTATTTGTAAAGGGGGCATAATTCATGAAATTAGTAAAGCAGGAACCACCTTAAAAGTTTCCATCTCTCCTCCTTTTGACATATACTCTCGGCATCACATGCAGAGAGACAGAGAGAGAGAGAGTTATCAACACTGCTTTGCTGAAACAAGCAGACTCCTGGAGTGTTTATTTTCTGTCAACATTGTCTTTGATGGCTGGGTCATGTATACTGATACCAAAAGACATCGTTTATAGTTAGCTAGTCATGAGACACCATCTAGTAGGCAACCCTGCACTATGTTTCAAAGACATCTGCAAGAGGGACCTGAAACTTACAGGCATTGACTCTGGTAGCCGAGAACAGGATTGCAGTGTCTGGCGCCATGTGGTACAATTAGGAGCCATGAAAGGTGGGAAAAGGTGAAACCAACTGTTGTAGATTAGAAGACAGTGCAGAAAGCAGAGAGAGCAATCTCAGACCTTCATGCCACATTCTAGCTTTGTCTGCCACATCTGCAGAAGAAACTGCCATGCAAACATTGAACTGTTAAACCACTGCAGATGCTGGTCACAAAATGCCTGGATTTTGAGCAAACAGAGAATTACCATTTTCTTGCCAGATAAATGGATACCGGCTATACACTAAATAATTTTGTTGCAGGAGTTATTTTTTATTGAGACTTGTAATAAGCTTTACATGACTGACAAGGCAGATTTTTTTCCCGCAGTACATTGCCATTTCTTTCTGTGGTAGACCAGTTGCTATCCAAGGCTATAGAACCTGATCTGTCCTGCTATTTACTCATAGCTGGAGGGAGAAGGAGAGGATTCATACCTTTCCCAAGGGTATTAGCACATAAGTGAATGTAATCGATTTGACTGGAATTTGAACTTGGCTCTCCGATTCCTCAATCAGAGCTGCAATCAATTACTCCAACGTGCCTCCATTACATTCACTTACGTGCTAATACCCTTGAGAAAGGTATGAATCCTCTCCTTCTCCCCTCCAGCTATGAGTAAAACAGCAGAACAGACTGGGTTCTATAACCTTGGATGGCAACTGGTCTGCCGCAGAAAGAACTGGCAACCTACTGTGGGAAAAAATCTGCCTTGTCAGTCATATATCGAAAGATACATGATCACCTAAGCATGTATCACGCATAGCAGATAACCGATATACTTTAAGTAAAAAAAAAAAAAAAAAAAAAAGATTCTTATATTGCGCACTCTTAATTAAAAGACCCCAAAAAAGAATTAATCAAAAATTGGCTAAGTGTAGGAAACTTAATTTACCATGTTCTTACTTAGGCTTTTGGAGGAGCTTTTCCATGGAGGCTTTATCTAATTTCACACATTTTAAGGGGGGGGGGATGGAAGACGGACAAGATAAAAAATTTATCATTTCCAAAGAATTTAAATCAATGAGTGATAGGATAGAGATTTATTTTGAAATTGAATTTCAATTTTGGTTACAGAATTGTTTAATATGAATTTTTCTATTATTAAAAATCTTTCATGCAGTATTCCTGTTGTAAGATTGTAACAATACAAATGAAGGTGTCTCAATGTTGACATTGGGGAAAAGAAAAGAAGCAAGACATTTTTTTACTTGCTTATATTTGTTTTTTTTTTTCTTTTTTACTTTAATTTTAAGGATTAACAAAAAGGTCATCACTCACATCAAACTTCGTTGAATTCATAAAAATCAAATTTTGCTTACATTAACTTTACAATTTACACTGGTAATCAGTAATTAATCTTTATTAAGTATGTGATGATATTTTGAATAAGCAGACACAAGTCTATATTTCCGAGATGAGGTATTGTAACCATTTACATTGTTTGGACTATTCTCCTCATTTTTGTAGTTATATTCACATTTTGACTGTTGTACTCTCTGGCCTTCTTCACAAAAAATGATGAACAAAGACATTGATAGAGATTCTATTCAACTGTGAAGAAAACTCACCTTTATTGTTGTACACATCCAAGTAATTAGGTGCAGAAAATATTGTTATTAATGATGGAAATCCAGTCTGATGACTTTTCCTATACATGCGGTACCTGTTAAGATAAAAACATGGCAAATGATAAAAAAAAGGGCTAAAAGCATCAGTTTGGTTAATTATAATTACTGTTAATTTCTATAAATTTCCAGAGAAAAGAAAAAAAAAACCTGACAAAACAAGATGGATTCCTTTCCATCGTCTTAAGCAAAAATTTAAGTCTTTATCAAATATATTTTTCCATTATTGGAGAAAATTTGAACATCACTTGTTAGAATCTGCTGCACAGATTGTATTGTTTTATATATGTAAAAAATTAAGGTATTCTCAAATTTCATTGTGTAAATTTGACACCTGATTTAAGAAAGAAGAAAAAAAAAAAGTTTCATTTTCATAAACATTCTCACCACAAAATATCAGTCTTTTTTGCTTTGTAATATCACACACGTCAATTTTAAAAAGCTTTAAAAAATTCATCTAATTATTGAATTTCAATAAACTTTTGCATTTATGTAAAATTTTTTTTTTTAAAGCAGTCTTTCACAATTTTAGAGAAAATCTTTTTCACGTGATCCACCCCCTCTCCCTTTTCATTTGACGATTTTCAGATGTGTATTGAGGGATACTAAATTGTGGTTTACACTTTATAAAGAGAAGTTCTTGAATAATTCGTACGGAAAAAGAAGAAAAAGATCAGAATGCAGAAGAAAATTCAATATGGATGACTTAGCTTCAAATTTTCAAAAATATTTGAAATAAAAATTCATCCACTCTCTGATATTTTTTAATTTATAGTCTAGGGCTAGTGTGTGTGCGTGGAGGGGAGATTAGAGAATTTTTTTTTTTAATTTTCTTTAATATTGATTTAAGAACTTTAAATTGTTTAAAATTCTTTGTTCTTTCAAAATGGCATACCACTGGGGGTTTTGTTTTTAAAAATTAATAAATAAATATAGAAAGATATAGGGAAAATATTCTCTGCTACTGTCCCTAATTTTAAAAATATATTACACAGCTGTTGATGGTATATTATTATTATTAACTATGGATGCACAGACTTGTAATAATTTCTGCTTTTCAGTTAGAACCATTTATGCATGTGCTATATCAAATACTGAAAATAGTTAATGTATTTGAGTTTTTCTGACATACTTTATAATCAGCATTTCTTGCCAGAGAATGTTTCAGAATTCATTTTTAAAAAGTAGTGAAGGTTTGTAGGGACATTATTATTATTATTATTATTAATAATAATAATGAATATCATAAATAAAATAAAATAAATAACATTAAAACTTGTTTTTATTTATTTTAAACAAAATTTTCCCAGAATGCAAAACATTTTCTGCCTGAAAACAGACTTTGGGCCAAAAGATGCTGAATTCAGTCTCTTTTGCTACTGACTGTTGAAAGGTCAAGATGCCCATCTCCTCTTATTTAAATGCTTTGAAAATATTGTTATTTCTGAAAGATATCCTCAGGGAATTTTAATTGCTTTTTATCTTCAAATAAATGTATCTGGATCATTAATCCAGACAAATATTATGTATCTGTAGACAAAGATTATTACAAATAAATTCACCACAGAAAAACAAACGCGAGAGAGATCCTATTAAACAACAAATCCGATTGACTTGAAACCTATTCACATCTCGTCACTGAGCAAATTTATTGTTACCTTAGGAATGGTCAAGCTAAATGCCCCAGACAATAATTCGGTTATATAAAGCCTCAATTATGTATGTGTGACTGAATAGATGAATGAAAGCTACAACGCATATCAGTTTCGAAAAAGAAAAAGAAATAGTGTGAAGAACCAAGTGGTTAGAAAATGGAATAGAAAAAAAGAAAAGAAAATGAAATCTTTGTCTACAGAACACATCCAGCACAAGAAGAAGAAGAAGATATGGCCAATGTCGTCAGCAGCTCTAATGTTTATATGGGACTTGATCTTCAAATTAGACGAGAGAGAGGCTGAGATGTGGCAGCCACTCCTCCTCCTCCTCCTTGCCATTGCAGTCAAAAGGCAGGTTCACTCATTTTGGTCAATCAACAGGACTATTCCCATGAAGACACGTACAGGATCTGATGCTGTTTAGACAGAATCACTGTTAGATTTCTTTCAACAATTTCATGGCTTCCCAAAGCAAAAGTAGCTTCTATCCATAAAACAAATGAGGAAGAGAGAGAAATGGCTGTCATTACAACTCCAATGAACATTTTATATCTTGTCAAAAAAATATCAATTAAAATTTACGATAAACATTAAAGCCCAAATTGCATCTTGCAAAGAAAAAAAACAACATTGATTAATAAAAAGTTGGATTAAATGGCTACATAGTTAAACTTGCCTTTTGAATTGGCAAAAATCACAATGGCAACATCTGAATGACGGAAAACTTGATATTGTAAACAAAAATATTCATAATATAAAATTTTATTTTATCTTAATTTAAGAAAAAAATCCTTAATTAAATAAACCACCCCTAGATCATATCTTGAAATTCTATCATCCTCATCTCTAAAATAAAGCATTTTATAATTATTATTAGCATAATTTCAGTTTTTTTCCTTAAACTACACATTGCATTTGCTTAAATTCCATGTTTGTGTGTGTGTATATATATATATATATATATATATATATATATATATATATATATATATATTGAAGTCAACACTCAGAGGTGACAGGCTGTTTCATGCTAGATGCAATCGCCAGACTGAGTGCTGGATTCTTTTTTCTCGACAATATATATGGTGCATTGTGGATAATCCATTCTGGTGGTTATTTGGGCAGGAGTGGCTTCTTTATTTATTTATTTGGTTTAATTTATTTTACTTGTGTTTTATTTGCATGTTTTATTTTATATATTTATTTATTCTTTTTGGTTTTCGATGTTTTATTAATGTCGTAAAAATTTTTTTTTTGGGGTGGATTTGCTTAGGTCGCTTATTTAATAGTTTGTTTTGGTCTGGGAAGATAAGGCTATTTGTTCAATTTTTGGATTGATTGCTGTAGTCTATTCTGCTATTTTGGCGGGGGACAGTCACGGCCTGATGATTGTGTCCAGCACGAAACAGCCTGTTGTCTCTGTGTGTTGACTTCAATGTTCACTTTTTTTATTTATATTTACATATGCTCTCTCTCTGATATTGAGCAACTTTATCCCATAAACATAGCACACCTTAAAAATATATTCCTTCATATATATATATATATATATATATATATAATGACAAAGGCACAGTGGAGTAATGGATAATGGTTTGGATTGTGGAATTGGAGATTTCAGTCGAGTTCATCATATTCACTTACATGCTAATACCCTTTGGATAGTTATGAATTCATCTATCCCCTCCAGCTATGGGTAAATAGCAGGACAGACGGGATCCTATAGCCTTTTGTGGCAACCAGTCTAGGAGAAGGACAACTCTGAGTTCAAAACCTGCAGAGTGCTCATTTGGTGACCTTGTGCCACACTGTGCACCAGTTCTCCGTATTCAGCTCTTCCAAAAAGAGCGCTTGGTTCTGCACACGCTCTCGCCATTAGAATCAAATGATGTGTGTGGATAGCCTGGCTGTTGGGTCTAAGAACTCGGCTGCTTCACCCTCATAAACCGATGAGAGAGTACAGCTATATACACACACATTAACTTGGAATATATTGGTCGATACTTTTACAAATTGTGTAGAAAGTAATGTAAGAGAGATACAGTTATTTGTTTTTCAATCAGTGCGTCTTAGCAATGATGTACCGCATGCAAAAATGCAAAAATGGTGCTAACTGTAAAGTAGAAATAATTATCAACTCGTGAATCTGTAGATAATATCCCGTCAATAGTCATGTAATATATTTTTAAAATTATTTTACAAATAGTTGCAGAGAATATTTTTCCTATATCTTTGCATATTTATGAAAGGACATCAAGATTTTAAAAACAAGTTAAAAAAGCAGAGGTGCAATTGTCAAAAAAAAAAAAAAAAAAAAAAAAAAAGATAAAAAAAATTCTAAAATTTTTAAGAGAAAGTGTTTCTAAAAATATAGAATCTTTTACATGAATGCCAAGTCTAATTAAAATCCAATAATTAAGTGAATTTAAAGTAGACTTGTTTTCACAACCTGTGAAAAGTCAATATTTTTATGGTGACAGTGCCTACATTTTTAAAGGCAAATGATTCCACTTGAAATCTAGAAATATATTTTTTCCTATTCTTTCAGATTTCAAATAGAAAAGAAAAAAAAAAATTAAAGAAAAAAACAATTTTATAAATGTTTAATAAATTTTTTTTACTCAGTTGTCCAATTTTCTACCATAAAAAATTGTGTGTGTATGTGTATATATATATATATATATATATATATATTAAAAATCTGTGTCCTTTTCTGGTTTTATAGCGTACCAAAATAATAACTTTTTCATAAGTTGAAGTTTTATGAGACAACTTGTCATCCCCAAACAACCATATACTGATAAAATCCGTGAATGTTATGCAGAGGAAAAGCCAACTCTGTGTGTGTGTGTGTATATATATACACACACACATATCTATCTAGAGAGAGAGATAGATAGACATATTCACAGATGCATGAGAAAAATGATGATTGTCAGAAGGGACAATGATGTGGCATTATTAAAATAATAGAGGCAAAGATTTTCAATATACAATTTAAGCGTCTTATGGCTAAAATAAAAAAAAAAACAGACTGACAGGATAAATCACCCCCCCCCCCCCGACTGCTGCTAAAGAGAAAAGCTGTCACCCACTCGACTAAATAGAATCCCCCCCCTTCCCCCTTAAATTGGCAATTGATGTGAAGATGATATAAAGACTTGAGTGGACGTTCAACTGTGGAGCAATTGTGTTTCCAATTGACAAAATGTAGGAAGTGTGTCAGTTTATTACGTAATTTTATTCCCACCCACTTGATGGAAAGGTTTCCAAGAGCGTCACTTGTCTTAGAGATTAGCAAATAAAGGTTTTTGGAAGTTTACTTAAAACCCTATTAGTGTTATCAGTCATCTCAAGTGCTGAATAGAGAGAGAGAGAGAGAGAGAGGGATAGAGAGAGAGACAGAGAGAGGGATAGAGAGAGAGACAGAGAGAGGGATAGAGAGAGAGACAGAGAGAGGGACAGATAGAGAGAGAGAGAGGGGGAGACAGGGAGAGGGAGAGAGGGGGAGACAGAGGGAGAGGGAGAGAGGGGGAGACAGAGGGAGAGGGAGAGAGGGGGACAGAGGGAGAGAGGGGGACAGAGGGAGAGAGGGGGACAGAGGGAGAGAGGGGGACAGAGGGAGAGAGGGGGACAGAGGGAGAGAGGGGGACAGAGGGAGAGAGGGGGACAGAGGGAGAGAGGGGGACAGAGGGAGAGAGGGGGACAGAGGGAGAGGGGGACAGAGAGAGAGGGGGACAGAGAGAGAGGGAGACAGAGAGAGAGGGAGACAGAGAGAGAGGGAGACAGAGAGAGAGGGAGACAGAGAGAGAGGGAGACAGAGAGAGAGGGAGACAGAGAGAGAGGGAGAGGGGGACAGAGAGAGAGAGAGGGAGAGGGGGACAGAGAGAGAGAGAGGGAGACAGAGAGAGAGAGGGAGAGGGGGACAGAGAGAGAGAGGGGGACAGAGAGAGAGAGGGGGACAGAGAGAGAGAGAGGGGGACAGAGAGAGAGAGAGGGAGACAGAGAGAGAGAGAGGGAGACAGAGAGAGAGAGAGGGAGACAGAGAGAGAGAGAGAGAGAGAGAGGGAGAGGGGGACAGAGAGAGAAAATTCAAGAAAATTCAAAATATAAAATATTTAAAATATCAATTTTTTTTTTGGTAAATGAAAAGACAGAAAAAAGAAAAAGAAATGTTTGGCTGAGAAGAGTGAATCGACTGCAAGACTTACCCAGCATCCTGGGCTTCATGTGCTCTGATAATAGACAATAAATTATTTTGTTGCAAAAAATCACAACATGCTGCATAGCTGCAAAAAAAGAAAGAAAGAAAAAATGAAATTAAGGAGAGAAATAACAGGAAATAGAAGAGGAAATTCAAGTGGAATAAATTGCAGACATACAATGACATTTTCCTGGTAGTTAGCAATGAGCAAAGAAGTGATCAGGTTTAAAGTCATTTTAATTCCGTTATCAAGACTCCCCCCCCTCCCACTATAAGCTCCGTGATTCGAAACGTAACAATTTAAAATGAAAAGTACAGAACATTTCGAATTTAATTTTCGCAGTTATCTCCCTTAGACTATTAGATTCCAATACAAACGTGATGAGAAAGAATTGAAGAAATTAAATGTTTGCTGATTGAATAAAGGCATTTATCAAATCGAGTTTAGAACTGTCGACACCTGCACTACAAATTGTTCGAGACAGTTTCATGCGTGGAAAGACAAACAATGACAGATGCACTTGGAAAGAGTAAACTTCACTGTACAATGGTTAGTGTGTGCATTTCACTGAAAATCATTATTGCCAAGTTGAGAGATGATGTTTTTGTCTTTGGGACAAAATTGCTCTCATCTAGTCATAGTAAATTCAAAAATTTATGACAAGACGACAGCTTTTCTTATACTTTAGGATAAGACACTAGTTTAATTTCATAAGAATGATTGTTTCTTGTGAAATTAACCCTGAACTATTTATCATTTAAACACTGAAAAAATATTTTTAAGTTTGCAGGTTCATCAGCACCCACCCCCAACAATAAATAACTTCTTTGAGGTCATCTTTTCTGGGAAATTATTATTTTTAACAAACCAAATAAGTAAACTTTTATTTTTATTCAATGAACTGAACATGTGAACAACAACAAAGTTCTTGGGACAATGGCAATAAAAATTAACATTTATACTTAACATCAGGAAGAGCTAGTTGAAATTTCTAGGACACATAATGAGGAAAGAAGGCTTGGAAAGTCTGATACTCACAAGACAGATTGAAGGTGGGTAAGATAAAAAAAAAAAAAAAGCAATGCATAATGTACCTGGCAATCTTGAGTGAATGGATAGCAGAGCAGGGGTTTGGGAGTGATAGCAAAAATACAAAATTTATTAAGAGCTACAAAGGACAGGAAATTGTGGAGAGCCATGATCACCTATGTTCTGAAGGGTCTCGGCACAAAGGACAAATTTGAGCTTAAAAGTCTAAATAAAATTCACAAACAGCTTATCAGTTATGGCTTTAAAAGTGGACATATTCAAAGAGAATACATGATGCGTTTGGCAGAGAAGGGCATATTAGAAAAATGAAAAGAAAATGGCTTTATTTTTACTGCAAATTACTCATTATATCAGATCCAAATATTTTACAAATAAATTAAAGCCAATTACAAATTTATTTCAAGCTCAATTAAGGTTTATATTTCATAACCATGCAATGAGATGAGGTAACATAAACCGTAGATTTGTCTGCGGAATATCATTACATTATTGTTACATAATTATAGTGAAATCATTAAGGATTTTTGTTAAAAACATGTTATTTTTGGTCGTATATTAATTTTAAAATATTACTTTTTTACAGACTTTATTTTTGAAATGGAATAAGATCATTCTAAATTTCAGAATTTTGATATTGCCCATCAAAATGACTGGAAGAAAGCGATCTAAAAGCAACAATGAAAAAGAGAGGTAAAGTATAAACAAAATAGCCGCAGTTTGTTCAGCTTAGAAAACTTAGTATTGCAGCCAAAGTATTCTAAAACAATAACAAAGGAGAAACTGGAAAATGCCAAATAACAAAATTGAATATAGCATCAAAATTTATAGTATTTTTATTTATTATGTAACTAAATACATAATGTTTCAGTAAAAACTTAATATTTCCTGCAGTAAATATTGTTCTTATTTTACTAAAGTGTAAGGTAGTCCTACATTTACAATTCCTTATGGCGAACCATGAAAAGAAATGTTGATCAAAACTACCTAAAACCTTTAAGCATGTATTGCTGCAAAGTTATCAAATGTTGAATACACCCCTCCTCCGCCGAACACGTCATATGCACACCAGCTTTATTTTTAATTCATCCCTTTATAGTGATTAAGACAGGTTGAGAATCCTTTATCCGAAATTCTTGGGACTGGAACTATTACATTTAAGAGGAGAAAGTAATATGAAGAGAAGTTCTCAGCCTGACCAAGGGATTCTCACACAAATGTTTAAGCTTGGTGCTTTTCTGCAACTAATTTGTATTGTCAGTAATGCCATAAAAGTTACTGGTGTATTTTGTAGCACAGGTTGTTCAATTGGAGTTTCTTTTGTGTTTTGTGTCCCTTCAGGATGTAGGTGATCATGGTTCTCCACAACCTCTCGCCTTCCATTGCTCTAAGAAATTATTTTTACCTTTGCTTCGCTTATCTTCAATAAGTCTTGTGAGTGTCAAATTCTCTAAACCCTTTCTCCTCATGTCTTCCAGAAATTTCAGTTCTCTTTCTGATTGTAAGTGTTCTTTTTAGGAGAACAAGCTGTTTTAACTGAAACCTATTTATTTCCATCATTCAGACTTTTGTCAAAAAAGGCATGGCACATAGAATGAGAACAATCTAACTCCATGGCCTAAATAAAGTGTTTGCTTCAAAATTCCAAAGAAGGCCAGAGCATGGAATGGCCAAAATGTCATGAATATGGCAATAAAGGTGAGGAGAACAGACAAAATGGTGTAAATAGTTACAATACCTCTTCTTGGAAATATAGACTGAAATTTATTTGCTGGAAAATGAAGGATACTCTTTAGAGTTAGCAAAGCATTAAACACATGATCCCCATTCGTGAACACGTGCAGGCATGTTTAACGACATTGTATTACAAACGCGCATCATTAATGTGTATTTGATAAATCCTTAATGTTGCTATTTGTCCGTTTCTTCACATGAGCATGAAATGGTAATTTGAGCTGAAAATGTGCAAAGTTAATCTTTGAGATCGGCTGGACAGTAGTGTGGAGAAAAATAATAAAGTGCTGAAAAGCTCTTGGCCTGTCACAAGAACCAAAATTTCACCAATGATCAGATTTACAGGAAGGTTTCTTGGTTGAGCTGAGAACTTTTCCATGTACCCTTGTACATTTTTATATAAAGCTTGAATGTAAAGTTTACTCCAGCAAAAGCATCATCAATGATTTGTTTTGAGAGGTTTAGCAGAAGTTTCAAGAGAGCATTTATAGAGCACCCCCCCCTCAAATATTGGATATATTTTCATTTTTGCCTCCGTCTCTAAACCATTTCATTTTCTCTTTTTTTTAAAAAGCAATGAGCCCTTGCAATTGGTTTTGAAACTACCGAGGGTTCATTTTAAAAAGCGTGTTCTAATCAGACTTGACCAATTTTTAATGTTAAGACATTTTGTCAATAAAACCTTATTTCAATGCACAGTTCACACATTTATCTTTAGACATTACACTAAAACTAGAGGCAGTTAAATAAATTCTGCCCGAGCAATACATTTTTTCCCCCCACACACATATCTTTCATAGAGGCTTTCAGAACTTGTCCGTTTCAATTTGATAGAGAGATAGATATTCAACATCAGACTAATATTTGTAGACAGCAAATATAACATTAAAGGCTAATTACCTTTAAGTCAACCAACCACTCCTGTTTACAGAGAGATGGCTGGTAGGACTTAATGTACAAGGTTTCCGAACACCTTCAAGATATAATCGGTATTTTGCTGTTTGGGATCTGGCAAAACTACAAGGGCCCAAATTTATTATCAGCAGCCTTTTTTTTTTTTTTTTTAAATTTATTATGAAAGAATTTTTTATTACTTTAAATGTCAAATAAAAATTATGCTTGTTTACACTATTTACATTTAGACTAATATCCTCATCTTCAGGTGTCTGTTGATCCTGGTATCCTTCAGAGAATTTTGAACTGAAGGTTTTATTTAATCTCTGGGAGTTGATTGTTTTTGTTGATCATATTTTAGGTTAAATGTAACTGGAGAGTGGCCCTGATGAAATCACAATAATGGAGGAAATGTCATTTAGTACCATGAGGTATTGCAAGAATTAAGAATTTTAAGTGAAGGAATAAAGATACCAAGTGGAAAAAATATAAAAGATTAGTTAATCAGATGGAAGAAGACTCTTTAAAAATATTAACCATAACCTATAAATTGTTTATTAGGAAGGCATCGGTAGGACTTGAACCTAAAATAAACCTAGTAAGATTTAGTACATTCAATACAACTGAATTTTCCCAACCCCACTTATCACCCCAACTAAGTTGCGGTGACATCATTTGTGTCTTTATCAAAATTCTGCAAAACCCAGCCGAATTGTGGAATGTTTATTTAGCGAACTATTCAGGCAAATTCCTATTGATTCTTACCAAAATGTCTGAACCCAGAATCTGACGGGAGGCACTTTTAAACATAGCCCTGTGCATTCCTGATAGTAAAGTTCTTTGTTTGAAAATATTATCCATTAATGTTATTCCTCTAGACAAATACCTATATAAATCAGAGTCTGTGGTTGCTTCGTTAGATTGCACCGCGTCTGGAGAGAACTTTCTCTTTCTATTGTTCTTGAGGAGTGAAGAACAGAAGGGGGGGAAAAAAAAAATCCGACTTTGCAGTTAACCCCCTTCTTGATACTTCAAGATCTTAGTAGAAAATCAACCAAGGATTGCAACCTCTGGCAACCGACGGTATTGTTGGTAGTTTTTACATAGGCATTTATTTTTTCTACCAATAATCTTTTTGCCTTTTGAGAAAATCTCCAAATCGGCAAGATCACTGTCTTCTGGAATGCACAGAAGAGTCATTCAATAGTGAGTGTAAAATGACAAAACAAGACGACTGCATCTGAAGATGAGCTATGATTGAAAATAATGAATGGATGAAAATACCCATGACACGTTACACCTCATTTGATATTTGGTGGCAGTGACTAGAAGACGTGATAATTAGTGCTGCAACCAATTGTAGGTGTACGTAAATAAAAGGTTCAATTCAGGAACTGAGAGTATTACATAAGAATGCTTTACACCAATGCCTAATAAAATTAGTTTCACTTTATTTCCAGGATCAAAGTAGGTCACCAACAGGCAATATTATGTGAGAATCTTCAATGTTTCAGTAAAAGTCATGTCATTTACTTGATCAAGACAGATACAATTAATCAGAGTGAAGAAAAGGATACAAAAACCCCAGAAAATCATTTTGATTACTGACATTGTTAAGTCAAAACCTTTTGTAATGTAACTAACCATTTTGGGCAAATGAAATTGCCATAATAATAAATGGAGATATGTAGTTTTATAACTGATGAAGAATCACTACTGTAGACAACTGTGATAGGAAAAGGTCGATCAGGATTGATGTTTATGGAATATCTATTCTCTTGTAGATCTGTTGTTGTTAGAGACGAAAGCCTGTTTATGGAGAATAATTACAATTGGTTATATTTGATGGGACCGAAGTAGGATGGATCGTTTATAAAATAGCCACCATGATAAACGATTTGAAATCTGAAAGAGTTCAAAGTTATATGAAATGCTAAAAGTCGAGTTGTTTCCAATGGAAGTCAATCCAGCAGCAACAAAAGACAAAACTAATACAAAAGATTTTATCGAATCAGAACTAAATTATTTTGCATTCTTCTTCCAGAATACTAGAAATGGAATCTTGAGAACTCTGTATAAACTAAGGAGTCTAAGCCATTGCAAAAAGACCCACATTACTATCGACTTGGTGGGAATGCATTTTAGAAATGTTTCATACTGTATAGCTCCGAGAGAGAGAGAGACACACAAAATCTGAGAATACATTCTATATAGATCTTGTTAGTGAATACATCAATATAAATTTAGCTATTTTTCTCTATTTATATAGAAATTATTACCAACATAAAATATTTCACAAGGCACACACACACACACATATATATATATATATATATATATATATATATATGAGCAGGATTATTAGATTTTCCCATTACCATTAATTCATGTTATATGTTGATGACATTATTCAGTAATCTCCCTTGGTTGATCTTTAAGAGCAGTCAATAAGCCAATACATCTACTCCATTGATATAAAAGCACAAACCCTGATTGTTATAATCTTTTCATGGCCTATTTCAAGTCGAATGAAGCCATT
The DNA here is from genome assembly GCA_964036315.1 of Acanthosepion esculentum. Classification (NCBI taxonomy): domain Eukaryota; kingdom Metazoa; phylum Mollusca; class Cephalopoda; order Sepiida; family Sepiidae; genus Acanthosepion; species Acanthosepion esculentum. Next base: position 10,043,798 of record OZ038519.1, on the reverse strand, counting down.
GTTTATGGTAAAGACTCCATTTGTATTCACAGTACATGTCAAGAACAAAAAGTAAAAACCAAATAATGGGGCAATTTGGATACTGCTTTCTTGTAAACTCACTCTCTGCAGGACACAATGAGACTATACACACATAAAGCCACCCACTGCGTTGTTTGATGCTTTCCTGACATCCGAGTGGAGGGCCATTTATTGTTCTACGAGCATAAAGCATAATCCAAGCTCACTACACTCAATAAAGACACATTCTAAAATAAATCTCTCACATCACTCTATGCTAAATAAAAAGGTGACATTCACGATAAAGTCCCTTCCTCACACGAGTAAGAACTCCCAGTTTAGGATTATATCAACCAGACTGATCAGTGTTTAAAGTACCACGTCATATGAGCTTGTATCATTTTTTTTTTTGGATTGTGTTATTGTAAGGGATGGTTTGTGAACATCCATAAAGTCTCTTTACAATTTAAAAAATATATTACAACTAGCTTAAATGATACCCTATTGGGTGTCATTTAAGCTAGCTCTTGCAGAGGCCCCTTGATTGTGCCTTCATCACAATAGGTAGGGAGGAGGAGATGTGATAGGCAACAATAAACTGCAGAAGAACTCAAAATTGACCGCTGCATTTAAGTATTGCATTAATATTTAAGCTTAACTTTTAAAAGTTAACGACAGTTCTTCTGCCACCACTTAATTTAAAGACAATTTGATGTACGTAGGTCCTTACTTTCCATACAAACAGTTATTTTGATTTCATGGCTGACTTTCCCTGGATTTCGCAATTAATTTCAATTATTTCCAAATTTGTCGCAAAAGAAAAATCATTTGTTGAAGGGCTTTGGTTAAGTGCAGAGAGGGAGAATATGCACATTACTATGGAGTCTTAAACCTAACCATAATTTCTACATTAAAAGGCTAGTTAACTCCAGATGCAAGTCATCAGTAAAGAAGAATTCAGGACCATGAGTAGCACTCTCCAATGTGGCATCTGTCGTTGGTAGTTTCCAAGACAGGAGAAATACGTCCCAGTATCACCAACGAGGTAGCTGTCACAAACATTCTATATATATAAAGGTGCAACAAAACAGATCCAAAGATTTTGCTGATGTTACAATATAAGGCCATATTTTTTCCAAACCCCTTTACAAGGAGTTGGTCCCTTTTATGAGAGACGGGTTTGAAATGACATTTGCATTTTACAACATTCTCCATGGAAGAGAATCTACAGAGGGAAAGCAGCCATTTTCTTAAATGGTCAAATTTGAGAATGATATGCCGAAACCAAAAGGTGAGGTATTATCCACTCCGAGATAATTGACAGAGAACATTGTTGGGAAACTGAAGGAGGGGGTCATTGAGTTCGTGCTTTCTGCCAGATTGCCATGACTTGGAAAACATTTGGGAGACACAGCAGGTGGTATATTAAAAACTACCCTTTATTTTTTGATATCCCCCACGCCAACCCCCCCGAGAGTGAAACATTTTTATATATCCCCAACCCTGAAAAAATTTTCCTGTTTCAGCAGAGTGTACTTTGAGGGGCTAAAAAGTAACCAGCCAGAATGTGTTAAAATCGACAGAAAAAAAAAACATGGATTCTATTGCCAAGAAAAATTGTGTTTGATAAAACACTATAAGGGGATGGGGAAGTAAAACGTCCTTTCTTTCCTCTTCCTTGGAGGAGAAAAAGAAGAAAACATTGCACAATCATATAGCCGTGTGCATGGATTGAGGTACTAAACTGTATATATAATTGGCTTTTTACCTAACACTATGGGAATAAATAATACTGTAATAAAAGATTATGCAATGGATAGAAGATTTCTTCTTACTGGAGATATTTACTAAACCTCAGCAAGTGACTTTCTTCTTTTTTTAAGTCTAAATGAACTTACATTTTTTATTTTTGTATTTTTCCAATGAAACATGACCCAGTGCACATGTTAGTACTTCGTATGTCCATTCCACGAGGTCGCTCCTGGCAGATTGACCACAGGTTCTCAATTGGATTTAAATCAAGAGAATTTCTGAGCCAGTCTATATTACTTTAATTTGCTCACTGATAAGGTTTACCAGTGTGTTCATGCAGCGTTACAGTTTTCGCATGCTTCCTTGCAGTAACGTGCATTGCAGACAATAGCTGTAGGATAACTAATCAACAGTAGAGACAATAGTGTCTGGGTGTGATAAAAATCTGATGCAATGTTTTTCAAGGCCAAACAAATTTCACCCCGAAAATACATTCATATTACTACACACCACTGCAAATGACCTAATTTGAGAAAAAAATAGAAATTGATTACACCCTGTCCCCCAAGTGGGTCTAAAACTGACCGTAGGGTGAAAGAAAGGAAACTAAGGCGCGGTTGTTTCAATTAATTTGCAGCACAAGGGAGTAGAATCAACACCAGTATTGAGTGTAGACAGAACAAAAAACACTTTAAGCAAAGGTCATCTTGGAATCTACAGCATTTCAAAACTAAAAGTGTGTATTACACAGAAGAACAACAAAGAAGGTAATGTATCCATTTGGTCAAAATGACTTCCTTTCACTTTATCGACACGGTAGTGAAGAGATAAGAGAATCCTTAATATCAAACCAATGTCAATACTAATTACAGAGATAAGATAGCGACGGTGTTCATTTCTGGCTACGAAGTCGTTAAATTTCTCAGTTTTAATAAAGAGATAAATGGGAGGCATAAACGATTGTCCATTGAAATTCAATAAGCAAGCCACCCCTTCTTTTTTCTTTTTCTTAGAGGGTGTCCCGAGAATCAGACTTACCTGTAAAAATATGAGCAACCCCTAACACTATTATGGGTGAAGTGTTCTGTTGTTTTTTCATTACCAAAGTCTTCCAGAGGATCGGACCATAAAATATCACACATTGGGCCAAAGGCTGGCGGTTCTTTGAATCTGTCCAACTGAAAAAAAGGAAGCAGGGGGAAAAAAAAAAAGGTCAGAGTTTGTTACAGAAAATGAATTTTCAAATATTCACAGCTGAAAATAAATGCAATTTAAATAATACAGCTAAGATATTCTGTGGATAGAGACTTCCAAGAGATGGACATTTCCATGGTTGGAACTGAAATACTCTTTACTTCAAGCGATTAAATAGAAATTTATTTCAAGTCAAACAAATTCACAAACAATTGCTCCAGTATGAATCTCCTGACTTTGGATTTTCCTTGAACATGCTTATTTTATATTTTACAGTTTATCAACCATTTGTGGGGTATTTAAAGCTGAAATATATTTTGGATTCTTGAAGATGGAAACTGAATTGCAAATTTTGAACTTTCAAATTTGGGGAAGGGCAAGGACACATTAGAAGAACTCAACAGCTTCTTTGAAAAGCCAATTTGCTGAAATTTCCATTTTATAAGCCAATTACCTTTCTGCCAATTATTTAACTAATTATAGAAGACAGATCACATGTAATGAATTGGATCAGACATTGAAATTATATGCATGAGCCAAGAGCATTTAAATTTCAATTCATCATTTACATTAAAACGAGAATTTTTATGATTATCATTAATAAAATCCCTCGTCTCTCAGAAAGTAAGCAAAATATTAAGAAAATGGTAAAATTTTGTTAGAAACAAAGAAAAGAGTACTGAATTGTTATGTAATATCAGTCATCCTATATGGCAGTGAATGCTGGACAATCTCCTCACAGATGAAGAAGAGACTTGAAGCAAGAGAAACAAAGAAAAGAGTACTGAACTGTTATGTAATATCAGTCCTCCTATATGGCAGTGAATGCTGGACAATCTCTTCACAGATGGAGAAGAGACTTGAAGCAAGAGAAAGAAAAGAGTACTGAACTGTTATGTAATGTCAGTCATCCTATATGGCAGTAAATGCTGGACAATCTCCTCACAGATGAAGAAGAGACTTGAAGCAAGAGAAACAAAGAAAAGAATAATGAACTGTTATGTAATATCAGTCCTCCTATATGGCAGTGAATGCTGGACAATCTCCTCACAGATGGAGAAGAGACTTGAAGCAAGAGAAACAAAGAAAAGAGTACTGAACTGTTATGTAATATCAGTCCCCCTATATGGCAGTGAATGCTGGACAATCTCCTCACAGATGAAGAAGAGACTTGAAGCAAGAGAAACAAAGAAAAGAGTACTGAACTGTTATGTAATATCAGTCTTCCTATATGGCAGTGAATGCTGGACAATCTCCTCACAGATGAAGAAGAGACTTGAAACAAAGAAAAGAGTACTGAACTGTTATGTAATATCAGTCTTCCTATATGGCAGTGAATGCTGGACAATCTCCTCACAGATGAAGAAGAGACTTGAAGCAAGAGAAACAACGAAAAGAGTGCTGAACTGTTATGTAATATCAGTCTTCCTATATGGCAGTGAATGCTGGACAATCTCCTCACAGATGAAGAAGAGACTTGAAGCAAGAGAAACAAAGAAAAGAGTACTGAACTGTTATGTAATATCAGTCCTCCTATATGGCAGTGAATACTGGACAATCGCCCCACAGATGAAGAAGAGACTTGAAGCAAGAGAAACAAAGAAAAGAGTACTGAACTGTTATGTAATATCAGTCTTCCTATATGGCAGTGAATGCTGGACAATCTCCTCACAGATGAAGAAGAGACTTGAAGCAAGAGAAACAAAGAAAAGAGTACTGAACTGTTATGTAATGTCAGTCCTCCTATATGGCAGTAAATGCTGGACAATCTTCTCACAGATGAAGAAGAGACTTGAAGCAAGAGAAACAAAGAAAAGAATAATGAACTGTTATGTAATATCAGTCCTCCTATATGGCAGTGTATGCTGGACAATCTCCTCACAGATGAAGAAGAGACTTGAAGCAAGAGAAACAAAGAAAAGAGTATTGAACTGTTATGTAATATTAGTCCTCCTATATGGCAGTGAATGCTGGACAATCTCCTCACAGATGAAGAAGAGACTTGAAGCAAGAGAAACAAAGAAAAGAGTATTGAACTGTTATGTAATATTAGTCCTCCTATATGGCAGTGAATGCTGGACAATCTCCTCACAGATGGAGAAGAGACTTGAAGCAAGAGAAACAAAGAAAAGAGTACTGAACTGTTATGTAATATCAGTCCTCCTATATGGCAGTGAATGCTGGACAATCTCCGCAAAGATGAAGAAGAGACTTGAAGCAAGAGAAACAAAGAAAAGAGTACTGAACTGTTATGTAATATCAGTCCCCCTATATGGCAGTGAATGCTGGACAATCTCCTCACAGATGAAGAAGAGACTTGAAACAAAGAAAAGAGTACTGAACTGTTATGTAATATCAGTCTTCCTATATGGCAATGAATACTGGACAATCACCTCACAGATGAAGAAGTGACTTGAAGCAAGAGAAACAAAAAAAAGAGTACTGAACTGTTATGTAATATCAGTCTTCCTATATGGCAGTGAATGCTGGACAATCTCCTCACAGATGGAGAAGAGACTTGAAGCAAGAGAAACAAAGAAAAGAGTACTGAACTGTTATGTAATATCAGTCTTCCTATATAGCAGGGGATGCTGGACAATTTCTTTACACGTAGCCTCCCTGTGCCTTTTCTTATAAATACTTTCATGGTGGTTGTTCTGATGAATTGTCTGCTATGGTACTCTGAGGTATTATGGTGACTGTAGTAAAAGTACAAATGTGTTGTGGTATCTTTGGATCAGTGATTGTAGCTAAGTTTAGGTATAAGACAGATGAAAACCAGCCCCCCCCCCATTTGGCCTTGTGTCACATTCTGTAAAAACTATTGTAACTAGATTTTAGGATTTTAAGCACAGTACTTGATTGGCAGCTAGGTCTCATCATTTGATGTAACCATAAGTTCTATAGTTAGTTTTCTTTTGCACTTTTCACTTGCGGAACTTTTTTCTGGCTTCTTACTTTTCAGTCAACTTTGATCTTCAAAAATTTAAATGCAATGCCAATCGTTATTTTGCCATCTTAATTCCTGTCCTTTTATTGTTCTCTCTTTAATATTTTTTGTTTTTAATATTCTTTTACACTTTAGTAACACTTGTATCTTAGTGGTTTTAATGCCTTCCTTGGGGTGAAAAAAAAAAAGTAAAAATAAATTCAATTTCAAATCAAATTCAGGAAGGGAAAACTTTTGGCACTTCTGAGAAGGCAGTCAAAACTTAAAAAAAAAAAAAACTCCACACAAGCCATATTAACAGAACATTATTGATCTTACTTTCTTTGTCAGTATCACAAGAGACATGATAGCCAAAGCTTTTTGGGTAAGAGAAATAGAATATTGCGTTTGATCAGTGTAAGGTAAGCCATCTATCAAGGTTAAATTACATTTTATATATACATTTCCCAAACATGAAAGTTATCAGGTTATGGATTGGATGCATTTCATTATTGATAAACAGGATGTGGTAGGGTCACTTCAAATAACAATTTATGGAGTAAATAAATGTAATAAAACATCGAGATCCATAAAAGTTATAAAAACAACAATGAAAAGTAGGAAGGCTTAAGACCAAAAAGGAAAACATCACATCTTAATCCTTTTTTTTTTTTACTTGACCTCATATTTGAAAAGTTTTAAAACATTTTTGTAAAAATTCGTAATAGAAAAAAAAAACAAAAAAAAAAACAGAATAACAGTTTAGTCCTTGAAAGGATTCAAAATTGTTTATGCAGTCTTATTTTTCATTTCACAACTTCTTTTCCACAAATGCAAGGTTGTGAGCCCATTGCTATTTCCATGGCAAATTTTTAGATGAGCGCTCCATTCTTTAGTTTCCCTCTACAGCTATGACAAGCCATTCCCACAGAATCAAATAATCATTTCCTTCATATTTCAAGTGTAAGAAGGAAATTTCAGACAGACAGACACCCTTACCACCTTTATTGGTAGTGGAAGAAAACTCCCACGTGGGTGCTTTCCCTGAACATGCTGACATGTTTAAGAGTCAATTGTCATCTTTCCTCTTTATCTTCACTTCCTACCACCTTCCATTCATAGTGCAGAGTTCATTAAGTTAACGTTCTACCTTGAGTGGCTATTGAGTTTTGTAATGGATAAATTTAAAACACACACCATTCCTTACCCCCACCCGTGCTATCCATTTACACAAGCTTGCCAGATAACTGACTAGCTGCCTTCCACTATTTCACTTGCTCTCAATATGCCCTATGAGGGGGATCATTTTCCAAGCCCTCCTTCCTCATTGTGTCCCTAAGTATTTTCAGCTATCTTATCTTGATTCCGAGTAGAGGTCTTCTTTCTGTTGTCATATTCTTTCTCGACTTCCTTGTTGGTTACTCGCTCCACCCACGGAATTTTCCGTATCCTCCTGTGGAACCACATTTCTGCTGCTTTGAATTCCTTTTCTCATCTGTGCATGAAACTGTCCCAAATTCACTGCTATATTACAACAGAATGGATATCACTGAGCCAAGCAGCACGTTTTTCTTTGTTTCTAACAAAATGTTTTTGTGGCTCAGCATGTCGCTCAGCTTTTGGAAGGCTTTCTTCACTGTGGAGAAGATGCAGGCTTATCTCATGCCCCTTTCTATTTTTGCATAGCCACTCATTTATTTTCTATTCGTATACAGCTGGTTTGCTCCAAGTTCTGCATTAATCTAACATCTTTTCCAAATAGATCAAGTTTTCTCAGCAGTTCAAATAGATCCTTGTGCCGTACCTTGTCGAATGCTTTTGCTCAATCTATAAAACGTAAGTGCACAACCTTTTGTGTTTGTATTGTTCTCTGATATCATTCGGATCATGAATATTGCATTTCTTGTTCTGGTGTCCTTGACAAAACCGTGATGACAGTTACAAGCATCAAAATGACCCTAACCATCTACAAAGAAAATTAAGCAAAGCGAGAGAACTGGGAACCATATTAGTTATTTACAAGTCTATTGGTCTTTAAAAATTGACCAAACATTACAGAAGGAGAAAAACTAAGGAGGAATTGAAATAAGGGTGGAAATCATTAAAGAAAGGATTCCAAAAATTATATTGTGCATATTCTAAGATTATTTGTTATCTGCTGACTTATTTGTCATCAGACATTGTCATATATAAGCAGGTAGGTTGTCTATTAGTTGGTCTTTCATCAATGGTCACTAAAACAAATCTACAGATCTGTCACAATTTTGACATCTGACATGGAAATTGTCAGATACATTTAATTGTTTCTGACTATCAATCATTCTTAATGGTTGATTGGAAAGTCATTTGGAAATACTAAATTGACAGGCATTTTTTAAAGGCTTGTAATTATTTGAAATAATCACTCGATTTGCTTTTTGCAAAGAGAATGTGTTCCACTGAAAAGAAAAAAAAGGATTTGACCATTTCTTTGAATTTTTATTACATTTGCAAGAATATTTATCACACCATTTTTTTTTAACCAATTTCAAAGAAAAATAGAAAACAATAATGGTTCCACTGTGACATGAAGAGGAAAGGGATTCAAAGAAAGTCCAGATAAACAGTAAAGATGATTTTGTTTTATTATTGTTATATTTTTAAATAGCAGTTCCTCTTCAGCAACAAAACAAAACAGAAAAATGTTAAAAAAAAATAAAAAGCAAAACTATCACCACTGATGTTAAAATTTCTTGAAGGTTTTAGTAATTTTATTAAATAGGAGAGCCAACTGAAATAGTCATTTAGAATTTGAGAAAGACGAGAAACAAAAAACAATTGAAACGTTTTAGGTATTCAACTGAAAAATGCAGATGAAACTAAAGAAATTATCCCATCTTTTTTTTTTCATGGATATTCTGTTCATTTTCTGTCAAGATCATTGTTCTTAAGATCAAAAGCCGAGATGAAATAAAGAGAAATGAGTCTTTATGAAAAGCCAGCCAACCATTAAGTACAGGTCATAAATAAAATGAATGAAGAAAGGGAGAGAGGGTGGGTAATGGCCGAATCTGGTAAACTCATCCTACAATGAAATGATTTTTCCTTCTGAAGTCGTTTTCTGTTGATTCGAATAAATTCCAATTTTAGGGGAGAAAAGATAAACAAGCGGCAATCAAGAATTATCAAATACACTCCTTCAGTTTGGATTCAATTTATTAAGATTTTTTTGGGGAGTGAATCACAACATTTACAAATCTGACAAACAAGTCCAAACAGCATCTAGAATAACCACCATGAAAAGTGTTTTCTTTTATTAGATTTTGTTAATACACGATGGAGACTTCATTCATCTCTGGCTATTAACAGGTACCATCAACAAAGGCTTAATTAAACTCAATAATTCAATTACAGAGTGGCAGTTGATTATTATTTTTGTTTTGAGTAACAAATCCTACTTGCAATGTGCAGCATTAAGAATTTTAGTTTTGTTTTATTTTTAAATCATCTCAAGAGTGTAGAATATTAGGCGTGCCCCCTGTGGACTTGAAACATGCACACAGTTTGCATGAAGCCTTCAAGACATTTTATTTTTATTTCTGGTTTTTATCACATATTTGCTACTGAATTTGCTCAAATACATTGGGTTGGACTATTTAAAACCCCAAATCTGATTTTGTTTAACCTCTAAGCTAAAATGCAACAGAGGTATTATATTAAGGTGCACTTAAAATGCGCTAATGGAAAGAACATATTAAAATAATTGCATGTGATTTGCCAGTGTAGAATATTGTAGAATTTTTGCAATCAACTGGGGAGAGGAAAGAGGGGAGACAAGGAGAGAGAGAAAAAAAAATACTTCCTTTTTGTACAGAAGGTACCTAAATTTGAATTCAATGACAATTTTATATCTCAAATTTTCTCTCAAAAGTTGGTTGACTGTCTTTTGTTGTTAGAATCCATCTTGCCTATTTACAAATTCACCATTTGTCCAGGTATTGAATGCTGTTGCCATATCTGGTCTGGTGCTACTGCTGTACATCTTGAGATTCTTCATAAAATTCAAAGAAGAATTAGTAATGTAATCACAATCCTAACTTGGCATCTTGACTATGGTCACCTTCTCACCAATATTTTCATGGCAACGGCTCAAATAAGCTTCTTTCCCTGGTACCCCGAGTACATAAATTTAAGCATGCTACTAGATTGGCAAGTAGGTCTCACTATTTTAGATGCAACTGCCACTTCTACTGTAACAATTTCTTTTCTTGCACTTCCCACCTGTGGAACTTTATTCTGATTTCTTGAACCCTGTTTCTTTTAGTCCTTTCTTCAATCTTCACAATTCTCAGTCATCTTCATTGTCTTTTGCTTTCACTCCCAGTAATCCCCTGCATTCTAGCGACATTATGACCTTGCTTGGGGCAAAATGACGAAAATAAAAAACACAAAAAAAAAACAAAACACAGAAGGCTGACCCAGTGAGTCACAGAGTTGCTAATATACAGGTATGGTTAACTCCTTTAAATGCCTGCAGCTACAAGTTGAGAGAAGCTTTCCTCATTTTTAAATTTTAATCTAAACCAATAGCATTAATATTGTTGTTGCAGCCATATTACTTAAATGAATATAAAAATCTTTTACATTTTACAAACATCAACAGACAAAATATATGATTAGCAAACAGCACTTAAGAAATTGTAGCTTGAATGAAAAGAAAAAACTGGAATGTCACTTTTACCCTTGTAGTTGGGGGGGGGGGGAGAAGTGGTGGAAGGCGATTTCTTTTATAGAGAGACGACATGGCAAACGGGGAGAAAGAGACGAATTATGGGAAGGAAGAAAGAAACTATAAAACTTTACTGAAAATAGGGCCGGCGATTTTATTTTGGTGAACTTGACAAAGAAACATGCTAGTTGGGGAGGAGAGAAAAAAAAAGATGTGAGAAATGTTTCAAGGGACACAGGAGAAGGATATTTGTAAATAAGGATTGACGAGAGAGATCCTAGGAGAAGCAGAGGAGATTCGAACTACCAAGCCCCACTTCACATCAACACACCTATCCTCGGCCTCTTTTTTATTTTATCTTTGAGCTTTCAAACCACAGAAATATATGGGAGAAACAAATAAAGAGATCTTATTTTTGGGTATCAATTGAAATATCTTGAATTAAAAAAAATTACTTATGGTTAAAAGACCAATTTGTTATGTGCTGAGTGAACCAATTTCGATGATCTGTACTTACTTTTCTGATGTCTTCTAATGTATGGATTTCAGGTGACAGTCCTCCATGGACACACAAGAATTGTTGGTTCATTAAGGCTGCCAGGGGCAGGCAGTCAAAAGCATCCATACAAGCATCATAAACTCTCTCTGTATATTTTATTTTACCTGCATTGAAAAAGAACATCTTCAATTACAAAACGTGCAAAATCGTTTAGTTCAGCAGGCAAGGCAATACAGGGAAATGTGCAAGAAAGCCGGTGCATTGAGCTCTACCTTCAGGCCTGAAACTCTCTGAGGTTGGTTTTCACCTTCCTCATACACTCGCTCAGTAAACTTTAAGTTACCTGTGAAACAAATACAAAAACAGAAAAGAAAAAAAATTGTTAGTGATGAGCCTCTCAACTACTTGGCAATGACAACATTATAACAGTTAGCGGATCGAAGAAGGAGCCCTAAAAGAAGCAGGTGGTTTCTGGAAAAGGAATGAAAGCAGATAACAGGATGAAGGAAAGAAGCCATAGCTCCTAGGTGCACACAGGTTGCTTCATTTTGACCTGCACAACAACAAAGCAGCAAGAAGAAACAAAATCCACAAGTCATTTGCAAAAACAATGGATTTTGGATTAAACTTTAAAGATTTTGTTTTTAAATACAAAAGCAATTTTTCTCATGGCAATATTAAATTGTTTTTGTGCAACACTATATTGATAATTGGAGAATAAAATTCAAACAGCACTAGGACAGGAAAAATTCAAGTTCATGCCTTTTTACCAAGTGAATTGTGGATTGATTGCATTGTCATCATAACAGCAGCAAAGCATTGCAATGGCCAACTCTTATTTCGATTCTGTTCTTTGACCATCTTTAACATTTCCAATGAAGTGAATAAATGGGAGATTAAATAAAATTATTTTAGAATTTTTTAGGTTTGTTATCATAAACAGCGTAAGAAATACCATAAAAAAAATAAATAAAAAAGGAGGTAGAAAATGACTATGGCCTTTTGATAAAGTCTATGCTTGACAAATATTAAAAGCCTCTCTCCAGGCAATTTTCAGAACATTTCCATTTTGACTTTTCTTTCAAGTTTAAAATGTAGACTAAACGAGCTTAGTTTTATGCACCAATTCCTACAAAGTCAGACCGTGCTAAAGTTAAAGAAATTCTAAATTTAATCAAATATTTATTAAAATCCAAGCAGAAATTCTATTTTGTCAAAGCGTGATCAGAAACCAATGCAGATAGGTTCCAATTTGCTTGCAGATCAATCATACAATGAGATACAAGGGAAATTATCTTTCATGCCTTCCAATGCTGTAGACAGCTGTAATATTATGCTGATATCTTTAGACAGCAATAAATTGATATATTCAAAGTGACAGACAACAGAATTTAACCAGATTCAATCATATCCTATTAATAGAAATCTTCACTAAGATCCTAGGCAAAAAAAAAAAAACCCAAACATTTTAATACTTGTGACAACATTTGCTTTTATATTAATGAGCAGTTTCTTCAGATCCCTTGTGGATGAGGGGGAGAATGGAAATTTAAACTAAATAATTATATTGTAGTAGTGGGAAGGAAAACGTTGTAATATGAGGAAAATGAATGGATTTTAAGATTATCGTAATGTACAGGAAGAGTGTTTTGAGGTTAGGGGAAACACCTGATTGATCTCCCAGCAACTACAAGAGTAATAGGCAGAGAGAGGAAAGAGATGGGAGGTAACAAAAAATAACACTGCCACAAAAACCACAGCAATTTTAGAAACAAAATGCCCATAGGGCAGACTTCACAAGACACCATGTCTTGCCAACTCCTGACAGCTGGTTTTCCTGTTGCTTTTATTAGCATGTGGCAAAGACCTGTATCTTGACCAGTTGCAGAAAGGCCTGTATCTAGACATGCCAAGCTGTCCTGCTGCTAACAGGGAAAACCCGAATGTAACTGGTATTGACTGGCATGTGATCTGGGGACTCTTGCGTCTGTACTGACATGCATTCACCATACTCTCTGATCTCAACTATGACAGCTTGGCATGGGTATTTACCGAAGTGGGGCTGGTTATTGTCCCTCCTCATCATCCCCATGTCATTCTTCTGCTGTAGGATCATCTGGCCTATCCATGCTCACAAGGATTTCCTCTTCACTTTTGGACACATCTTCACAACTTGTTGAAGATTCTGAACTTGGGGAAGGATGAAGGTCTCTGATATAGTGTGGCATTCCATCCACCAAGACTGATTGTGGACTAGCAAGTCCAGTAATTTGTTCCTTTCTGAAAGTTGTTGTACACCAGTTGCATTTGCAACACAAAGATATAACTAATATCAATGTTGGTCACTTATTACAAGACTAGTTTTTGTCATACAAATCTTTGTTGCTTGATGCAAGTGGTGGGGGGGAGAGAGAGAGAGAGAGAGAAACATTGTTCAATGTTCTTAACAAATCTTATGCTGTCTCCCAGTAGAAGTGGCTGCAGCCATGTTTTCTAATAAACACTTTGCTCACCATCACTCTTTCAATGTTGCTTTTTCATAGTGCCATTCAGGTTTCCAACAATACATTTCGATTCACCTATTTTCTTGCTTAGCATCCATCATATTTTAGCACTTCTCTTTGGTGTGTGTCATCATGGACACTTCTTCAACCTTCTTGCAGTTCTTCAGGTATCTTCAACAGAAAAGTTTTGCAAACTTTTTCTTGCCTGATTAGTTTGGAAATCTAGCAAGTAGATTCTCTCAGCTTTGGCATTTTGTTAAAATTGTATCAAGTGCCAATAGAAGCTGGAATCTCATCCATCCTCAACATAGCCAATCATATTGATGAGGAAGAAGACTTTTTACAGACATGTGGCAAAAGCTTACTCTAGTAAGATAGAGACAAAAAAAAAAAAAAAAAGTTTAAAGAATTTTTTCTTTTTTACATGATCTCATAAAGAACATTTACTTTTTGAAGTTGCTATAGCATCCAAAGTCAGACTCGCCCAGTTTTTCTGATTGGCATATTTATTAACCTGTTAGGCAACCAAGTTTTAAATGATAATCTGAAAAAAGATTAACATCTGCAAAATCTGCTTTTAGTACTTAAGTTAATAATATTCGAAGGAAAGTTTTTAAAAAGGGGTCAATAACAAGGAAACACCTAGTTAAAATTTTTAATTAAGTCAAGAAGAATTAATCAAAGAGGACAAGGAAAAATAATTTAAAAAAAATATTAAAACACTGACAAAACTGGAATGAGTAGACTTTAAAAGGATTTTGTATTTTGAAAAACAAGTTAACGAGGACGTTTATTTCTGCTAAAAGAAATGTTTTCAATATTCCTTATTTACAGTATATATATATTTTTTTACAAAGCATCAAATTCTTAAAACATGAGAAAAGTCTTTAATGACAAAATATCTTCAATAAGTTAGAATAAAGTAGACATATACAATTTAGCCAAGAATGGATTTGATTACATGTAAAATAGAATTAAACATTAAAATAAATATTGAAATATTTTTGTTTATAAAAAAAAGAAGAAAACACAAGAAATTAAAAAAAAAAAAGGGAGTAAACAGTAGCTGACCCTCACTGCCCAAAAGCCAATATATTGTACGCTCGTATTTATACTATTTACATTCAAACTATTATCCTCATCTTTGTTATTACAATGTTTCAGCCATTCTGCCCATCTGACCTTTAGATGGTATATTGATCTGGATAACCTACAGGGATTTCTTGTAGAATTAGTAGATCTATCATAGAAATAAATGCAATATGGAAGCTACAAATAAAGGACGATAACTAAAAGAAGCCCTAACTAAATGGGAACAATCTACCTCTGTAGAATAAAGGGTTCAGTTTGGAATTCCCTGTAGGTTACCCGGATCAATATACACCTGATGAAGGCCAAAGGGCACAACAATCGAAATGTTGTAATAACAACAAGGACAATAGACCGAATGTAAATAGTGTAAATAATAACTTGTCATAGAATTTCACACAGAAATGATATGTTCTGGTTTAAAAATGAATAAACCAAAAAAAAAACAAAAAAACAAAAAACATTTCATGCGTATCCCTGCATCCGTTCCAGTTTGAAAAACATTCAGAAGAGTCCTTTCTTCAGATCACTATCGAGTGCCTCTTTTTGTTCAGTCCCAAATTGCTAAATAGTGAAAATGTCAAAAGGACAGAACCCTGAATGATGTAATGTCCTGTAGCCAAAAACCCGAGATTCAAAATGGCCGGATACATTGCAGATGGAAACTGTAACTTCTAATTTCTGCCCATTACAGATTTCTTTTGATGACCGTGCGTTCAACATTATTTGCTTGTTGGAGATGCCTCTTAGAATTCCCAGACATGTTTGAATTGTTGCTAGCAAAATTTTGTCTGGGCTTCACTCTTTAAATCAATCCTGAAAGTCTTGTGAATCCTTCAAATACTTTCTGCCAAGGAATGGCCAGATTCCAAAGTTGAGGTATATTTAATGTGAATGCAAAATATTTGCACAGCAGAAGCACACCCAGCAGCGCCTATGCGAGTAATTGCATGGACATTCATGCATGCATGGCACTTGGCTGCTAAGCTGCAGCAAAAGGCGCAGAAAAATGTGCTAAAGATGTTTAAAAAATGGCTGCACACTTGCCAGGCAGACTTTAAATGTTTACAGTTTTTCTTTCAGAAGATTTTCAAAAAAATTTCATGATATTTAAAATCATTTCCTTTCTAAGTAGTTTCATGGATTTTTTTAATTTTTATTGAATAAAAAGATTTTTCTGAGTAGAAAACAATTAAAAATTTTCATGTAAAGTTTGCAGAAATCCAAAAACAGACAAATTATACAATAAAACATTTTGATTTTATATAAATTACGATATGAAACGTCTTTGAAGGATTTTTATTTGCTTTTATTCTTTGTGTTTAGCAGTTTGTTTTTTTTTTTACGAGATTTCAATGCAAACTAACTGGCCGTTTTTTAGATGATAAAAATAAGGGATAGATAGGAACAAGGTTAACATATTTGTGCAAAATAGCAAAAGCGATTTGAAAACATGAAAATACAATTGAAGATTTTATTCAAGGATATTTAAAAAAATCCAATTTACATGAGGAATTTGTCTTGTGATATTAAGTATGTGTCTATAATTTCATTGTATGTATATGCATTAAAAGGGACAACAGTGTGTGCGTGTGTATATATATATATATATATATATATATATATATATATATATATATATATAGAGAGAGAGAGAGAGAGAGAGAGAATTGGAATGTTGGCAATGAAAACATTGCTGAAATATTTTATTATTAAACAATTCAATAAAGAGAAAGAATTGTGACACAAAAAAAGACAATTTAAAAAAAAAAAAAACAATATAAAAAAATTAAATTTTCAGTCAAACATTTTAAAGATAAAACAAAAAGGCATAGGAACATAGAATTCCAGTGTAGCATTGATTAAATCTATGGCTGCCAGGAGCAGCAAACATGTTAAACAGATTTCTCATGCTCTTCATGAATTCTAGACTAAATAAAAATCTTACTATATTTTTTAAGAAAACTACTTCCTTATAAAATTTGATAGAAAACTTCACTGTTGACAGTCAAAGAGCAAAAATGTCACGTTTCTTATACAATAATGAGGATTGACTTCTTGGGTGATTATTTCAAATGGATCAGGTTTATTAATTAATAAGTGAAAGAAAATAAAATCTAAGTAAAAAAAAACAATTAGCAAAATAAACAGTCTCTGAAGAAATGACTCCAGTGAGGAGCATTTATAATATGTACAAGATAACATTTTATTGTCAGCCATGATGAATTTTTGACAAGTATTTCTTGAATCATAATTGATGTTCATTAGCAAACAGTAAAGATTAGAAATAAAAAGATAACTTTGAATCTCTAAGAGTTTATGTCCCTTTTTGCCTCCAAAATCCTGTTTTTCTGTAATAGTAGCTCTACTGACACTATGACTGAAAGAAAATCAAATCTACACTTTTTACACCCCACTCATCATTTCTCACTCACACTCATCCTATAAAATTCAAGATATTACTAATTGTTTACTAATGGCCAAAGAATGATGGCCCAAGTAGTTACAATAAAAAGCAAATGAAATTAAAATGAAAGAAACACTATTGAAAAATTAATCACTGACAATGCCTCTTCTATTAATACAATTCAAGATTATATTGCTAAGTTTTAGGCTGAAAATTAAAAATTTGGATAAAGTCATGCAAAGTTTGAACCAAAATAGTGCTGTGTGGATAACAAAAAAAAACAAAAAAACTGTAATATTAGCATTTTACGTATAAAATTCTTAATTCAAACATCACCAGCTTTCCATTTTAAGATGGACAAATATAGTGTGCAATAGGAAATTAGATTGGGAGGAGGAAAAAAAACCCCAAAAAACTATTTCTTCAAAAGTAAAAAGACAGTATCATATGATTTCATTTCTGAGGTGAGTAATTGTCATTATTCTTGTATTATTCTGAAGTATTGTTCTTATCTTTGGGAGTTGATTCTACATGTGTTACTGTTTTCTAGTGGTCAGGAGTTCAATCCTTGGATCAGGTAGTGAAGCACCAGTCCAACAGAAACAAATAACTGACATCACAATCAATATATTCCAATGGACACCTGATGATGACCATTAGGTACTTGGTTGAAATGTTGTGTATCAAGATGAGAACAAAAGTTCAAAATAATACAAAAATATCAACTTATGATTGGATTCAACATTGCTTGTTGACTTATAGAAATTACCCAAAATTAAGGAGACAAATCTTTAATTTAAAACTGTATCATTTTCTTTCTGAATCCTGTCATTTTATTGTCCTTTCTTCTTACTAAAGTCTTCTCATTCTCATTCACACCCAGTAACCCCTTGTGTCTTAGTGGCATTATTGCCTTGCTTAGATTGAAATAAGTTTTTTTTTTCTTGAATTGTGGATTGTTTTAGTTCTACTTTGTCAATGTCAATGATAAAAACTCATAGCAACTGCTTTTGAGTGAACAAAATTAAAATACCAGGCATACAAGGCATATGCAGACAAGCTCGAAATGTTTTTAGAAAGAAAAGTTTTTATCTCAAAAAAAAAAAAAAAAAAAAAAAATGGGTGGAGTGGTAGGGAAATTTATAAACAGAGCTTCAAAAGAAGTTATATAAAATTAAAACAGAAAACAATGCTATCATGGAATATGGCTTTCATCAGGTGTGTGTATACACACACACACACATATATATATATATATATATATATATATATATATATATATATAATTCAGAAACTTCAAAGGACTAAACATCAATTACAAGACAGAATGAATGATTATTAGCAAACGGAAGAGCACAACATGCAAATTACAAATAGGAAATACCAAAATCAAAGGAGTACAACAATTTAAATATCTGGGAAGGTTTGTTTTGTTAAACAGAGGACAGAAAGTGTGATACTGAAACCAAGGTACATATTGGGATAGTTAAAGATGCCTTCCAAAACGCTAAGTATTAGGAGACAAAATGTTTTTTAGATACTGAACTTTTATGTGATATCAATCCTCCTATATAGCAGTGAATGCTGGACAATCTTCTCATAGATGAAGAGTCTTGAAGCAGCAGTAATGTGTTTCTATAGAAGCATGCTGAGAATAGGTGAGAAACTATGACATTTTAGAGAAAATGGAAATGAAAAGCACACTTATACTTGACATCAGAAAGAGAGAGAGCGTTGAAATTTCTAGGGCACATGAGGAGGAAAGAAGGCTTGGAAAATTTGATACTCACAGGACATTGAAGGCAAAAAGGATAGAAGAAAACAGCACGTAACCTATCTAGCAACCTTGAGTAAATGGATGGTGAAACAGGGGTTAGTAGAGATCACAACAAGACAAGGTTTATTAAGAGCTATAAACAGGAAATTGTGGAGAGCCATGATTGTGAACGTCCTGAAGGGACACGGCACATAGTAGAATAGGTTAAATTATAAATAGGCTAGAAAGAAATAAGTCCTACTTTATAGAATGAATTTTTGTTCCTGTCACCATTGGATACTGTAAATAGCAGATGAAGAGAGGAAAGAGAAAGCTATATGGAATTGGTTTTCTGTTGACATTAATAGCAGGAAATCTATTCAATAAGCTCAAGAAGTGTAAGAGAGATGAATAAGGAGGGGGCAGGAGTAGAAGCAGGTGAGGCAAATACAGTCAATGTTTTTGGCTGTTGCTTTTAGAAAACATTGGGTTTGAAATATTTATTCATTTATTCTGCAAAAACGTGAATCAATTGGACAAAGCAAAATTGACAGCGTAATTCAGACAAAACAGTTTTAAGGGATTTCGCCATCTTTTTATTTCTTTTTTCTTCCGGAACAATAAAGAATGTATTACATACTCAGAAAATTTCTGAATACAATGCAAGATGTAGTAAGAATGTTACTACCTAAATCATTTTTCTAACAGATCATCATCATCATCATCATAATACAGATGGGCATGAAATGGTTAGTATCGTGGAGTAATCAACAAAATTCTCAACAAGCAGAATTGACAAACTTCTCAAACAATAAGAAAAGGAAGAAAAAGAACAGGGTAAAAGAATACTAAACAATAATAGGGTAAAGGACAAATAGGAAACCTTTATCAATCTAACAGGTTTCACTTTTATTAAAGCTTCATCAGAGAATGAGATAAAGAAAAAAGAAATTATGGTATTTTTATTTTTGTGTTTGATTTTCATCGGTTAAGCAGGCTTCCTGTGCATTTGACACATAAAGCAGCATTCAGGTGCATAATTTATGGCGTTCTGTCAAGGAGAGTTGACGCATTCTTCCAAAACTAAAAAAAAAAAAAAAATGAACGGATTCTAAGTTTAACAGCCCCCCCCCCCATGTAAATATTGCTTTATCTCGGTAAGTCTACCATTTTAGTTTGTCTATGTGGGATCCAGATGATAATGTATATTTATAAATGTGCATGTGTCTATAGTCGACATTATGTTTGATGGATATTCACATGTTGATTTGGGGATGTTTTTATGTAAGCACCAGTTGTGGGAGATAAACATGTTAGATTCTTAAAGAATGGATTTAGTAAAAGCTGGTGATGTAATTTAGTGTTTTTGATGTGTTTATGGTTGGTAAAATATTTATCAGGATTTCCTCAAAGTATTTTCAACAAAGAATTATGTTCTTTTTAAATTAGGGTGGCATTTGTAAAATCAAACCTTATGGCCACTTTTGTTCATGTGTATTATTAGTGGGTTTAAAGGGTTGTCACAACATAGATCCCTTTTATGTTCATAAATACACGCTTTTAGATTTTGAAATGTCCCACCAATGTATCTGTTTTTACATTGCAAACACTATTTGACAAATCCTGGCATCTGAAGTGGCACTGAATTTATTCTTATAAATCAAGTGTCATGGCAGTTGCGGTAAAGCAAACAATATAAGAATTGTGCTCACACACAAAACGGACATTGTCAAGTGGTTACAGCTTTCTGGCTTCAAGACAAGAAAGAACAAAAAAAACAAGATGAAACTGAGAATGGTTCATTTTTATTAGTTCGGAATAAATCTCAGCTTGCATTTGTAGGATTTGTTTAGGAATTTTAGGAGTTGGGGGTTTCATAACAGCCATTCTAACGACATTGGCACCAACAAAAATTTTCTCATTTTGACCAGAAAACTTGGAGTCAAATCTTACCATGTTTCATTTGTCAAAGAGAAGATTTCTTGGTGTTGTCTGGGGGGAGACAAACCACTGGGAAGGGCCTGAAAACCACACCCCAGGTTGAGCCAAGCTGTGGGAGTCAAATTGGGATAGATGCAACTGTTTGGGAGCTGTCAATGGTTTTACAAACCTGAAGTCCCAAGTGTTATTGATCAAGGGATCAAGCATACTAACTTTGTTCAAACTGTTAATGTGCAAAGTTAGATACTCTCTCCCAGAAAATGCAACTATGGTTAGAAATTTTTCTATAAAACCTCATATTTGTTTGTGGGATGCTTTGAAGAAACAAATGCACCTGTAACAGGAATTAGCCATACTAGCAGACAGGTATACTAAAAGAAAATAGGTAGGCAGCCATCACACACACAACTATCCAGTGAACTCTGAAAAGCAAATAAATTCCCGTCACTTGTCAAAGGTGTTCTTTAGAAATGAAAAAATCTCATTGAAAAAACAAAAAAAAAAAAGTTTAAAAGAACAAGTTTGAATTCAGAACTGGTTAGGTGTAGAGCTAATATTGCCATCTTGTAAAAAAAAAAAAACTATTTGCTACAGAAACCACATCAACATCTAGTGTAGTGATGCTGTGAATATTCTACAAGAGAACCTAATGGCATACAGGAGGAGGAAGAGTTTTTGATTATTTGGAAGCCACTCATCAAAGTGACTAACATAACCAAGCTGGTGCAAATCATTTTTACAGCTTGGATTGATATTGAGTATGTAAGCTATCTTCCCAATCATATAAATGTTAATTAATTTGAATCAATTAGACTCAAACTGACTGTGGAGCACTGTGAAACTACACAAAGCACTTTTCAATTCAGTAGAAATCGTACAATTGTTTGTGCTTAAGTTGCATTTTTACCTTTCTTAAAATAAAAAAATAAAAAAAAAAGAAAGAAAAAGTATGCCAATTTTGACTTAAGAAAATAGAAAAAAATTAGATGTTGGTATGATAGTTGTAACAAAATGAAAGTTATTTTTTTTATTGTAGTTAAATACACTGCAAAAAAAAAACAAACTTTTTGGTTCATCCAATTGAAAAAAAAAAAAAAAAAAAAATTGACAGGAAATTTTTATGCTTCTAACTTGTCACCTAAGTGAATAAAAAGACAAAACCAATTTGTAGAATACCTTTCAATTACATATGCATTTATACAGGATATGAAGTGTTTAGAATTATGGATGGAACAAGATAGTTCTTTTGTGGCTTTTTAAATCCTTAATCACAAGCTATACTGAAAACAGATAAATCCAAGAAGTAGGCAGGGGGAGGGGGGTGCTACTCAAAGAGGCAACAATGGAGGACAATCATGTAGCAGACTTTGCAGTATCAGCCACCCACCATCACAGATCACCTGATCCTTGATCTCCCCAACGACAGGGCTGCGGAAATTATTTTGCAAACAAGCCCATTCATTTGTTGCTTCTTCACTAATCCATTAACAAGACAGCCACGTATAGTCATATATATATATATATATATATATATATATATATGTGTGTGTGTGTGTGTGTGTGCACATACATACATACATACACAGAATTAAGTGCACAACTTGTTACAATCAAAAAGACATAAAATATGACACCCTGGAAGCTAGGATCAAGCCAATTTTTTTTTGTTTCTGGCTTTTAGACATTTTGAACTGACACTTGTTAAATATTGACAAATAACATTGACTCTCACAATTCAGTCAGCAAATATTTCATTTGCACCTGAAAATAAAATACGGATATTTAAAAAGCCCCCCCCCCCCTTTTTACAAATCTAAATGTCAACATACTGCTATTTCTATTGTAATCACGAGAAATGCTACGGTTGTTACTGCTATTATAATTACTAACATGACCTGGGGGGGGGGTAGGGGTAAAGCTGTGGCTCATTCAGTAGAAATGCAGTCTTAAGATGGCACGGACTTAGGCTTAGTCGCAGGCACTTAGATCTAGGGAAAGGTCAGCCTCCAACAGACAATGTACTATTCAAATAACATTTGGGATATGCAAGGGAGACAAACAAAATCCAAACCAGGTGTTGTTCTTTAATCAATGAAGCTGGGAGTTGAGATTTTCATTACGACTTCATATATTCTATATATTAAGATGGGGAAAAAAAACTTGGGAAATACATTATAGCTTAATAAATGTGAGGTAAACGTATAAGATTTAACATTTTCAGTGCCTGGTTGGTGAGGCTTGTTACACCAGAACCCCCGGCCCCATATTTAATTCAGTTTTGTACTTATACATTATAAGGTTTAAACTTATCTACTATGTTGCTTTTTAGAACACGATACCATACTATCTTGATGTAAATAGTTATATACTTGTAAAATATACAATAGCCACTATTAATATGCCTAATGCAGCTGTGACAATTTTTGAGAATTTTAGCAATGCGCTATGCAGAAAATTACAGCTTCTGTCCCTGGCGATGGGTTGATAAGATTCCTTCCCACACAAGGAAGCACCCCCTCCCATCTTGCAGTAACCAAATCACATAAGCAATTAAGTATGCTAGTATTATTACTACAATAACTACCACCAACACTACTGTAGATCAGTAGAATGAGGAGGTGCTGAAAAGTTCTTGGCCCAACCAAGAAGCCCATATATACACCCCCCCCCCACCATTTACCAGTAGAACAACTATGAAGCTCATGCACAATGTAATTGTCAGGTGCGGATTGAAATCTTACTGCTGCATAATTTAAATATTGATATTTATCCTGTATTGTAATTATAATGGAGCAATCCATTTATTCATGGTAGGGGTGGGGGTGTGTGTGTGTGTGTGTGGGGGGGGTAATAAAATATACGCACAAACAAAGGAGTACATATGAAATTTTTATTTTTCATATTTGTCTACATATCAACATGGTTGTTATTGTAGTCATACCAAAATGTAACTACATGCACACAGGGAAATATATATTCATACACATCTAGTCATAAAAATGTGTGATATATATATATATATATATATATATATATAAAAACACATCACAACACTTACTGGTTTTATGACTTTATATTAAAAAGGAGCTGTATGCACTTTTATCACATGACTTCTAATGTTTAACAGCTATTTTAAAAAATTGCATCATGACACCTTTTCTAAAATTTTATTAAGCTCACAAATTTGTCTCTACCAACCCTGATGATGACAAAGTCGAAAGCTCAGTCCATATTTCTTTTACTTTTTCTTCCAAAATTAGCTTTGGAGAATTCTTGACAACATTTCCTCCTTGTTTGAGAAGAATTGTTCATAATTTGGAAAAGATGATCAGTGACAAAATTTCTGCAGTTTTTAATGTTACTTGACTTAAAAAAAACATTTGCTGCCTAAATACACAAATATACATATATATTAAAATAAGAAATGAAATTTAGTTTGGTGGTGGTGGGGGGGTCCAATTTTGGGATGAGAACTTTTCAGCAACCTCTCGTGCAAAATTCATCTGAGGCCTGGCCGTATTCAAGATTCTAGCCTGCATTAATAATGTTAATGCATGTGATAATAATGTTATCCAGCAGAGATGGAGAGATGAGGTTGAATAAATCAGATTATATTAATACTCATCAATTATACACTTGTATCCAAACAGTAAAAATAAAGAAAAAGAAAAAAAGTTTTTCTTTTCAGGTACCCCACAAAATGTGCAGCCAAATAAGAGGAGGGGGGCATAAAACCCATAAGGTTTCACAAAAATAATAATAAAAAAAATAAAATAAAAAAAAAACAAATAAAAAAAAAAAAACATTTTTGGTAGACCAAGATCAAGTGACCTGAAGCAGGTATAGGTTCTTGAGGTACTTTATTGCCTCACAATCTGTCTTCCTTTAGCAGAGGCCGACATATAGAAGGAAGGAAGAACACTAAGTATATATGTGCCTGCTTATGGATCACGGACAGGCACAAAGTATTGTTATGTTTAAGTTGAAAGAATGAAAACTGATTAAGAAATTACAAAATCTTTGTTAGAGACAGAAGTGTCCAGTAATCATTAAAAGATAAAATGACTGGGTGCATGGGGAATATAATTCAAGAACTGTGATAGTGCCACTTTCGCAGCATCAGACTGCCACAACTATTGCTAGCAACATAGCAGTTGCTGTAAGCCGAGCTAGATGAAGAAGCAGAGAAAGAAAATGCTGTATAAGCAGAGCAAGCAAGCAACAGCCAGCATGAGAGAGCAATTGCTGATGACAATGTCGGTTCATTACTACTTTATAATCTCTGCATTACTGCGGTCTTGGCTGCTCGCTAAGGTATCCTGACCCGTGTTTATTATTGCCTGAACAGAGAGCCACAACATATATAGGTATTGATCTATACTCTGGCAATCAACATTTGTCTCACTGACTGACAAGCTGAGGTTAGCCAAACTTGAGGCTGCACATTGTGGCACTCTTTCATTCCCACCATTGTCTACAGAGCAAGGGAAAGAAAGCATAAAAATAGCAGCACCAGATGGACCCACTGAAAGTGAAGATGTCAATGATTTCAGTCAGGCTTCTTTTTTTTTTTTAAAAAAGAGAAAAAAAAAAAGTTATTTATTTATAACAAATATACTGATTAAGAAAAAGAAAAAGAAAAAGAAAAAAAAAAAATCAAGCTAATTAGAAAAAAAAAAATGATAGCAATTATGTGATTTTTAATTAATTAAAACAAAACCAAAAAACCAAAAAAAAAAAAAAACAGTCACTGGAGTATTATAGACTTTTGATAATGTTGTCATTTTTGGATTTTAGACCCAAACCCTTCTCACACCTATTGGAGGTACACCTGCCCGATTGACTATGTATTCAGGAGTGTAGCTGTACTTGCTCAATTGCGGGTTGGGTGAGACTATTTAACCCATAGTTGGAGGTTTTGAATTCAGAGTTGTCCTTATCCTTGACTGGCTACCGCCAAAAGGCTATAGGACCTCAGTCTGTCCTGTTATTTACCCATAATTTAGAAGGAGCGTGAAGAAATGGATTTGTACCTTTCCCAAGGGAAAGGTATGAATCACCTAAGTAAATATAATGAACTCTACTGGAATCTAACCCTTGGCTCTCTGATTCCTCCATCGGAACTGCTATTCATTACTTCACCATGCCTCCATCTTTTGGGAACTATCAAGTTAATATACTTTACAAGGCAGGGAACGCAGGCACAAAAGTTGCAGTCATACTGTTACCATTTCCCTTACACTTAAATAAATTGTAATTTTAAGAAACCAGCAGTTTTAGAGGCTAGCCATATAAAAAGAACTTAAATAATTGTCAATGACATTTTAAGTAACTAACAAGTTTTTTTTCACAGCTTATCAACCTATTGTAGGTTATTTAAAGCTAGAAAACAGTTTTAGATTCTAAGAATTTTTTTGAGATAATAGTTTAGTGATCCAAGTCCTACTAATTAACTAATTAGCCAGCAGGGGAGGAGGTGAAATCATACGTGTCCCAAGAGTATTTGCATGTAGGTAAATATAACAAACCCAACTGGAATTTGAACTTTGCACTCCAATTTCCAATTCTGAGCCCTTTTCCTTTACACTACCTGTACATCCAAGCTTACAGCACCTGGTATTCCCAAGCTGTCACCCATCTAGGTACTGACCAAGCTGGACATTGCTTAACTTTGGATGAGAACTGGTGTTTCAACATGACATGGCTGTAAAACTAGTCATGGCAAAAACTAGCTACATTTGTATTCATGATGTCAGTATAAATAACATCAGATGCAAAATAAATTAAAAGACTGATGAAGAAATTCAAAAGGAAACGCTGATGAAAATAAAGAGAGGCAAGAAGATTCCATTATGGTAATTAAGTGATTCGATTTCTTCAGCAAGATGGACAACAATTAGGGGAAAAAGATGTCAGTCAAGAACAAAAGTACGCATTGACTAAAGTGGGGGAACCTGTCGAGGTAAGGTCTAAGCAAAAAAAAAAAAAAAAAAAAAAAAAAAAAAAAAAAAAAAAATCACAAAAGTAGCCTTTATTTACTACACCTTTTCAAATAACTATTTCTTTCTTTTTTGCTAAAGTAAAGCAAGTCTGTCTATATTTCTGGGATGAGGTATTATATACATTATATACATTATTCGGACCATTGTCCACATCTTTGTCGCCATATTTATTACAACATTTCGGCTGTTGCACGCTCTGGCCTTCTTCAGGTGGTTAAAGGGTTCAGTTTGACATTCCAACCACCGGAAGAATGGCAGAGTGTACAACAGGCGAAACGTTGTAATAAATATGGCGACAAAGATGAGGACAATAGTCCGGATAATGTAAATAATGTAAAGCAAGTCTAATGTATAAACTCCCCTCTTAACCAAATAGAATCTTGATGGAACCAGGAGGAATGCAGATGGTAAAAAAAAAAAAAAAAAAAAGAACTGGTAACTAGCGGAACAAGTAATTACTGACAAAATGCGAGTTTTCATTTATTTGTACAATGAATGACAGTTGAGGTCATCAACATAAAACAATAAATGCAAATTGTGGGTTATTTAAAACTGAAGCAGAATTTGAGAAAGTTGATTGGAAGAATAATTATTTTTTCGTGACTCAATTACCAGTTTCTTTGAGAATGAAAATCTTTTTTTTCCAGATTTCAACCCTGCTATTTAACCCATAGCTGAGTGTGTGTACGCGTACGTGTGGATTCATACCTTTCCCAAGGGGATTTGGCACATGCAAATATAGCAAACTCTACCGGTACAGAATGGAATAAAGTCTTATTATATAAGGGGAATGTTGAAAAATTCTCAGCCCAGTCCATCTCCTAAAACCCGTAGACTGATGTTTAGTTATTGAAGATTTGGCACAGTGGGTCGAATAGAGAACTTTTCAGTCCCCACCCCTCAGAGTTATGGTCGACTTCTGCTGAGGGCAATAAAATGAAAAGGAGGAGACGTGTTTTGCTTTCATCCAAGTTATCTCAAAATTTGAGGGCTGTTGGGGTGGGGGTGGAGAGAAACACGAGCAGCAGGCATACAAATTGCACGAGTTCATGAAGAATTAGCACAAAATACTGTACAATGGATTTAGAATATTCTGTGAGTGGAAAACTAGGGCTGAAGGTTTGAGACTTGCAACAAATGAAATTAAAAAGAAAAGAAAAAAGGTAAAAAACAAAAAAACAGACATTTATAATCTTACATGTTTGGTTAACAACTGTTGGTGATTATTATTATTATTATTTGTGGAGCCTTAATAAGGAAAGAAGGCACAGAGAATTTAACACTCACAAGGCACATCAAAGGCAAGAAGTGTATCAGAAGGTGGCTTCAAAGTAACCTACTGAACATGCTCGAAGAAAATGAAGGAAGAAGTTCTACAAAGACAAGGGGGGGGGGGTCACAAAAGTAAGAACAATAAGCTGTAGAGAACCCCGACCTCACCCCACGAGTGTTCTGGGAGGTGAAAGTGTCACCAGTTAGCATCATTTTAATATATTTCTTGATAGAATCAAGAAGTAATGGGCCACCAAAAAGAAAGCCGTGTCAGTTCATTTACCAAAGAAGATGCCATGAACGGCATTAACCCCTTCCCTGGTGTAGACGTGTATAGACATTTTTACTGAAAGTGTCTTTTTCAGAGATGGACGAATAAAAACGTTCAAAACATTCAAAAACCAGTTACAAATGTGTTCATATGCTGATCTCGATTCTTTTTATGCTCTTCTGAGCTTGGAACAAATCCAATTATCAACTCGTATGACTCGTAGAAGTGTTAGCCACTGCTCGGTTACTTCAAGGTGTCTCAGTTTCTTAGTTAACTATATTAAAAACAAATAAAAAAAAATTGCCTGAAAATGAAATGTTTTTCCCAAAACAATTGATGGGGAAGGGGTTAAGAAACAAAATAGGATAAAAGCTATTTTTTTTTTCTTGGTTAGCAATGCCATTGTTCATGAGACTATCCCAGAATTTTGTTGCACTTTTGCTGTCAGAAATTAACAACAAATTGCTACAAAACTTTAGAATTAAAAATAGAATCCAACTTTAGCAACTAATTACCTCTAATCATTAAATGCCTTGAAATAAAACCATGTTTATTTCTGTATATTAATCAAACTACTTAAAATATTATAAAAAGCATTGGAGGTAATTAGTATGTCATATACAGTAAATTAGCAATTAAAATGTTTATCAACCACAAATATTTTGTTTGCTTGAGGAAGATCTAAAAACAGTTTTAACTATGAAAATTAAGACATTTGGTAGACAAAGATTTCAATCTTGTAACATATTTATACAGGAATTAAGAATAGAGTATAACAATGTTTTACGCAAGAAGGTTCAGATCTTGTATGCAGAATGGCATTTAGGAAATGCCATAGTGAGTTAAAAAAGAAAAAAAAGAAAAAAAAAAGAAAAAAAAGATGGGTAAAAAAGAGCAAAGAAATAAAAGGTACAGAGATGAAAGCTCCCAGATCCAGAGCCTTATCACATCTGGGAAAAAAAAACCCTCCCTGATTGGCCAGATCTTCAAGGGTGTAGCCGTATTCACCACACTTGGAATTGAAGGTTGGTGAGGCTATTTAACCCATAGCTGGAGGTTTTTGAATTGAGAGATATCCTTCTCATAGACTGGTTGGCAGCCAAAGCTATAGGACACAGTTTGCCCCTGCTATTTAACCCATAGCTGGTGGGCGAGAAGAGGTGAATTCATAATTTTCCCAAAGGTATTTGCATATAAGGGAATGTAATGAATACAACTGGAATTCAAGCTCAACATGACTTACCCCCATTCCCTACCCCGCAAAAAAAAATCAAAAACAAAACAAGCAAAGTAAACACAGTACAGATTTGTTTTTATTGCTTGAGAGGGAGAGAGAGAGAGAGAGAAAACAAAAGTAAAAAAAAAAAAAAGACTGATGCTATACTGTCAAGCATTCACTAGAGTTGCAGTGAGATTTAATTAACCGACAAAAATCTTGTTCTCATCTCAAGTTTTGCTGTTATTTTAAAAAGGGACAAGAAAGTGCATATTTATTGCAACAAAAAAGAGTGGATGAGCAAAAAACTAACGCCTTTTCTCTATACAGAGATTAGATATTCAAGTGGCAGAACAATAACACAGTCGGGCCTCCATTGGTGGTGAGGGATGAATCAAGAGTAAAGTTACCCTAATTTTGATCGAAGCGGATTTTTCTCATCTGCTGATCTTATACATTAAATATCTATTTCAAATGTATTAGATCATTGAGCAAAGTTTGTGCCCAATTACAAAATTAGAAACAAAAGTTTAGATACAAAAAACAAAAAGAAAAACAGAAAACCATTTATTCGTCAAGTACATAGTTGTTAAAAACAATGGAGACTGCCCTCCATTGTTCTACAGGGTGCAATGGATAAATTGTCTGAATAATGCAAAAATGAAAATAACATTTTAACAGATATATTTACCAAGATTACACAAAATACTAAAAGGTAAATTTATTCAATAAAATCACCATTGGCTTCAACCACAACCTCCAAACAACTTCAGAATCTCCTGCAACTCTTCTAGATGGTTTCCTTGTTGGTGAATACTGCCATAATCCTTGCCTTCAGGTCATCTT
Source organism: Acanthosepion esculentum (assembly GCA_964036315.1). Classification (NCBI taxonomy): domain Eukaryota; kingdom Metazoa; phylum Mollusca; class Cephalopoda; order Sepiida; family Sepiidae; genus Acanthosepion; species Acanthosepion esculentum. The sequence goes on along the minus strand of OZ038519.1, from coordinate 10,013,412 downwards.
TGGTCTTACAAAGAGTTTTATTGCTCTCTTGCTCAACTGCACCCCATACATAATAATCAAGAGGTTCCAGCCGGGGGAGTTAGGTGGCCCGATGTAAGGGGTGATGTGGTTGCAGAAATTGTCTGACAGACATGACTGGGTTCTCCTGCTTGTGTGGCATGGTGCAGAGTCCTGTTGCTTAACATTGGGTCTTCCAGCAGCCACCCTCTTGACCCAGGGCAGCACTACCTCCTCAAGGCATGATGTAGACCTCATGTTGAGTCCAAAGCCATCACCAACAAATTCAGGAGTTCTTATAACAATCAGTGTTATCTGCCATATCTTTGTCATCACCATTAGACTCATCTAACTCTTCCCAAATCCTTGCACTGCCCGCAAATGCTGAAATGTTTGTATTGAAGTGTCTGGCAGGCAGTACAGCATGACATTTCCAAATTTCTGGCAGAGTGAATTGCTTCAGGGTGCTCTTTTTCTATACAGAGTGCCCAACTGACCTTACTATACTAAGCTGCTAACAAAAGACCCCCCCCCCCCGAGTGTGCTTGAAATTAAAAATATAAAGTGGTAACAATTTGCCCATCATACCCTGTACGAGCTTGTTAATGTCATTTTCGTAGAAACCTCGTGTTCTTATCCGTGCTAGAATTGGAGCTCAACTATCCAATTCCAGACCTTAAATATAGTTAACTTAAAAATCTTCAATAGGCCATATCCCATTGAAACACCAGTTCCCATACAACAGTTAAGCAATGTTTAGCCTGATCAGTACCTAGATAGGTGACCACTTGAGAATAACAGGTGCTGCAAGCTTGAATGTGCAGGTGGTGTAGTGGATAACAGCTTGCAATTTTTAATTGGAGTGCAGAGTTCCAATTCATTATACTGATTTATGTGCAAGTATCTTTGGGAAAGGCATGAACCCACCTCTTCTGCCCCAGCTATGGGTTAATTAGTAAGATTTGTATCATTACCCCCCCACCAAAAAACCTTACAATCTAAAAATGGATTCTGGCTTTAAATAAGCTGCAATGAGTTGTTAAACTACAGAAAACAAATCAAGCAATAAAAAAAATTTTCAGCTCCCATAACTTTCAAATTACAGACTTTGAAAAATTTAAGGCAGTTAACGTTTTAAGATGAAATATTGTGTACACTGAAAACTCAAAGTGATGATTACAAGATAAAGAATATGAAGGTATTTTCCGTAGATTAAAAGGTACGTAATTCTTGTAACTGTAGCAACTAAGTAATTCTCCAGAAAGTTCATATTTGAAAAGTCAATCTGCAAGTAATTATTTCCAGGTTTATAGAATGCATGAATAAATATGGTGAAATTTTATAAATGCTGTCAATCCATTTTATTACATGCTTGGTGCTGCTTTGATTAAAAAACCAAGAATTCAGTTCATTTTCTCCAAGTGATTTCTACAGATGGCATTTTGTATCAAGGCAACATTAACATAAAATTATATTTCAAAACACACATCATGCAAGAGTCATTTTAGTGTTATTTAAAAATTGGTTTTATTTGGAGCACTACAGATCAAGTTTCAAGCTACTTAAATTAGAACCAGACATCGAGTACCTTTAAACCTAAGCTGAGCCTTTTACTGCTGCCAAATAATGAAATGGGTGGAGAGATGGGCATTACAAAAGCGAGTAGAGAAATTACGACTGTTCTGGGCAAGGCTTGGTTATCACTCTTTCTACTTCGTAAAGAATGAGAGATGTATAAGCAAACAGAAAAATAAAATTTTTTTATAATATTGTTCATAAAGGGCAAGCAGAGTACTGGTCAAGAAATAATAATTATAAGTCTTTTTCAGCACAATGGACACCTCATATAAAAAGTGTGTGTGTGTATGTATATATACATATATATATATATATATATACACACACATACACACAAGTTTATTTAGACAAGTTTTGTCTACTTATTTTTAATAGGATCCTCTCATATTCACGGACAAGCTTCTTAGAATCCTTATTAAAGAAAGAGAGAAAATTACCACATTGATACATATTCATTTATTCCAAGTACTTTTGACATTAGCACAATGTAATCTTCAGTGTTTTTTTTTCTTCACCCCCCCCCCCCCGAGACAAAATTGTTTATCTGAAAGTTAAATTTTAAAAAAATATGAAGTGAAAAATGCTAAGGTTCTGTACTGTGATTTAAATTTCACAATCAGGGGGAGGTTAGTAAGTATGAAATGTCCATATGCTTAAGAAGCCCCCCCCCCCAAAAAAAAACAAAGACCCCCCCCCCCAAAAAAAAAAAACTATTAGCTCAAACCTAGATATCAAACTATCTACTGTAAATATTTTAAAACATTTGTGCAGTATTCATAATTTTATTAAGGGTTGGTTTCAATATTTTATTACAGATAGCTTCAATAAAACATTTAATAAATCGTTTCTCTGCTGCATGTAAAGCATTTGGTCTTACACTTAGCATAAAGAAAACTGAAGTTGTGCACCAACCTTGTCCTACTCCGAAGCAATTCTGTTGTGAGAAACAAAAACCACCAGTCTACAAATTTCTAGAGAGACCATTGAAAGTAGAAGACAAAACTCTGAACTATGTAAAGTCTTTCACCTATCTTGGTAGCAAAGTCAATTACAGTGGAACTTTAGATGATGAAATCATGCATCAGATTGCTAAGGCTACCAGTGCTTTTGGCAAACTTCACCATCGCTTGTGGAATGAGCGGGGTATTCGACTGGATCTGAAAATTCAGGTTTAGAGCTGTTGTACTTGCCATCCTTTTGTATGGCTCAGTCGTGGACTCCATACAGGTACCATATACTCCAGCTGGATGTTTTCCATAAAAGCTGTCTGCGTGCAATCTGTGGAGTTAACCTTCAAGATAGGGCATCTAACGTAGACCTGATTAACAGGTGTAATATTGGAGGAATTGAGACTTTTCTCATACAGTCTCAGTTACGGTGGACTGGTCATGTCTTGAGAATGTCTGATGACAGGATACCCAAAATCCTAATGTACAGCCAGTCAGGGCTACAGGAATGTAGGACGCCCATGGCTAAGATACAAAGACAAGCTGAAAAGCAACTTGTCAGCATTCAATATACCACATAAAACCCTTGAGCGTTTAGCAGTGGAGTGGGTAGAATGGAGATCAACATGTTTTAGTGGACTCAGCAGTTTTCAATCTGCTTGTCAGAATCATCTTCAAGAAGCGAGAGCAAGTTCTAAAAGGTCAGCCAATCCAACAGTGATCTCATCTCATAATCCTCACTCTTGCTCCATACGTGGCCTTTGTAAATCACTAGCGGGACTTAAATGCCACTTAAGATTATCGCACAAAATTTCATAACTGAACCAACTAAGCTGTCAGATCCTTATATGTTGAAACCGACAGGAGAGTCCATTATATATATATATATATATATATATAAAAAAAATAAAAACCCTATTTTATTAACACCAGCACACAATGTATGAGACATAATATTAAAAAAAAATCCTGTTCTTTTATCGTTCTCTTTGCTTAATAATGTTTTCTTTTTCTTATTCTCACTAAAGAAATTTATCTTTGTGGCTTTATTGCTTTGCTTGGGGGTGAATGTATATATATATATATATATTAGTGGACTCTCCCATTGTATTCGATGTATGAGGGTCAAGCAGCTCAGTTTGTAGGAACTGACAGCCAGACACCAGCACATATTTGATTATAGTGCTGAAGGCTTTGTGCAGAACCAACCACACTTTTTGAAGGGCAAATACAGAGACCCCCAAACCACCCTTAGCAGGTTTTGAATTCAGAGTTGTCCTTCTAAACCAGTTGCAATCCATATATATATATATATATATATATATATATATATATATATATATATATATATAACTTGAATTATATTTTCAAGTTTCTGACATTACTTTTCATAAGGTAGCAGAGTCAAGTTTTCTTTTTAAATCATTTTGCTAAATATCTTTTTTCCCATAAATATTTAGGAATTTAACTTTTTTTTAAACATCTATATTCATCCGTTTCTGAGGTTTGTGTAAACAAACTGCAATATGTTAACTAATTTCTATTTGAACATTTTTTGTCCTATTTCAGATTTGTCCTTAATTATAAAGAATAATCTTCCCTGACTGTAGTATTTTTCTTTTAATTTATTCCCTGTATACATTTTATATTAAAATAAAAGCTATACAAATAACCTAACACTGAACGTATTCAAAGCTCACTTGAATAAAATTTGCCACTGAAAGTGTCAATAGAAGAGAAGCCAAAACAAACTGGCCATTCATTGACAGCACTGGCAGGGACACAAACTCATTCACTAGTTGTGATGTTGAAAGCAGAATTGAAACTCAAAGAGAAAAGAAAAAATTTTTTTTTTCAAAATGCCTATTAAAAGACAGAAAGGATAAAATCTGTTTCGACAATTACAATTTATGACAGCCGAATGCTGGAAGAATCAATGAAATATTAAAAGAGTATATTATGAATGGACCTTACCATTTTTATTTTTTATCATTAACTATTTCATTAAGCTTTTGCGATGTCAATATTTAATTTGGACAATTAAATATCCGTAAATTTAAAAAGGAAAAGGCAACTTCTGTGGTGGCCACAAATCAGGGACCAAACATTTCTTATTTCAGAGTCTGCAGAAACAAAAGTTTCTCTTTTACTCTTGAAGAATGCAAAAGTTTGGGAATACTGGTGTCAATATAAATAAAAGCAGAAGTAATAATTGTTTTTGTATTAAAAAATAAAAAGACTGTCTCCTTTTAAAAAACATGAGAATTAATTTCTACAGACATTCCTATATAAGCAGAAAACAAAATATCCAATGCACTTGTGTGCAACTGAAACCTTCAATTTTGATTTGATAAAAATAGTTTTAATAAAAAACAAACATTCAAACAAAGAGCCATTATTCATGAATCCCTTGTGATATACAACCAAGATATAACATTTTTTTCAGATTAATACTAAAACAATGAGATAAAAAAATAAATTAAATTGTGAAACGAGTTCAAATTTAAACTATAAATAATACAGGTAACTTTAAAAATGGCTTAGACCAATAATGGGGGCTGTTTTCTTAGTGCACTTGTCTGCGTGGGTGGCTAGCTAATCCCAGTTGCAGGCACCTACCCAGGCACATTTGTATTTCTTCAACTATATAACCAACCTGTACTTCATACTGCCATTATGCTGAGCAGACCCCATAGTTACAGTTTCTGGGAGAGGCTACACCAGAATAGGGCATGATCAGTAGTTGACCAATCAAATCCTTGGTCACAAAGAGTTGTGACTATTATATTTACAGCACAACCATCCACAGTTTCGGAACGCAGTGTTTTTCTGCCCAATTGTCAAGGCGTAAGTCAAAAGCTGTGGGGTAGAGTTTTTACAGGAAATTCCCACTGTCACTGCTCACTGAAGTTGTCTTTCCAGGTCAGTATTAATCATGAAGAAGACATATCCATAAAAAAAATCAGCCAGAGTACGATCTGAACTTGTGCCTCATGTTCAAAATACTAATGTGCTAACCATTCAGCCAAAAGACTCCCATGAAGAAGTTCACCTAATATTGTTTCCTGTCATCGATGAACAAATACAAACTATAATGGCATGATCAGTCAAAAGTCCATCTTTGCAAATTTGTGGTTCGGAAAAAAAGGGGGGGGGGGAAATCCTTTGGAGTAGAATACGAGAAACAATACAACAATAGAGGATGAGCTTTTTTTGAAACTGCAATTTGATCGCTCCATATTAGCGGATGGGAATTGGAAATTTCTGCCACAGTTCAGGAGTTAATGACTTATTAAGCAGACAGACAAAAAATAAAAAAATGGAGATGAAATTATTTAAAATTCTGATTTAAGAAAATGTCTTGTGGCCTTCTACTTTTATACTTTCAATTGGTTAAGAATTATTCCACATTTGATGGCAAATGATGTTTCAGTGATTAAATCCTAAAATTTTTCTGACAAATACAAAAAAAAAAAAAAAAAAAAAAAAAAAAAAAACTAATGTCAATGAGGATAAAATACATATTTATTTTCTAAATTAAATTTTAAGATAAAGAAAGAAAAATGTTTTAAGGAAATAATTTTTACTGAAACCAAAGAAATGCAGATACTTACATTCTTGCTTGAATGTGAAATACTCTGTTAGATGCCGACATTCATGGTTTCCTCTGAGCAAAAAAAATGTGTTTGGATATAAGATCTTCAGGGCCCATAAATATAAAACACACTGAAAAGAAAAAAAGAAAAATAACAATTAAAAAACAAAAAACACAAATAATTTACCAATTTCATGCTTGATAATTTTCATTCTCCACATTCAAGATTTCCTCAGAATCATTGCTGTTAATTGCTTTTCCGAAAATATAACCCAAAGGAGCTGAATAACTGGTGTTGTAGTTTTGTTTTCATTTACAGAAAAACCAGAAAGTGGTAAAAAGAAATTATAGGCCATGTAAAAAAAAAAAACCAAAATAATTGAACTAAATCGTATCAAATCAATGTTGAATCCTTAATTACCCCCCCCCCCCAAAAAAAAAACAACCCAAAGACACTTATTAAGGATTTGGCAGTTCAATTGATAAAATCCACTAAAAACAATTAGTACTAAAATTCTTGTATATGAATATTGGAACTGCATTTAGTAGTATATAATACGACCCCGTGTTTGTGAAGCTAAAAACAGGGAACAAATTACATCCTTGAATATAATACAATCTTGTATTACAGCCATATCTATGAAAACTTGTACCATAGAATCCATTATAATCTCAATGTCTCGTACATATATTTTACTAAAATATTTAATTTTTCATTATATTAAATAGAAATGAACTGGAGGTTTGGCCACTGCATGTTTTTCCTCCTAATTTCCATTTAAAAACTTATTTTCAAATTTTTGGGGAAAGATGCTATCTAGACATACCTATCAATACATTTGAATGTGTTAATTAATCTATCATACTTTTCCGTTTCATATAACATTATTAGATTTCTATATATTAATAAACTATGAAAATAAAAAAAACATTGTCTTTCATTAAGAACAAAGGGAGAAACAAATATGGCTGACATATACAATGGGCATGGCAGGTCTTAACCGTGAAGGTTAGAACTCATGAAAATGAAGAATGGAGTTTGCCCAAGCACCTTCCATGGAAAAATGGACAGAGTAGCAAGATACTTGTGACATTTTGTCTGTGAGAAGAGGGTTGTAGGGTGGGAAATAATTCATCACCCACAAGGACAGACAGACATTTTTGGACTATGAAGAATGGAAAGTGAAGACAGGGCAGCTCCTGCCCATATAGGCCATTTTTGGCTTTGATCTGGATGTTGCAAAGGTAGAGGATAGCAGGAGGAGTCAGGTACAGAAGGCCAACCACTTTCCCACTATCTTTAGGGATGGATTGTATGTACGAGTTCCACTTGGGGTCTGGATTGAGCTTAAGTCCAAACAGGCACTCAAGGCCATCCTGAGAGAACACCTGTTCATTGTGATAGGTGAAAATTCTATGTCCACTCGGAAATGATGGAACAACAATGTTTGGTCCTCGAGCCATTGAACTTGACCAATAGTATTATTAAACAAACAAAATGATTCACGTAAATCTTCCAATATTTTGCAACACTTAGAGAAGAGCATGATTTGTATGGAGACATGCGTGAACATAATTACAGAGATTTAAGTAAAAAAAAAAAAAAAAAAAAAAAAACAAAACAAAAAAAAATCCTTTTTAAAAGGAGATTGGCAGATTTAGAATAACTTGTCTGACATGCAAAGTGAATAGATGCCCGCAATTATTATCTATATTTGCCCCGGGAAGATTATGTAGCAAATGTACCTCCATTCGTGTGAAGGGCTGGTATGTGACAACTCAAATGAATAGTCAGTTAGTGAAAGCAGCAGTTATAAACTTAAGGAAAGAGAAGAAAAAAGAAAAAAGAAAAGAGCAAAGTAATTAATTTATTATTTGAAACCAGAAAATATGTATCAATGAAAGAGGAAAAGGCTAATTAGCATGGTTTTCTACTGGTGTTTTACCAACACGCACCCCACTTAAAATGGCTATGAGACTTAGAGATAATCTCCGTTACAATCCATCTAAAAAGATGAAGTATGGCAGATAAGAAAAGCAACATTTTATTGAATGGCTAATGCCCAACAAGACCAACAACTTTGACAAGACAGCAGACTCTGGAATCCAAAGTAGCATGCAACCCCCCCTATTAAAGCGTGGGGGGGTGTACCCATGCACATCTGAAGAAATCTTATCTTATTAATTTGTATCTCAAAGTATCTTTTGGTACAATTCTGATGGAGCAGTGACCCCGACCGAGTCATGTTGGTGTACAAAATGGGTGATGATTTGGGGTGTTGGAAGATTTGAGCGAAGGAGTAGCGATGTGAGATTGAGAAAAACATGGGGGAGTGGTTAGTTAGGTTGGGACCTGACGGGTAAGGTTTGGCTTATAGATGTTAATTTGAGCTTATAAGATACTTGGGAGGAAGGTATTGTTGATTTGTTCAATGGCATATCAATTCTTTATGGGTCATTTAATGCTGAAATTTAATTTTCTTGGGAGCTTTGAAGTAAATATGTTATTCTGAATTCACAATTGAAAACATGGTGGATGATACTCTGCATTTGTGCAGAGCCATGTTTGGAGGGACACGATTATAAGAGATGGTGACGTGTCTTGTTTTGTTGAAGTTAAATTTTGGAACAGTTTAATTTAAGAAACTGGAAATTGGATTAATGTCATGAAAGGGTTGATTGTGTTGAGTGTCATATCAACATCTCCATGGGTTATTAAATGACAAAATCTAAATATTTGGAACACAATTTTATGGCTTCAACTACGGATAAAATGAATTTCTGGTTATGTAGTGTCAGGCTTTTTTATATAAAAATATATTGCTGGTATTTTTATTATTAAATATCCTTTTATACTTTCATAGTGTTTTAGTTTTTTGTGGTGGTGGTGGTAGGGGGGGGGTCATATTTGCCCATGTAATGGATAATGATTCAGAAGTAGAAATTGGAGAGGTGAGTTCCAATTCCATTCAGGTTCACTATATTTGCTTACGCACAAATACTTTTGGGAAAAGTTTGAGTCTAGCTCTTCTCCCCCCAGCTATGGGTTAATTAGTATGAATTGTATCAGGAAATCATTATCTCCCCTGACCCAATTCTTACAATATAAGAATACTTTCTGGCTTTAAATAACCTGTAAAAGGTTGATAAGCCATAAAAAACAGTTCTGTAGATTTTTAAACTTGGACCTGTAAGAGGTTACAAATTAAAGAGTTTATTAAATTTGAAAATTTTCATTGGAGAAAATTTCAAGGTTACCATTTATTGAATCTATATAATAAATGCCAATGTCAGTATGTCACACTTTTTCAATTAAAGAGACAACTCTCAACACCTCATTTTCTATATAATAAATGTGAATGTCTGTATGTCACTATATCACACTTTTTCAATTAAAGGGACAACTTTCAATAGCTCATGTTAGAGAAATTTTGGATTCCCAAGTTTTCATTACTGCAGTTGTTTTTTGTAACAAATTTTTTTTATGATAATTTTTATAACTTAGAAATAAATTTGGGAATAATCAAAATGAATTGTGGAACCATTGAAATTAATTGTTCGTACAGAAAGTAAGGACCTATGCACATTAAGTTCTTTAAATTAAGTGGTATCGGAAAAATTATTGTTGAACTTTAAAAAAGGGTAAGCTTAAATATTAATGCAATACTTAAATGCAGAGATCAATTTTGAGTTCTTCTGTAGTTTATTGTTGCCTATCACATATGGCAGCAGGAAGCCTTGCAAAAAGAAATCTCCATCAACAGAGGACAAGATTGCAACGAAAAGAGCCAAAGCTACAGAAAGGGAAAGAAAGTCCTGTGCAAATGAAAACTCAGATGAAAAGAGAAGCTAGGATAGCTTCCAGTAATGAGAATACGCAAAGACTAAGAGACTCAAACTTCTGAACAAGCTGAAGGCCCAATCAAGAGCCCTCCACAGGACCTCGCTTGATTGCATCAGGATAGGGCAGCTTTTAATCTACTGAAGAATAAATTAAATTCATAATGGAAAATTGTTTTAATTCAAACATTATGCTGAAATTGTATAATGAATGAGAAATTGCATACAAGCTCAAAAATATTGTAATGTTTAATTTCAAGAACTAAAATTACTAAGTGCTTCAAGACTAAGATGTAAATAAAAATAATAAAATGGGAAGCTGGGTTAAGAACTTGGATCTCTCTCTCTCTCTCACACACACACACTTACATTCCAAAATGAACCTTATTAGATATTTTCTTTTCGTCATACTGACACTGACCACCCATTGTCATGCTGGTAAATATATTCAACAAATATGTTGAGTCATTTTTTGTTTTTTATTCTGGCATTTTGTCATAGAGCATCAGACACAGGGGCTGCATATAAAGTTCCAATAAGTGTCCAACTGTGATAATATTTATAGTCAAAAGAATGGAAATCAGAAAATGGGTTGCCCATCTAGGAGGAAATTATTTTTTTTTTTAAATATCAGACAAGTAATTTGTTTATTTATTCTCCCTTTCCATTTAAAATACAATAAAAAATAAAAATGAAGATTCTGTTACAAATTGTTTCAATTAGAAAAAAAAACCCAAAAAACATTTGGTTGGTTATTTTTGAAATGGAGAATTTTTATTCAATACCAATTTCCTCAGACTAACGTTCTCACCTCATCTGTAATTGTCACAATGCTTTGTGTGTTGTGAGTTCAGTAACTATTTAGGATAACACAAGAATGAAAGAACAGGTGATCTTCTCCAGCATGTAAGGCAGAATGAGAACACGCTGCAGCCACAGATGAGATGAAGGATTCAGAAATTACCTGAAGAAGGCTGGAGAAGACAATAACCAAAACTTGGTGGCTACAAGAACCGAGAGAGAGGCACCAGTCGCAGCAAATCTGTGCATAATGTTAGCAAAAAGGAAGGGATATTCTGCAAGTAATACCTCTTTGTAATTTTGTTATTATTTTGTCAAAGTTTTGAAGCAAAAACCTATGTTTGGCAATATTTATCTTGGAGTAAAAATCAAAAGGCTGACTGACTTAATTAAATGATTTTCTCATACTTCTCGAACAGTCACATGCAATTATACATTTCTTGTATAAAATTACCATTAATTAAAACATTTCAAATACACAGAAAAGTAAGATCATTGTCATAAGAAAGCGTTTTGTTGGTAACAACGATATGAAAACTCAACACCATATATTAGAATTTAAGTTGCACCAAGTCTAACAAACATTTCAGTGCGTGTATGTTCAGACTTAAAAAAATATCAACAAAGGTTTAATTTATTAGGTGTTTATTTTTGTTTTTTAATCTAATTTTCTGATTGAATTTTAACTTTATTTAAATTATTTACAAATGTCAAATTCGTCTTTGAAACTCCGACATTAACAACAATTTACAAAATCTAATAGATTCCCAACTTTTAAACAATTGCCAAATGAATTGCTAAATTTAAGCAATGTGCTTGCACCATTTTGTGTGTGGCTCAAAAAATCTGATACAAACACTTTCAGGGATGTCTTTTTTTTTAGTGGTATGTGTATTTCAAGGTTGCTTTAGTGCCGATTCAAAATGAGTGTTCAAGGTGACCGGGGCGGAGGAGAAGCCTCTAAAAGTCCTGAACTCATCGACATTGTTGAAACAATCTATTGGAGTCAGTCAGAGAATCTGTCAAGAGATCCATACAGAAAGCCTGAAAATGAATCCCGGTGCATTGTTGCAAAATGAGTGCCATTTTGGTACTGAGATGGCTGTGTATGTTTCTATGGAAACCACTTTGAATGGGAAGAGGTGTCCAAATTTAGATAACATACAAAAGATATTGCTTACTGGAGTAATAGCGTACTTTTTCAGACACTGCCTGGGAACTTTCCAATATTACTTTGTGTGTGTGTGTGTGTGTGTGTGTGTGTGTGTGTGACAACATGCTAGCATTGCCTATTTTAATCAAGAAATTAAAAGCCAGACTGAATGAACAAAAGTGGATTTCAAATCCGGTTTGAAGGTTGATTTCTAAAGATACTAAAATAAACAGCTGTTATTCTGTCATATAACCCCCTCCCCCCAAAAAAAGAAACATTTAAATGAGCTGTTAAGACTTAACACTGTTACTTTACAAGCAGTTGAAAGTTTTATCTTCACTCATTGATCCAGAAATATGGCCTTGTGCCAGAACCTCAACCAACATTTGAATCATTGTCTAGGGAGAAAATACAGCAATGGATTTTGATATCAATTTAGACTATTGGTCGTTCACTTTTCTGATCAATTAGATGTAAATGGAGTCGGTTGCCCAAACTTCTTACAAAGGATTTCTGACCAACTTTGCAGTTCAGTAAATTAAACACATTTTTTTTTCTTTTTTGCAAAATTATCAAACATCAAATGCATCAGATCATTGAACTGATGCTTAAATATGCACATGTCAGTGTTACCTGTTCAAATTATCAGCACTATTGAGAGTGAAAAGAGAGCAGGAGCACAAGACAGAGAGAGAGCGCGAGCGAGACAGAGCGTGCGAGCGAGAGCACCAGAGAGCGAGCAAGCACCAGAGAGCGAGACCTTCTCCACAATTCAAGTTGTATCTCAAGCTTTGATATTGTTAGCATTTTCAAACAAAAGAAAACAGCAACTAGGCAACAGTCTGGAAGGGAAATGAAAGAAAGAAAATTAATCCTTTCAACCCTTTCATTAACAGTGCTATGAGACACTGCAGATTCAATCATTTCTGTATAATGAACAAATATCGAAGCTGGACTTAATGACTCAATTGTATACAAGGAGATAGTGTCTTGCATCTATTATAAAAATGGTATCAATTTGTCAGCAAATTGTTAAGTGCTTATCAAAAAGGTTTCAAACCTGGTCTTGCTTCAGCACATTGCAAGCCTCTTGCTGCTCTATTGCTATTTCCATGGTGCATGTTCTGATCAGCTACATTACTTAGCCGCACCACACCTATGTACACAAGGATAAATCAACCCTGTTCCCTTTGGATTTCAGTAGCAAGTAGTTCCTCAAAAACTGCTGTTTTGTGGAACAGGCTCCCGGCAGGATGTTTTCCCAATTGCTACATTCTTGAATTCTGTATGTCTAGGATTAACTGTCATCTTTCCTGCATAGTTCCATGGATTTCACTTCTTGCCTTTTCTTAAGCTCGTACAATCCCATATAGTAACACTACCTTGAGTGGTTCTATAGTCAACATTACAGAAAAAAAGAAAAACATTTTAATTTGATTCAATGCTTATTAATAAATGTCATTCATAACAAATGGATGGATAAACAGATCCATTTAATTTCTTCATCAGAAAAAAAGAAAATTATTTGGATGCTCCAGTTAGAAGCCAGAAGTATTTCAGTTACTGCAGTTTCAATTCCAGCAAATGACCAAACTATCCCACCTCCAAAAAGAAATTAGGAAATGCACAAATTCACACATGTAAAAACTTAATTCTATGACTCAAGAACAGTATGAAAGAACACTTGATAAGTTGCTGAAATACAGATTTGCAATGTAAAAAAAAAAAATCTCGAGATGGTTGGTAGTTTTATATCTGAATTTCATTAAAGTTTCAGAAAGAAATAATTCAAGTATCAACACTGGAGTCGTCAATACCAGGAGAGAATTTATATATAAAATTCTGTGACTTCCTTTAATATGTCCATCACATCCTCTAAAATAGCTATACATTGACTGATTGAAACTAAGTTTTGCAGTGAAGTGCAAACAGGTAAGGAGCTACAAAGTACAGTTGGTTTTACTAGGGTGCTTCACTTTTTCATTTTTTTTTTTTTGAAAAATTAAGTTTTATTTAATATACAAAATACTCACTATTTTAAAAACAATTTAATGATTAAAATAATTATTTAATAAAAATGCAATATTGTTTTTGAATATCTCTTAAGTTTTTATATATACAAGAATCCAGTTTCCAGTTCCAAATCACAAGGCCAAATGCTCCAAAACGGAATTTAGCTCCAGAAAGAAATATTTATACATGGCCAGTTGTATGCTCAAGAGTAAGTATTCTTCGCTATTAAAAAGACGAAGACGAAATTTCCTTAAAAAATATTGTTTATCATGAAGTCCTGTAGGATTAAAGAAATTATTAAACCGCAAAATAAGGTTTTGTCAAAGTATTTTTCTAAACAAATCAGCTTTTTCAAATTTTATTGATTGGTTTGAAAAACTGAATAAAGAGCCTGTAAATCTCAACAAAATGTTAGTGATAACTGCAACAATAATTCTAGTATTGAAAATGATAGCTTTGCATATTTACAGCATCATTTATGTTCCATTTGTTCAAACACAGCCATTAAGATTTGTTTTTTTATCATTTTATATCAATGAAAATGACAAAGCGATCATGTAGTCAGATTTTTGCACAAAGTATGGTGGGGGCAGGCAGAGGACTGCTTAATAACTGCATTTAAAACAAAAAACCAAAAAACTTATAACTTATATTTTAATTACATATGCATTTTTAATTTCACTAAAAACTTAATCACTTTACGTAAGTTTATAAAGAAATTCACTTAGGAACCATTTTAGTTTGTTCAGGTTCAGGCAAAATATTATTTAGGCAAAATGCTTTGGGTCATAGGAATACTATGCAAAACTATTGTAGTGATAGCAATAGTGTATGTCTTGGGCAAGACAGCCTGAATAAGCCCAACACTCCAGGCTGGTTTGAATTCAGAGTTTTCCTTTTCCTACACTGGTTGCCAAACAAGGCAAGAGAGCCCAGTCTGTCATGTTAATTAGCCACGGGATACATACTTTTCGCAAGGGCATTGGAACGCAAGTAAATGTAATGAACTTGACTGAAATTCAAACTCAGCTCTCCAATTCCTTAATCCGAGCTGTTATCCATTACTCCACTGTGGATGCTCTTCAATTAGTTTAAAATTCATTCTTGGGAGACATCCAGAAATCTTGTGAAACTCAAGTAATAATTCTTTTATATTATCAACGAGAGAGAGAGAGAGAGAAAGAGTGTGTGTGTATATATATATATATATATATATATATATATATATATATATATATATATATATATATATATATATATAATAAAAGCAAATGTCAGTGTGTCACACTTTTTCAACTTTACTCCTAGAGGTCGTAGCCCAACATATCATACCATTTTGGAATCAGGCCGACTCCGTGAGTAAATTCAAAACATTCCAGGCCATATCTGAACTTGCAATCCTGAGATTTTGGATTCCCAAGTTTTCATTACTGCGATTGTTTATGATTTTTTTTTTTTTTTTTTAATCTGCTATTGTGACAAAATTTTTGTAGGATACCAATTTTTATAACTTGAGAATAAATTTGGGTAGAATCAAAATTAATTGCAAAATCCAGCAAAAGTCACCCATGAAATAAAAATAATTGTTTATACGGAAAATAAGAACTTACGTACATCAAAATGTCTTTAAATTAAGTGGCAGCAGCAGAATTATTGTTGAACTTTTATAAGGTAAGCTTAAATATTAATGCAATACTTAAATGCAGCGATCAATTTTGAGTTCGTCTGTCGTTTATTGATGCCTATTGCATCTACTCCTCCTTACCTATTGTGATGAAGGACCAATCAAGAGCCCTCTGCAGGAGCTAGCTTAAATGACACTTGAGATTATATATATATATATATATATATATATATATATATAAAATGGCTGGCTACCTGTATTGACCAGCTAAAAGATGAAAGATAATGGAAAAAAAAAAGCATCCGCCAATGTTCCTATTGCTCTATCCAGAGATCCTCGCTGTTGCCCAATGTCTGCAGTTTATTAGCAGCACTGAAGTGTCACATACAACACAAAAAACAAATGCGACTGCTGGAATCAATGGGAGAGTCCATCATATGGAACACTATCAATAGGTAAACCAATAAAATGTCTGAGCAGGATTTGGCATGGAAGCTAGAATGAAAAGAATGTTCTCTTGTCCTTTGGCTTTTTGTGTCTTTTGCATAGACATGGCATTTTCTTTGTGTTTGTTTAAATGAAAAACTGTTTTTCAGTCACTTTTTTGTAGAGAAACAAAAGGAGTCCAATTTAAAATCTTTGTAGATGTGTTGGAAGTCGCTGATAATAGATCATAAAGGCAGAAGTAAATGGTTGTATCAGCAGCAAGTTGAGATCTGAGGACCTCAGAAAGTCCATTGATGAAAATCAACTAAGCATGGGATTTGAAATTTTACAACTGTCAATCAATAAATGACTTTGCAAATTTATTTCTGCTGACGTCTTTAACTGCAATGTTCAAAGAACATCAGGAGGAAACGCATTCAAAATAATTGGATACTTCTAAGTGAACAGGGCATTTATTTAAGGAAATAAAAAATATTTCAAGAAGACAGTTTTGGGGGGACACAAAAGAGACCTGGCCAACATCACTGACATTGATATGGTAAAGTGAGCACTAATTAATATTTTTTCACCCCACTGGGTCTGAAATCTGATTTTTTATGACCAACACAAAAGTTTAGATGTGAGGGTTTCAAAGAAACCACCTGCTGTCCAGAAATCTAGAGACACTATAACAAATATTTTTTTTTTTTTTTTTTGGGGTTTTTTTCTCTCCGCACTGTTTGGTACAACTCAGAGTTTCATGCACACACCAATCTTCAGGTATGGATTGAAAACTGACTGTTGTAAAAGTTAAATATTAAACCTACTGCTAAGACAGAAGAGCAGCCCATTTAAAACACGCACGCACAAATTACATCTATTAAAGAAAAAATATTTTTTTAGGTTTTATTTTACATCTAGCACTTTTATTGCCACCAGCCCTCACATATATATATATATATATATATAATTCCCCATTGGTCTTTACACTTAATTTCTTCAGACCTGTAGTGTCACTAAAGGAATTTTGCAAAATAACGGCAAAAAAGACAATACAACAGAGATCCTTCCAGAGCAGAGGTGAACATGTGTACTGCAGTTGCTTAACTGAAGCTTGTTTGTATCTCAAGGTAGGTGTATATATATATATATATATATATATATATATATATATATAAAAAAGACCGAAAGGATAAGTATAGTTAGGTATATGAGTGAGCGATGTAAACAAATACATATGAATACTCTATAGTGTAAGAACAAAAGCAGTGCTCAATGTTAAGTAACAGAGCTATTTCATAGATATATTAAGAAATATGTATCTTACATTAATTGCACAACTGAGTTTCATGTCAAAGCAATTTTCAAGTGCTGGAATTTATATATATATATATATATATATATAAATAAAACTCAGCTGGCAACATTGGGTGATTATCTGGCTTCATTCTCCTTTATGTGCAAGGTTACAATATTCAAATAAATTAAGAATTTCTAAGATTTTTTTTATAAAGAGCTGTCAAATTTGATTCAAAGAAGAAAGTATGTGTACTGATTAACTAAAACTTGGGTCAGGATCTACGATTCGTGATACAAGTATTTGCATTGCTTTAACAAGTGGCATAAACTCTGTATTTATTGCTTGTTTTTCCATAAATACTTCAAGTGCAGCAGTTGTTAATTTAGGAATAATCAGATGCAGGAAAGGAAAACAAAATTGGGTCTCTTGAGACACCGTGGTGAAAAAAGTGCATCCGTTTGTCATAGTCTGACAGGAAGATTGCCTGGAAACAACAACAACTCCTTATGTTAGAAACATTTGCAGGATGCCAATCTGCAATACAGGTTATTGGAATGCTGCCAAAACTGGCTGCATTTATACTTGCACGCATTTGGAAATGTTCATAACTTGAGCCGTTTTATAGCATTATTTTTTTTTTTGTCAAAGCCATTATCAGATGAGAAGAATCAACTGATGAGAAAAGGAGACAAATAATTGCTAGGTAGGCTTAATTTATTTGGCAAGGATATTAGAATAATCCAGAATGTATACTGGGACCAAAGAGCCTGCATACAGATAGAAAATTATTAATTCAGTAAATACACTAAAAATAGAAAGCAGTGTGACACAAGGCTGTGTCTTCTCCTTGGATTTATTCAACCATTACAGCGAAGCAATTCTGAGAGAAATAGAAGTCCTACCAAAATTCATTATTGATGGCGACAACCATAACATAAGATATGTAGATGATACAGTGTTGATAGAGATGGAAAGGAAACTACAAAAACTCCTGCAGAAGATAGTAAAGGAAAGCAAAAAGAAAAAGATTAACCACAAATTCTAAGAAGACAGAATGCATGGTCATCAGCAAAAGGGGTGGAGCCCAACATGCAAATCACAAATTGGGGATACCAAAATCAAGCAAGTACAAAAATTTAACAGTAGATGGAAAGTGTGACAAAGAGATCATTTAATATCAGAAAGAGACAATTAAAATTTCTAAGGTGCATAATGAGGAAAGAGGGTTTTGAAAATGTAACACTCACAGGATATCGTGAAGGCAAGAGGAACAGTGGAAAGAAATGCATAACCTACTTAAAAAGCAAGTGTAAAGAGTTGGTAGAACAAGGACTAGAAGAGATATCAAAAAGAATCTTAAGGACAGGAAGTTGTGGAGAGCCATGTCTGGCCACGTTCTGAAGGGATACGGTACATAGAAGTAAGGATTCTCGGGAAAATGCCTGGATTATACAAAACTTTTGGCCTCAAGCCATATTCAAACAAATAAACCTGTGGTGTCATGGCTCAAGTTTAACTTCCTCCTCCAATTGATGATAAAAAGTAAGTTCAGGTTAACTAGTTGGATTTTTTGGGACAAGGCTGAGATGATAGAATTTAAAAAAAAAAAAAATTAAAATGCTATCATTGATTTTAAAAGCAACTAATTTCTTAAAATAAGAAAACTTCTTATTTCTCATCGATAGTGGTGGGTTTCTATTTAAATTAGCAAATAAAATCTGCAGTATTTACATTAGTCGGACTATTGTCCTCATCTTTGTCGCCATATTTGTCACAACGTTTCGGCCGTTGTACGCTCCGGCCTTCTTCAGGTGGTTGGAATTTCAAACTGAACCCTTTATTTATACTACTGGGGTAGACTGTTCACATGCCATGTTTGATGGATGTCAGTTATCAGTTATCTCCTGCTAATTTTACCTCTGAAAGTTCTCCACTGCCTTAACCGGGTATTGAACTCACACTCTTTGGGTCTGTCACTGGATCTAACCAACGCCTTTATCCACTGTGCCATGTGTCCTTGAGGTATGTGGAACTAGAACAGTCTACCCCAGTAGTATAAATAAAGGGTTCAGTTCGAAATTCCAACCACCTGAAAAAGGCCGGAGCGTACAACGGCCGAAACGTTGTGACAAATATGGCGACAAAGATAAGGACAATAGTCCGACTAATGCAAATACTGTACATAATACCTCATCTCAGAAATATAGACAAAGAAAATCTGGCTGAAAAATGTAGGCTTAAAAACTTAAATGTTGCCCTACATGTAAAAAAACAAATTAATATATCTGACTGTAAGAACTAATTTTGCTTTAATAAACAATTGAAGAAAATTATGCATACATAAAACCTGTGAAGATTTTATGGTTTTCCTAATTGAAATTTCTGATGAATCTTAATTCTTCAGTTAATGACTGAATTAATTCAATGGCGAGATTTATGACAAAATATCCCATCACATCATTAAATATTTGAGCTTAACAACTTTAACAAAATATTGCAATAGCAATCATCATTAGGAGTGTTGGTTGTTATTTTAAGTAAGGGGATACAAATGAGAAGATTTGAAATTGACAACTTTTTCCATTTCACTGAAACAGACGTTAAACACTTCTATCTTCCCTTCTTTCATTTTCTGACCGAAACCAATGATGTCGTATGTCTTTCTATGTGATCAAAACAGAATAGTCCATTATTTCTGATGTATTGGCAGGGCATAATGGTCGTGCAAACTAAGGAACTAACAAAGGGAAGAACAAACAATTATTATAGAACACATTTCTGAAGCCAATTTTTGGTTAAAGATCTTGAACGAACCATAAACAACACTGATATGCTTTCTGCTCATCATCAACTAAATTGAAATGCTCAACTGCTTCCTGCAAATCTGTACATGACCCTCCTACCCAGCAATATGACCCAGTGAAAGGAGTGGCTAACTGGGTATGGAGACTACAGTTTAAAGATTGAATAGATCAAAATAAATCGGTAAAATTGTCAACACCGATGTCAACAGAAGCGTTCAAAAGAATCCAATCAAGACAGAAACCCAATTTCCTTAATTTTGATTAAATCTTCATGTTTAGCAATTACAGGGTGCAATGCGTAAATTGTCGCCATTTTATATTTTAAATTTTGCACATGTGCATTGTTTTTGATTTTGTTGACTGCAGTACAGTTGGGTTAAGTAGGACACTGTGAGAAAAGAGCACCATGATGCAATTCACACTGCCAGAAATTTGGAAATGGCATGCTGTACAGCTTGGCATTCATGCCAGAAGCTCCAATGCGAACATTTCAGAGGGTTTGGCTGTCAAGACAGAGGGATTCAGAAAGGGTTGCACAAGTCTAATGGTGATGACGGTATTATGCCTCCATTCATCTTTCCACAAGGCCGCAGACATACATCAAGTGCCTTGGGGAGGTAGTGCTACCCTGAGTAAAAAGGACGGCTGCTGGAAGATCATATGTCTGGCAACAGGACTCTGCACCATGCCATACAAGCAGGAGAAGCCAGTGATGGCTGTTAGACAATTTCTGCAACCGCATCACCCCACACGTCTGGATACCTAACTTCCCAGACTGCAACCCCCTTGATTATTGTGTGTGGGGCACAGTTGAGCAAGAGACCAACAAAACTCCTGGTAACACCAAAGATGAATTGAAGGCAAGGATTATGGCAGCATTCACCAACTTAAACAAGGCAACTGTCCAGAAGAGTTGCAAGAGATTCTGGCAAATCTGGAGACCGTGATCGCAGCCAATGGCAATTTTATTGAATAAATTTATTGTTTAGTATTTCAAGATATTCTTGTGTAATTTTGGTAAATATATCTGTTCAATTGAGATGCCAGTGTCATTTTTGCATCATTGGAGGATAATTCATCTATCACACTCCCTGTACATTCATTATTTTTTGTTTTTCTTAATCATTTGAAAATTCAAGTATAGTTTGAACATTTCCCAAGTGATAACTGCTAATATCTTATCTGAAAGTAGAGGTTCTAAGATTTTCACAATGGGTCTAACATTGAACTCTAAGTATTTGTCAAATTGTGATTGTTTGAAGCTAATCAGAACTCCCACATGTTCAATCGTCTATATTTAGATGATCAGTTTTGGATAATTCCCTTTGAAATCATAAATGACAGACAGACAGGCATAAGTTATGTCTTCTTAAACACAAATTGTTCCCGTATGGTCTCCAAAGTTAAGCAATGTTGTGCCTGGTCAGTACTTGGATGATCAACCGGATGCTGTAAGTTTGAATGCGTGGTCAGTGTAATGGATAAGGGCTCAGAATTGTCAATTGGAGAGCAGAGTTCTAATTCCAGTTGGGTTCGTTATATTCACTTGTGTGTGAATTTTCCAAGCACAGTTTAGATGTGGCACAAGACTGAAACTATAGGCGCACATGTGAGGATCAAGCTCACTATTCAGCTGTAACTGATCTAGTGAGACAAACTAACTAACCATTACACCACATCGTTCTTCTCCCCACTCAGCTATGGGTTAATTAGTATAGCTTATCACCAAACCATTATCTAAGGAAAAAAAAATCTTACAATCTAAAAATATTCTCTGGCTTTAAATTACTTGCAAAGGTTTGATAAGCTATAGAAAACAAATCAATGAAATACTGATTAGCTATACAAGTATATCTTTTAGATTTATTTGCATCCTCTGAATAGAAAGGTATAGAATTTTGTGGCCAAAAAGTGAGAGGTCAGTTTACATACTGATTGTAATATAAAATTGATCATGCAATTTATATCCACATTCAGAATTTCTTGTTTATCAAATTCTGATTAGGTATGAATCCATCTCCCTCACTAGGGGTTAATTAGTAAGATTTGTATCACTATATAAAAAAAAAAAATCTTACAATCTAAAAATGTTTTCTGGCTTTAAATAACCTGCAAAAGGTTGATAAACTGTAAAAAACAAATCAAACAAAAAGTGAGCGATATTAAGATGAGAGATACAGCCAAAAATGGCAGACTTGAGTTTGACTGGTTTCATTGCTTTAATCCAAAGACTAATTCAGAGGATTTATCTAAATGTTTTGCAAAGAATTGGAGAGTACTTTTCTTGCCCTTCAAGTTCCCCCACCCCCGTTTCCCTAGGGGAAAAACATAACCCCATTAAAAAGCCATACGAGTGAAATTTTCAATAACTATATATACTAGTGGTGGTTGCGGCAGTATTAATAGCAGTTGCAGAATATAAGTTTGTGTATCATTTGAAATACGAGTGTGAAGAGCCAGCACATGAGGTAAGCATCTGATGTATAAAAATAACCATTGCAGGTGATGTGTGGGCGGCAGCAGGGAAAGAAGAGGCAATTTGGCAGAGAAACTTACTTTCTTCCAAGTCAACTGCTGCTACCAAGCATTTCATCTATTCTTTGATGCCAGACAAAATAAACCAAAAGATGATTGACTTCTAATATATACCCCCCCACCCACTTGTGCATCACTCTTAAAAATATGGAAATTGATAACCGATTCAGAAAGAGAGGACAGAACAGGAACCAATCTTAAACTTTCAAAACACACACTATATATATATATATATATATATATATATATATATATATATATATATATATATATATAAGTACAGGTAATAGATCCATGGGTATATAATTCAGGTGGATCCTAGTAATAACAGATATTAAAACTGATCCAGAGAGTCCAATGTCTTTATTATAACAGAGCTTATATAACAAATGTGGATAAATAATTAGATATTAGCAACCGTATATACATGTGGTTAGCATGCATATGCAGGTAAGCAAAATCAATTTAAGGTGTAAACAAAATAGTGCTCAATGTGGTTCAACAGACCTAAGAAAAGTGTGTGTGTGTATATATATATATATATATATATATATATATATATATATATACACCTATGTTTGAAGTGCAACTTAAAGTTTCATTGTTCAACTCGTCAGGCCCAAATTATTACTTTTAATAATAATAATTTGTACTTGAGTTGGTAGAACAAAACTTTAAGCTGCACTTTGAACGTGAGTTTGTGTGTATATATATATTATATATATATATATATATATATATATATATATATATATATATATATATATATATACACACACACACACACACACACAATTGATTGCACAACTTGGACTTTCATGCCTTCTGCACTCATCAGGTGAAAATTTTGGGGGTTAAATCTGGTTATTTAATATTTCTGGTTATTGTGAGATATTTTATTGTTAGGGTGGACTATTATTGTTGCTAATTATTTAAATGAATTGTTGTTTAATTTTGGATTTGAATTAAGGCCCAGATTAACATTTAAGACTGAAAATAAGAATTCTAAATTCTAATTAAAAACAGATGCTGTTACCAAAAGGAAAAAAAAAAACATTTAGAAATCAAGGGAGATTATGAATATTAATAAATTTAATAATAATAAAATCTGGAGTGATAAAATAAAATTAATATACTAATAAAAATAATACATATCAATGAAAATAAAATAACTGGTGTTAACGCCAAAATTATGTACCTGACGATTGCAGAAAGCATGAAACTGCAAGTTGCACAATCAATGTTGTGTATTATGTATATTTTTTAATTATTAAATAACTCTGCTGTTTAACATTGAGAACTGTTTTTTTTCTTACACTGTAGAGAATATATATATAAGAAAACACTTGTTTATACATTTAACTATATTTATCAATTTAAGATTATCTATATATCTCCAAACATTATTTTTAATGTGAACTCGTATCTGAGGAGATACACCGTTTATTTTAAACGGTATTTCATTTATTGGACTGCATAACTGACTAAACTTAAAGAACTGTGCCCTCCAGCAGGATGCAAACCCAGGATCCCCTTTGCAGGAGAAACCAGCAGTTTTTCTTGGGGACACAGAATAGTAGACAAAACAAATAGAGTTTAAAATAAACTGAACATCTACTCAAAATGTTTGAAGAAATAAAAGTTTTGTATGAAAAAATAAAATTCATTAATTCTTTAGGAATTTTGCATTGTTCATGAAACCGAGTAGATATGTATTTCAAGAAAAATACAAATAAGTGAGTTTGTTTTAAAGGCAAAATAAAAGCTTGCTTCATTGTAAAGCGCTTTGTAGCCAAGTGGTAAAATCAGGCTAGATCAAATGGTGATTCCTCTTGCAAAGCAGGACAGAGGTTCAATTATTTTCTCTAGTAAGCAAGCTGGTAGAGGACATAAATACTGCTCAAAATAAATAAACTGAGCATCTACTCAAAAATGAAAAAACAAAAAAAAAAAACGTTAAAAGTAATAAAAATGTTAGATTAAAAAAAAATCCATTATTTTTTTTTTCTGTTCATAAATATTTGTATCTATAAAAATAATGTAAGTAAATGCTTTGTTTATAAATAACAGTATTAACAACATTTATCAGCCTGAATGTCAGAAATATCGTAGAAAATTTGTGTCCTCTTACAGGTACTGAACCTGTATCCTACAGAGAATTGTCATTTTGCCTGATGTGCTATACTGTTTAGCTACAGAGAAGGTGGTTGTTGCTGGAGAGGTCAAAATAAGCCGTAAGAAGTGCAGTTTATGAGGATAGGAGGGAAAAATAATGGTCAACCTTAAACTTGAACAAATTAAGTTTGTAGCGGTCCAGAAAGCATCTGCTACAAAGAAGCAGTTCAAGTGGAAGTTTTCTTTTTTTACTAATGGAATACAAAAGGGAATGAAAGTGGTTCCCTATTGTGGATGAGGCAGGCCAGGTGCTAGCTGTGAGGGTTAGGACTGGTTGTACTAAAGAATTCAGTTTGTCTGAACATTTTCTACGAAAATAATAATCAAGTAGCAAGAGGCTAGCAACATTTCGTCTGTGGGGAAAAGAGCTGTAGGGTGGAAAACATGTGCCTCAAAGCACTAGAACTTAAAGAAAAAAGGAAAAAGAAAAGTTTTTTATTTTTAGAACTCATTAATGAAAATTTCATAAGTTTGATTCAAATTTTAAATGTTTGAATGAGAAAAATTTTTTTTTTCTATTTACACTGTTCTGACTGTCGTCCTCATCTTTATTGTCATATTCACAATGTTTTGGCTGCTGTATGCTCTGAACTTCTTCAGGTTGTATACATTGGAATTTTGAACCCAACCTTTTATTTCGTCCTCCAGGGCTGATTGTTCTACTTCTATGGCTTTCGGAACAATCTAAATAAGTCATCTCAGAAATACAGACAGAAGAAAGACTTTTTATCCAATATAAAAGATGCTTCCAAGCAAAAAAATTCAAATTTGAACCAAAAGAAAAAAAAATGCCATAGACTAAAAAGGAATGAGAACTTATCAGTTTTCAACTAAAGATTAATCCAGATAGAAATCTAACAAATATTCAAGAGGACTGCTATAAACTGGGCATTATTTATTTCTTTATTTGGTACGAGAAGACAAGTATATGAATGCAAACCAGATTGAAGAGTTTATTTTATTTATTTATTTATTTTTTTAAATCAGTTCACTCCCAAGCAAGGGGATAATGCCACTGAGATGCAAGAGACTACTTTAGAGGAAACTGGAAAACTCAATCCTAAATGGTGAAACTAGGGATAAACATTTACTACTGTCCCAAAAGACCAGAGTGAACCTATCTACTTGTATTAGGGGAAAAAAAAAAAAAAAAAATTATATATATATATATATATATATATATATATAGGTGATAGTAGTTGTGGCTCTTGGGGGCAACGCCCTATGGTTACAGAGAATTTCAGTTGAGTTCCACCACGGAATATGTGAGCGAGCGGCGCTATATTGAGTCTGATTTGCTACTTCTTTGTCACCGAGGCCCGTTGGAGCAGTTGGTGTGACATTTGCTTGATAACTCAACTGTGGATGCGCACTGCTGATGAGTCCTAAATATAGGACAAAACAACCGTCCATTCTGCATTCTGTTGAGGTTTCTTTCAGACTCAATGAATTACTTAATTATAATTATCAAATCCTCCTAATAATTTCTATCATATATATATATATATATATATATATATATATATATATATATATATACACACACACACACACACACACACACACAGAAACTACCTTACCCAGGGTACTTGGAGAAGTATATTCCATTTTAATCTTAGGGATTCAAACGGAAGTATATTCCATTTTAATCTTGGCAGATTCAAACAATCATCTAGTGAACACAAATGATTGCCCTTAAAATAGTGGGGGGCTGCGTGCAATGCTCTGTCACTGTATATATCATGCAGTAAACTATTTAAAAATATCAAACAATTTCTAAAAATTAAAAAAAAAAAAAATTTGCATTTATAAGAGGAAACATTGGAAAGTTAGAATCTAATAAATTCTTTCATGCCTATTTTAACAAAATAAGCAACTAATTTCAAAGAATATGTGCAGTATATATTGTATCGAAACATGGAATTAAAAAAAAAAGAAAAAAAAAGGAATAAGCTGTAAAGAAAGTGATTAGCTGGAGAATCTTATTGATTTTATATAAGAAATCTTGGTGCACTCCCAAGAAACAAAACTCATTCACTTGTCCAAATCTTGGTTTTGTTGGATTAACATAAGGAAAATGAACATAGAATAGGCTGTGCTAGAGATAGTTTTGCCCAACACCACAAATAGTTACAAAACCAAAAGAATTAACCTGAAAACTAGAGTCATGCTCTTAAATAGCCTCATCAGATCGAGACGTTCATACGGATGCACTGCATGGCACCAAATCCGTTCAGAAATATCTAATCTGTCAGCTGTATACAACGGCTTTCTAAAATCAATGGTTAAAAACGGTTTCGAGTGAGTGTTCCTGTGGATCTTCACAAAGATCATACTTTGAGGCTTTTGAACTGGAGCTACAGAATCACAGTATCAAATAATGAAAACCACGTCACTTGAAAACTACCAACAGCAGTAACAACTAAAATGGATAGCACATGTAATTCAAAGAGAACATGTTGACATAATATATATTGAGGTTTCATATTTTACTTCAAATAAAAGGTTAGGAAGGAACCTTGTGTCCTTGATTTGCATTTGAGCAGAGATTTCCTGCTTCAGGAGGTTAAACCTTGCGAGAAGAGAATCAATATTCTACACAAATGACCTGCATTTTGAGAGCAGGAGAAATTTTAAAATGCAATACAAAGGGTGGTAACCTGGTTACAATCTTTTAGGTTGCAACAGCTACACCTGTAATCTGAAAATTAATTCTGGTTACATGTAAAAGCATTTCACAAATCAGAAAGCCATAAGGAATTGATATTATAAAGCAGAGGTTGAATTGTAAAAGCTGAAAAATGGTAAGTGTTTACCATATTTCCCATCTGCTAAGACAGTACAAGTGGTAAGACACACCCAATAATCAGGTAGGTATCTGACGGAAAAAAATACTTGAGGATTTAATAGCTTACTGCACTAGCAAGTCCAAGTCACCGAGTCAACGGGTTAACGTTTCTTTCTGTCACAACAAATTATCACTTTTTAAAATTTTTTTTACTGATTATTAAATATTTGTTGTTATGAATTAACTGTTATGAAATTTAACTGTCGGTCTGCATTACATGGATGGGATTGGGGTTTGCAAAGATAGCGTATGGTAAGCCAAGATGAACGAGAGAGTTAAACTACCCGTAGGAAGTTGCCTACTGGTCATCATCAATACTAACCAAAACAAAACAGTATCATTTTTAAAAAAATCAGTATCATCCTATGCAAGGCAACAAAGCCACTAAGACAAGGGGTTACTAGGTGTGTCAGAATTAGAAAACAGAAACATTATTAATGAGCAGGAAGAGGAAAGAGTAATCAGAAGACAGGAGATAGTAATTGAGATAGCATTTCAATTTTTGCAGATTAAAGTTGGCTGGAAAGCATGGAGCCGGGAAGGAGTTCCAAAAACAAGAAATGCAAGAACTTGCAGCTACATCTAGCCAGATCAACTCTGAATTGACGAGATCTCTATGCCAGTCTAGTAATGCGCTTAAATTCAAAAAGTCTGGGTACCATAACAAAGATCTTATCTGAACACTTACCATGAAAGTATTTATAGAAAAGACGGAGAAGCAACCTTACGGAGGTGGGAAAGTGACTGAAGCTGAGCCGCCAGATCAAGGCCAATAATATTGCTGATTCTTTGGATTTTATCAAGGAGCTGAAGGTAAATATCAGGGGCACCGAACCATATGTGGCAGCAAAATTCTAAGCCTGGCTTATAGATATGCAAGATGGATTCCGGAGAGAAAAATTGTCTCGCACAGTGAACCAACATTGTTAGCAGCAGACACTGGCAATGGATTCAATATAGTCTTTCCACTTCATGTCAGCTGAGAACATTAGCCTGAAAAGATGCAAGGAGTCACTTTCCTGGAGGTTAGCATCAGTCATCGTGACAGAGGAGAGTTTCAGATGATTAATGGAGAGCAGTTTTGGAGGCATTCAAATTAACAAGCCATCTTTTGCCCCAGTTAACGACGGACGTGAGATCATTTTGGACATTGGCTGCAATGGGATAAATGGTATTTATTACATAGGAATGATAATTGTCGGCTTATATGTTTGGGGTTGCTTGTATCACCTAGATGGGGCTCATGAGGATTGGCAAACGCCTCTCTACAACTTGACCATTTCAGGGTGACCATTTGAGGGCATTTTTCAAGCAGTCACTCATCTCAGAACTCATCAAGCTTGATGTTGCTTAACTTGAAAGAAATAATTCGGAACAAAGGTTTATACCAGAAAGGATGCTATAGAGAAAAAACTAATTATTGAGGCAATCATCTAAAGCAGGGGTTGGCAACTTATGGCACACGTGCAATTTCCAATGGGACATAGCTGCAAATGACATAATGAAGTCTGAACCAATAACTAATACACCGCTGAGATATTTAGCCGTTTCAA
This sequence comes from Acanthosepion esculentum, assembly GCA_964036315.1. NCBI lineage: Eukaryota > Metazoa > Mollusca > Cephalopoda > Sepiida > Sepiidae > Acanthosepion > Acanthosepion esculentum. The sequence goes on along the minus strand of OZ038519.1, from coordinate 9,984,223 downwards.
TTTTTATATATCCTAAAGTATATATACTATATATTACTATATAAAATATATTGTAGAACAGGTATATTGACCTTGACTTGTATAAAAATATGTATGCCGTGGGCACACTGAATGATTTTAAAACCATAAGTCAGCATATAGTCAACAAAAAGGTTGTCGCCCCTGATCTAAAGTTACCTGTCTGAATTTCTGGGATGAGGAGTTATTTGCAATTAGACTAATGTCCCTATCTTTGTTATCATAATGTTTTGGCTGTTGTACTTTCTGGCTTTCTTCAGGTTCTAGTCTAAATGGGTAACCAAGGAATTTTGAACTGAACCCTTTATTTAGTCAGCAGAAGTAGATTACTTTCATTCTGCCGTCCAGATTTACATATGGGCTGCAGTCTAGGGGCCCTAAAGTGCCCTCTAGTCTTGGGATCTCTGATAGAAAATAAAAATAAATAAATGGAGATACTTTCAGTTGATTTACTGAACTAGAAGAAAAACTGAAAATTAACTATGTGCAGTTGTGGAAAAGAGACCACAGAACAATTGCTATAGCTGAGAAGAGTATTTTGATCCAGATAGCTGGAAAGCTGGGCAACAGGTTCATGGAACCTTCATATTGTTAGTGCAGTGGTTATGTGAGCTGTGAAGGGAGGACTTGAACAACATGGATTCTGTGGTCTGTGATTTGTCTTCAGTGGGTGTACCTGAAGTGTATTAGCAAAAATCTATGCCCAAATGCAAGCTTTGGATTTGCAAAGACTTATGCCTGAAGTGTGTAAAATATTCAGAGACTTCTATATTTCTTTTAATAATTGATGATAAATAAACGATTTTAATTTGTGCTTTAACAATTGATGGTGGAAAGATTTAAAATTGTGACAATTATTGGTGAAAATAAACTTCTTTGTTAAATCTGGGCGTTGCCATCTTTAAGATCACCTGCCTTCATAATAAAAATGTTAATAGCAAAATAGCCTGAGGGTGGGGGGTCTATTTTACCAAGACTGGTAAAATAAGCTTAAAAGCATAATTGTCTATTTTACCAGGATCTGCAAAATAGCCTCTTTTTGTTTATAGACACGAGGAGAGAGCATGGGTGATGAAGGCACCCCAGATTCTATGAGCCCAGGCGCCTCTCACGGCCTAACCCCTGGCCCCAATCCCATCCTATGCTTTTATCATTGCTCAGCTACAAATTGTCTTTGCTCTCTACCAAATCTGCAGTAGCTACAGGACAACAGCCAAGTAATTTCTTGTTCAAAGTGAAAAGGCTTGACCAGGCACCTGATACAAAAACTGACAGAAGAGAAATTGGCAGAGCTTAAAATAATACTCCAAGATTGAAACACTTAACGAGCAGGTGTGCCAAACCTCCTGCTGCTGATGCAATTAGCTTCTATGTAGATCCAAGAGAGGATTAGCATCGTGATTTGTGAATAAGATGGCATACTAATTGTTTAGTTCAACCACTGGGTACAGAGCAGGCTTGGAGGAAACAGGATTACTAATAACTGTACAAGATGAGGTATCCCTAAACATCTTTATAGCGGATTATAATTATTAAGTATGACTGCATTTTGATTTTGCAAAGCAAACACTAACAAAGTTATTTAAAAATTTTTTTTTTTTTTTTTTTTTTTTTTTTTTAAATCAACCAAAACATCAATGGTCAACTGATAAGAAATCCACTTCCAAAGTGGTTTGCTTTTGATTACCATGTTTTTTTTTTATATATAATACAAGAAATTTTGAAAAAAAAAGGGGGTGGACTGGGGAGAGGTGTATTATACATAAGTACATTTTTTCAGAAATTTTTTTATTCATCTAAACATAAAAAAACAAAAAAAACAGACTTATTCAATGTAATAAGATTGCAAGTAGACTCTGCACAATAGATAAAAAAAACAGCTCATGAGCTCACTGACTGGACCTTGGGTGACAGGCAACATGAAATGTGATCTAATGAGTTAGTTCTAGTTATTTTGGGCCAATAGTTGCTCATCTGAAATTAGTCCAAATGAACATTTGTGAGGAGTGGAGGAGAGGTCTAGTCATATATACATGTACAAATATCTGGAAGCTGTGGAGAGCTCACAAGATGGAGTAGCCGATCATTCCTTCAGATGTAAAAAAAAAACTTGTGAAATTTATGCCACATCAAGTTGTCACACTTTGTCAGGTTAGAGAAGGTCATACAAAATAGTAGACACCCATTGCATGAATTTTGGCAGATTAGTGTCAAAATGCAGGCTTGGGAGGAAAAAAAATAAGAGCACAACATGTGAATTACTAATTGAAGATATCAAAATCAAGTACAATAATTTAAATATCTCGGAAGTATTTTAGCACAAGACGGAAAGTGCAGTGGAAGAGTGAAAGATGCCTTCCAAAAAAGTAAAGCATAGTATTAAAAAAGAACATAAAAATTCTGTTGGAAACAAAGAAAAGAGTACTGAACTGTTATGTAATATGAGTCCTCCTATATGGCAGTGAATGCTGGACAATCTCCTCACAGATGAAGAAGAGACTTGAAGCAAGAGAAACAAAAAAAAGAGTACTGAAGTGTTATGTAATATCAGTCCTCCTATATGGCAGTGAATGCTGGACAATCTCCTCACAGATGAAGAGGAGACTTGAAACAAAAGAAAGGTGGATGCTGAAAATACCACAGACTGAACATGTGAGCAACGATGAAGTTTTAGGGAAAATGGAAACGAAAGGGCGGTTACACTTTGAATCAGAATGTGAGAGAGTTGAAATTTCTAAGGCACATGGTGAGGAAAGAGGGTGTGGAAAATTTAATATGCACGGGACATATTGAAGGCAAAAGGAAGAGCAAAAAAACTATGCATAACCTAGCTAACAAGTTTTTGTCAAGGGTTGCACAACTGGGATTAGGAGAGATAGAAAAAAGAAAAATTTACTAAGAACTACAAAAGACAAGAAAAGGAAATTGTGAAGAGCCATGATCGCCCTTGTCCGAAAGGGACATGGTACATAGAAGCGTATATCAAGAGTAACCATTTTACGTATTCACCGATAACCACCAGGTGGCAGAGTCTTCATAAATTCCCTAGGTAAGTGCCATACTAATATCAACACACTCCCCAGCAACTGTTGGAAAGGGTGAGGGGTGGGCTGTCTGATGTACTTTCTTGAAGGTGGGTATGCACCTTGTAAATGTAATAGATTACAGTTGAATGAAGATATTGATCCTTTCCTATTCAGTGTGACTAGAGTGGCACTTGGGCCTTGTATAGGATGAATATCATTGTATCAATTTAAATTTTCTGAATATATATTCTAAAATTCCCCATAAAAGGAATTATATATATATATATATATATATATATATGTGTGTGTGTGTGTATGTTAAAAAAAAAAAACCCAAAAAAGATCACAGAACTGATTCTTTTCCAATAAGTTTTCCTGCAGGTCAATAGAACTGCCATCTTGAAGATTTAAAAAAAAAAAAAGAAAAAAGGTCACTGCCAAATGCCGCAGTCACCCTTTCATCTCTTGGGAGGTGACTCACCATTGCCACTAACTCGTATAATATTGCACACTTTACTGTCATATTTAGGTTTCTTATCTGGAAATGAAATGGGATTGGTGTCAAAGAATTTCTCTTATATGAAACAAAACTAAAACAGAAAAAAATACTTGCACTCCCACACAAAACCTGATTCAGCATGGGTGTCAGGTCTCATTTGGTCAAAGTTGTTGCTCTCTTCAAAAGAGTGAAATTAGTTGGAAAAAAAAAAAAAAAAAAAAAAAAAAGAAGAAGTAAATTTATTAAAAATCACTATTGGTTTCAATCACAGCCTCCAGACAACTTTGGAATCTCCTGCAACTCTTCTGAATGGTATCCTTGTTTAAGTTGGTGAATGCTACCATAATCCTTGCCTTCAGTTCATCTTTGGTGTTACAATGAGTTTTGTTGGTATCTCGCTCAACTGTGTCCCACACATAATAATCAAGGGGGTTGCAGTCTGGGGAGCTAGGGGGCCAGATGTAAGGGGTGATGTGGTTGCAGAAATTGTCTGACAGCCATGACTGGGTTTTGCTTGTGTGGCATGGTGCAGAGTCCTGTTGCCAGACATAGGGTCTTCCAGCAGCCACCCTCTTGACCCAGGGCAGCACTACCTCCTCAAGGCACTTGATGTCGGCCTCCACGTTCAGTCTGAGGCCCCGTGGGAAGATGAAGGGCAGTATAACGCCGTCCTCACTGGTGATCACTTCAATCACCTTTGTAATCGCCATTAGACTCATCCAACTCTTTCTGAATCCTCCGCACTGTGTTCTCCCTCAGATGGACAACCAAACGGTCTGAAATGTTCATAGTGGAGCTTCAAGAATGAATGCCAAGCAGTACTGGCTGCCATTTCCAAATAGCTGGTGGAATGGTGTCATGATGCTCTTTTTCTCAAAGTCAGTGCCCAACTGACCCTACTATACTGTGCAGTTGACAAAGCCAAAAAGAAACACACATGGCACAGTGGATAAAGGCGTTGGTTAGATCCAGTGACAGGACCCAAAGAGTGTGAGTTCAATACCCGGTTAAGGCAGTGGAGAACTTTCAGAGGGAAATTAACAGGAGATAACTGATAACTGACATCCATTAAACATGGCATGTGGAACTAGAACAGTCTACCCCCAGTGAGCGAAATAAAGGGTTCAGTTCGACATTCCAACCACCTGAGGTGGGCCGGAGTGTACAACGGCCGAAATGTTGTAATAAACATGGCGACAAAGATGAGGACAATAGTCCGAATAATGTAAATAATGTACTTAGAATATTTTGTCATCAATATGTACAACATTATAATCAAATAAAATTATTTAGAAAGTGAGGATTTGTCAATGATATTTATTACAAACAGTAATAAACCATAAGAATTAGAGTTAAAATGCAGGCATTAAATTACTATGAGGCTTATATGAATAGATTTTCAGACTGTTTACCCAAATAGTCTAAGTGAGCTAAATTAACTGATTGTTTTATGGAGACAACATGCAAAGTCAACACAGTGACAAGATGGCTTCCTTTAACTCCTCTATATTAAATGGAAAGAGATCTGGGAAAATAACTAGGTACAAAAATATTATCTAGAGATTAGCAAGAAAGAGAGAAACAGATTAACCTTCATTAATATTAATGAATTAGGGAAAGCAAAGATGATGACTAAAAGAGTAGGCACGTCTGAAATGATTGACTTCTGAACACAGCTTTACAAAAGCTCTAGAACCACAAGAGTGGGGAAAAAAGAGGCTGTCTGCTGCTTAGAATTACCAAAGTCTAAAAACCAAGAATCATTGTTTTCTGCTGACATAAAGTGGAAAGATCATATTGAATCAATTGCTAAAAACGTTGGGTCACTGTCTTGTGACAGACAATTTTTCTCACCACATAATGCCTGGCATATTTATAAGTCTATTTGTTCATGCTTTGAATATGGCTACCATATCTGGCTTAGTGCACCTGCTACATATTTTGAGATTCTTGATAAAATCCAAAGAAGAATCTGCAATGCTATTGGTCCTGACATGTCATCTCGGCTTCAGTCACTTTCCCACTGTTATAACGTAGCTTCCCTGTGCCTTTTTCTATAAATACTTTCATGGTAATTGTTCTGATGAACTTTCCTCTATGGTACCTAGACTTTATGAATTTAAGCACAGTACTAAATTTGCAACAAGATCTTATTTTACAGTTAAAATGGCAAAAAGTCACTAAGTTCGATGCTAACAGTTTTTCTCATGCTTCTCACTTGTGGAACTCCCTTCCGGCTCCATACTTCCCAGTCAACTTTGATCATCAAAAATTTAAATGCAATTTCAATCGTTATCTTCCATCTTGATTCTTGTTATTTTGTTGTTCTATCTCCTTAATGTTTTCTTTTCTCATATTCTCTTACTCAGTAACCCAATGATTCTCTGCCTCTTAAGTGTACAGTGAAATACTGTCATGGCATACATGTGTGAATATATGTGTGTGTGCATGTGGGGGGAGTTGTAATGGTACAGCATTAATATTTGAAAAAATGAATAAGAATTAAACTTTTTTTCAAATAATTCTTTTCCTTATTCTTCGATCATGTTATTGAAATAAAGTAAGTTCACATTTGTGTGTGCATCTTTTTTTTTTATTATTCTGTAACATTTAAATGTATACCCTTTAAAAATGTGTTAAGTGTGCCGTAATATTTCCATTTGCTCCTAAGTATTCTGTTGCATAAAAAGGTTGAGAAACACTGCGGTAACTCCTTGTATCTTAGTGGCTGTATTTGGGGTGAAATGATTTTAAACATTTCCGAGGGATTACATGAGAAATTTAAGCAGAAAAAGAAAGAGGTTGGGAAAGAAACATACTAACAAATATCAAATCTGTCAATATTTCTGAGAAGGCTGGAGTGTACAATGGCCAAAAGGTTGTGAATATGGCAATGAAGATGAGGACAATAGTTTGAACAATGTAAATAAATATAACATTAAGTAAACTGCACAAAAAGTAGACCAATAGGCAGAGTCTGTCTATATTTCCGAGATGAGGTATTATGTACACTATTGACATTGTTCGGACTATTGTCTGAATTTTTGTTGCTATATTTATCACAACATTTCGGCAGATCTATGCTGTGGCCTTCTTCAGGTGGTTCGAATGTTGAACTGAACCCTTTATTTTGCTCACTGGGGTAGACTGTTGTAGTTCCACGTGCCATGTCTAATAGATGTCAGTTATCAGTTACCTCCTGTTAATTCCCCTCTCCAAGTTCCCCACCATCTTAACCAGGTATTGAATTCACACTCTTTGGGTCCTGTCACTGGATCTAACCAACGTCTTTGTCCTTAAGGACACATGTCACAGTGGATAAAGGCGTTAGTTAGATCCAGTGACAGGACACAAAGAGCGTGAGTTCAATACCCGGTTAAGGCAGTGGAGCACTTTCAGAGGGAAATTAGGAGATAACTGATAACCCCAGTGAGCAAAATAAAGGGTTCAGTTCGACATTCCAACTACCTGAAGAATGCCAGAGCATACAACGGCTGAAACATTGTGATAAATATGGCAACAAAGATGTAAATAGTGTACAATAGGCAGAGGCTCAGCATAAATCTAATTTCTTTGGAAATCAGGAACAGCAATATATCAAGTCTCATAAGAAAAGAATGCATGCTATAAAATGGTTTCTAAAAAGTTCTTGGCTTGACCAAAAAAGAAAAAAAAGATGAAAAAAAAAAAAAAAGCCCTTAACACCAAAGATGAGGAGGGGAACCTAATGTTTGATCAGATTTTAGGAAGGTTGAGAACTTCATATTCTAATTGCATTAAAACTAAGACCGGTTGACTGCGACTAACTCCTCCAGTTTTTAAGGACATGCATTCTTTCGAGCTCATGATAATTAATCACTTCCATGATCATGGATCAACTTAGACAACTTTACAAAATTTGCCTGCTGTTAACATGCGTGTGCATATATATATATATATATATATATATATATATATTTTCAAGACACTGTAAAAAGGTCAGTCCTTCATGCTTGTGCTTATAAACTAAGTAGAGCCATTTCCAAATGGCATACAACGTAACCTATTTTGTGATCTATTTTTATTATGTTGAGGGTATCAATTAGCTTTGGCTGCATTGCAGAAAGCTGGATTGAAACCAAAATGGAAGCAAATATGAGAAATTCTCAACAGTATCTAAATTTTAAGTAGTAATGCTGCACACTCAAATTTTATATTTTTAAAATTTGATGTAATGTATATAAGATTTTTTTTTTAATAGAACTCATTGACAAACAAAAAATGCTTTTTGAATTTTTTAAATTCATTGACTGATTGCAGAGTTATTCAGCTTTTTTGCTTGGGCCAAATAAGGAATTGCAGTACTAGATAAAATTATAGAAAGCCAAGATCAGGATTTTGGATAAACAAAAAAAAATTAAAAAAACAAAAAATAAAAAAATATAAAAAAAAAAACACATTCGTAGATAAAATCAATTTTCTCCACAATCACTGAATATAAATTTGTGAAAATTAGTTTTCAATATATGGAATAATATGGTCCTATTCCCAACTATATTAGATGTTACAGTCATCCAATATGAGTAGGTCAACATAAGGAGCACAGTAATTCACTTGAATCAATTTGAAATGGGAAATATTCTATAAACACATCTTCCAGTAATGACCATGTTATTTTTGCATAAAACGAAGAGAAGAAGTAAATAAATAGTTGAAACTTCATAAAACCATTTATCTCACTTTTGTTCTATAATAATTTTATTGTTTCCATTTTTTAAAAACATAACTATCAGAATCAGAGCCATGTAAATTTGCAGAAACTTTATTATTATATCAGAAAAATTTTGCTTTAGTTTATAAGAGTGGACTGTTACAAGTTGGAGAGGCTCTTACAGCAAAGAATTTTTTTTCTTCAAATTTCTGATTCTTTTGAAGAAGGCCATTTGTATATTCCAGGATGAAAGCAATCCGCTGTCACATTATCATCACTATCAAATCTCTTAGGATTCCTACAGAATAAAATGTTCCATGACATTTTGTTGGTAACTTGGAAATTTGGATAAATATTGAACAATATTATCAATAGCCAGGGTTGTGGAATTTGTTAAAAACATTTTGAAATTGACTTAGCTCATTAATAAATATTCAACTCAGACTCCTTAGAGTCTTTTGAAAGACATTTGACCTACGCTTGTTCAAAAAAATATTAAAAATAAATTAAATTAATAAATAGAAACCAACAAATGAATTAAATAAAAAAAAATTGAAACTTCTTAAAAATTCAACATTTTCTCTTCAAGGAAAAATAATCAGTCAAGTAAAAATGACTGCTGCTGTGTCCAGTAAAAGTTATTACAAACTGAACACAGCAAGTTTTATTTTCTTATTTTAGCACTTTATCTTTTTTGACATTGTTACAAAAAAAAAAAAAAAAAAAAAAAAAAAAGCCAAAAAAGTACACATATATAAAGTTTATTTTATTCTCTTTCCAACCATGGAAATATTTCAAAGATTTTCTTAAAAAATAAATGAGAAATCTCTACTCAAACAATGAAGATATGTTTTTGTTTTTAAAATGCATTGTTTACAAAGTTTGAAGGAAGGAGAAATGACATATTTTTTAGTCATTTTGAAGCTGAAGTTTCCAAACTTCAAAACAATTCTCCAGTGAAGATTACAGGAACAGTTTTATGGCAAAAGATGTAAGAAAATGTTATTTACCAAAATCTTCATTTAACTGATAGCTTAACTTAATTCCAAAACATTTACAGTTTTGCAGATGCATTTTGCAATTATCAAATTGAGTTATTATTTAATATGGATTAAAAATCGATCTAAGTTCCATTTTGTTTGAAAATTTCTCAAAAATATTCAAAGACGTTTAACCAGAATATTATTTTGAAATTAGCATTCACTATGAACAGTATAAAAAAACTGGAATATGACAAAACACTAAAATGAGTGATAGCAGTGTTTATTTCACTACTAAATAATAACTATTGTGTTTATTTTATATTTTTTTTGTATTATATTAAAGATCTACTGCTATGCTATTAAATGATATAGGTTTGACTGTAATACTATGGTTGGCTGCAAACTTATAACAATTTTATGGCAGAGAGTATGTCACAAAATTGTAATTTTTCTTTTTGATGTTTTTGGTTGTGAGTGTGCATTGCTATAAGCAAATAGATTTGTTTTCCCCCCATTTTCCCCTCAAAAACAGGCCAGCAAAGCCAGGCAACAATGCTATAAAAAAGCAGCAGTAAACTTTTTTTTTTTTTTTGACAGCTTAAAAAATGGATTTTGGTTTGTTGTTTTGTAGCCTATCAGCCCCTCATGGGTAAGCCGATTAATTCATTTTCCCTTCTGTGAAATTATTTCAGATCAGAATGGTAAATAATATAAAAAACAAAACAAAAAAGCAAACATTTTCAGGGGATCTGTGATGTGTCAGATCCAGTAGATTTAAGAATCTATTTTGAAAACTGGGAGAAGAGAAACATGGCATGTCCAGGACTAATCATGCCACTTATATAGTAGCGAATCACCCACATATCCCATCGGTAAGAAGTTCCATTCAAACAGCTTCTTCCTGTGAATCACTGCCCTGTGGAATAGACTCCTAAGACGAGGTTTCTCCCTGATCGCTACAATCTTAACCTGTTCAAGTCTAGAGTCAACAGTTATCTTCCCCTCTTATACGTATAAACTGACCCTTAATGTAACCCTCTACCTCGAGTGACACCTGGTCCTTGTACAGGATGAAACTTACTGTATAAAAAAAGAAAAAAAATGTTCAACTTAATCAAATGCAAAACTGCTCAAGGAGTTTGAAAACCTGAGAATTTCTCTAGTTTTCAGGATTCATTTAATGTGTCTCCTAGGATGGCAAAAAACATTAATATAAATGGGTTTTAACACAATCTAACAGTGACTGAAATAATTTTGTCATGCTGGTGAATTTAGTAAATAAATTTATTGCAAAAACATTTCTATCCAAGAGTGTGAGATTGGAATTTTGTTTATCTCTAGTGAAAAACATGACTTAAAAGTGACATGTCGAACAAATAACTGAAAACTATATAAGTTAGTGGGGGGCGGGAACAACTTGGATAGAAAGCGGTTTGGCAAAATATGGACGAGAAATAGGAGGGGCAGGCATTATGCTCAATGCCCAGAATGTCATGTCATTTCTGTGGCAGATATTTACAAGAGATTGTTTTTTTTTTATTTCTCTACCTTCTTTTGCTAAATAGTGATCATGTGTAAATAGTAAAAATTGTATGTAAAGTAGTAGACCCAGTGTCTCCCATTGCAGCCAGGTAGCAGTTGAAGTACATAGCTGGCAAACGGTATAAATAGGTGCGACCTGTATCCGATTACAATATGGTTGGCTCTTGAACAGAAGCCAAAACTCGTCTAGATTAGCTAATTCTTTCTTGGTAGGCAACAGGATGACTATCTTTAGTAAGAGTGGCAGCAGAGGCAGTTGAAACACAGACAAAAGTATTTTAGCATTATTTTTAAATCCAGAGGAATCATCTCTTTATTAAGATCATTAAAATCTGTTAAAATAAATTCTGAGTAAATAAGGCGTCACTATTTTTTTTATGAGAATAAAAGGCTCGTAATAGGAGTGTGGCATAAAAAAAAAAGAAAGTCACAGAAAAAGTGAATAAATAACTGAAAAAAGAAAAAAAGTTGTCCACCAAATGTCAAAGAAATGGAGGTTTATTTATTCTCGTGACAGATACCAAATTTTCGTCTTCGTCTCTACAAATATGGATCAAACATTTTCACCCAAGTCAAAGGGGGCATGATTTGATTTTAAATTAATGGAATAAAATAAACTGAACAATTAATGTAAAAAGCAATTTTTGCGGAAAATGTGTATCATTTAGGTTAGAAATTATTTAAAATAAATTAAAAGGAGAGAAAAAAAAAACCCCAATGAAATGACATTAGAAATACAATAAAATTGTCATCGTATTTTTATATTCTAGAAAAGGAAGATCAAGATTAATTTATCAAACTTTAAATATTTGGAATTTATAATGTATAATGGATTTTTAAAAACAAAAGGCACACAAAATATATAACTACAAAAAAAGATAATGACATTAATAACAATGAACTAGATGAAAAAAACCCAGACATATAAGACTTCCAACTCCTTAATGTCTATGCGAAAAAAAAAAAAGAAAAAATTCATACAGAGAGAGAGAGAGAGAGAGAGAGAGAGACTTCCAAAATTTAACTGATCTTTATTTGTAAATTTCTATTCATAAATACTAAAAACAATTCCAACTACACCCCAAACTATTATTATGGATATGATGAGAACCCAAAATATCCCCAGCAATAATCCTGAAGCAGATTATATATATATATATATATATATATATATAATGTGTGTGTGTGTGTGTGTGGCTGAGTGGTTAGAACATTTCCTTCCTGACCATGAGACCTGAATCTCACCATGGTCGATTTGTCAGGAAGGAGACTTCCTGATGTTGTCGATCTGGAGGGAGGCAATCCCAGCATGTGGCACCTTTGGAAAGTACCCGAAAACCATATCACGGGTTGACTCAAGCCTTGAGAGTGAAATTGGGTAGATGGAAATTTTGCGGGCCGTCAATAGCTGTGTTAACATGAAGTCACAAGTCATCATGACCGAGGGTTTGAGTGTGCTGACCTTGTTCAGATTGTTGTTCATGCTAGATAACATGCTCTCTCCCGGAAAATGTGGGTGTTGAACAAACACAATTGTGCCTGAGCGAGCGCCTGCAATAGGGATTGGTTAGCTGCCCTAATAGACGGGCATCCTTGAATATGAGCCGCCATATATATATATATATACACACACACACAAATATAGGTAAATGTATGAGTGAGTGTTCATATACAAATTGCACCTGCCAAATGCAGGACATATGAAACTTAAGAGTTGTACAATCAATGTAAATTTATATATATATATATATATATATATATATACACACACACACACACACACACACACGTGTGTGTGTGTGTGTGTGTGTGTGTGTGTGTGTGTGTGTGTGAACATTGAAGTTAACACTGAGTGTTGAATTCAATGTTCACTTCATATTTACATACGCTCTATCTCTGATATTGAGCACTTTATCCCATAAATATAGCATACCTTAAAACTATATTTCTTCATATATATTATATATATGACAAATTGGAAAAGGTTTTGTGACGCATTTCATCTATTACGACTTTGATCAGGCCTGTTGATATTCTGATTACACATGCTCGTGAATGAGATGCTGGTAGTTTCAAATTTTTTTCTTATTTTTTTTTTTTACATTTCACTATTCATTCTTAGTTTTTCTGTTATCACAATGTAGGATATTTAATAACAAAGATGATGAAAAGAAAAAGAATATAGATGACTTTGGCTAGATTACAGAGAGAGAAAAAAAAAAGTCCAAAAATTATTTAGAAACTCCCAGAATCTCTTGTTCATGCGCATGTGTAGCCACAACAATATCAATAAACCCAGCTCAATGAAGTCCTAACAAATGAAACACGTCACAAAACTTTTTACAATTTGCCATATTATATATATATATATATATATATATATATATATATATATATATATATATATATATAAAAATTAACAAATCGATTTATTATCACTTGTTCTGTTTATTACATTGAACTTTCAGGATTTATATCCTCCCTGGAATTATCCATACGGATTACCAATTAACTTTACTTACATACACGTGTGTAAAAACTAGTTTCTTCACTATTAAAAACTCTCAAAGCCGTCCTTTCGTCTAGAAGTTGTAAATCAATGCAAGTCATGAAGTAGCAACAATTTTGGAAATGTAGAGAGAGGCATACACTTGGTTGTAAGTGCACAAGTCGGTCAAATCAAGTTTTATAGACACTTGTTTGTTTGATTATAAAGTTTCAAACTACTCTGTTATTCTCTTCAAATATTATTTCAAGGAAGCATTTCAGTTGTACTCATTGATATAACGAGTGCTGTTTACAAATATAATCTCCCAGTAAAGACCACGTATCTTTAAGTGGTCTCTATATCCATTTGTAAGATTAAATCTCGAGGAAGAAATGGGCTTTAGCAGAGAATTACTTCATTTTACATATGTTAGTTTTGAACTTTGAAGTTTTCACAATTTGGCACAAAGACCAGGATAGACTGTGTGACATTCTTGGGTTATGTTAAAGATGCATATAAAGAGTAAATAATACAGGTGTCCATAAAGTCATTTTAAAATTTAAAAAATATATTACAAAGGCAATTGACGAGATATCTTAATCAGATTTGTTCCATGTACTCAGTAGTTATCAAAGTTTTTAATCACATTGTGCATTTCAGGTACCCTGTTGATAAAAAGAGGTACTGTTAAATAAACCCTAAAAATGGCTACTCTTCAAGAAAAAGACACAATGTTTGTCATGGTTTATTGAAACAAAATCGGATATGCAGACTTAGCAAAACTACAGAAATATATCTCCAGTGTAAAAGCCGTCAAGTTGGTTTTATGGATGCCTTTGTTATTTTTGAAACCATAACATGTCATCATAAAAGAGCCGGTTTGAATAACACAGCATTTCTCCTGCAATTGAAGCAATGTCATGTCAAACAAATTACTGCATCGATCTTTCGTTCAAAGAAAGGTGTTTACTTCAGTTCACTGGGTTGCCTTGCATGATGTGCAACCGGCTTTGAAAGTATCTCTTTACTCATAGGATCAACCATGAGAAATGGATGAGCTGAGAACATGTGGGGGTGTCCATAATGTCTCTTTACAATTTAACAATATATTACAAAGGCAAATGAATCCCAAACATTTTCCGACCAGTGGGCTGGGAGGGATGGCCCAATTCTGTGGTCACCTTGTTCATTAGATCTCACTCCCCTAGACTTCTTTCTATGGGGTTATGTTAAAGTTATAGTGTATCCAACAAAGATGCAGGACATCACTGATCTAAAGCAAAAGATCACTGATGCCATTGCCACCACTGATGAGGCCATGCTACAGTGAACTTGGCAAGAAACTGGAAAACCTGCAATATTTTAGAGGGAGTTTTCAATGCACTGTCAGCCAGTTTGCTGGACTCAATAGCTGTTGGCTCTGTAAGGCAATCACTGGTAACAAAGACATTTTTCGAAATTAGAATAAATTGTATTCTTACCATAAGAAACTGAAGAAAAATGAGCTACTTACCTCTATGCTAAAATATCCTCTGTCTACATAATCTCCTAAAAAGAGGTAACGTGTTGTTGCAGGTGGGCCGCCAACTTCAAATAACTTCATTAAGTCATAAAATTGTCCATGAATATCACCACAGACTGGAAAGATGATAAAAAAAATCTTTTAGTTTAAAAAAACAAAAAACAAAAAAAACAAAAACAAAGAAAAGAAATAACAAAAAAAAAAACAATTTGAAAAAGAAAGCTAAATTATGGGTCAGTTTTATTTGTTACTATCTAAAAAGGTGTATTTTGTGTGAACTTTTAAACTAAACCCCAAAAAGACCTCTGGCCCAGTGTAGAACACAGCAATGATAATTTTGAAGAAATCGCTTTGAATTCCTCAATTCACTCCATGGAACTTCAAAACTTCACTTTAATTCTGATTTTGGGCTATAAATCCAATTCTGGCCAAAACAGTGATTTGGGGCCAAAATTCCAATTCACGCTGAAAATTGAATTCTTTAAATCACAAAATCCACAGAACTTCAAATCCACACATCATGAAACCTCTCACTTTGATTCTTTGGCATTTTTGAAGAAATAAAATTGATTTCCACAATTTATGAAGTTGGAGATATTTTAAACTGAAATTATCAGAAATTTTTTTAAATTCAAAGTTTTTGTTTTACTTTGAACGGAATATAAATTAAAAACTTAAAATCAGTAATTTTTATCAGTTACTTAAAAATTGGAGTTTTTAACTGTTTATCTGGACATAAATCTTAATAATGAATGTTCAAGCACCAGATGAAGGACAGATTTTCAATACTGAGATCATCTTGATTCCAAAAAGGTATATGTTTATGTAGAGCAAGTGTGGTATGAGTTAGAATAGTTTCACAGACAGAATTTGCTGTGTATTAAGTACACATTAAATATTGTAGACATTTAATGCTGCTTCAGATAAATGCACATTTGACTCCCAAACAGTTTACATAATCTAGAAATCAAAGTTTAGGATGGATCTACATCATGACTAGAAAGACAAAACAATCATGAGAACATGCATTTAATAAAGTTTGTAGAAGATAATTTTGAATTAATAAATAGGCTTAAAACTTATTTTTTCTTTTTAAATTCTCTCAAAGCAGAAATTTGGCTAGAGTACACAAGTTTACTTGGGTTTTCTCATGCAAAAAGAATTGTACAAAGTCGTTTTGTAAAAGTTATGAATTTAGGTTATAAAACTAGGACATCAAAGCTAATAGACCAAATGCATAACAAGAGACGAGATTGACACAGCAGAATGGAAAAAAAAAAGCATCAGAATTGAATGGGCTGGCTTATAAAAAGGAGTTATTTTAATATTAAATCTAATGCCAATGCTATTTGTTTGCAAAACTTAAAATGGGATCATGTTACAAGACATAGAACAACATTTTTTTTTTTTTAATCATTTCACTCCAAGCAAGGCAATAGTGCCACTAAGATGCAAGGGGTTACTAGGGATGAAAGAAAATGAAAAGACTTTAAGAGATGGAACCAGAAATGCCGTCCTAAACAGAAAACAAGGGATAAACCTCTAATCCTGTTCAAAAACTGGGAAATAGGCAAACCTATCTACTGCTATTAAATTACAAATTATATTTACAAAATTAAGTTGTGCAAGTGAAAAATCATTTACTGTATATAAGACATTATCACACATACAAAAATTTTTTTTTTAAATTTATAAACAAAATTTAAAGAGAAAATTCCAATTACGTTTGACAATTAAACAGAATTTGAAAAGTTTGACAGGTTTTGCAATTTAAAATTATGAAGTTGCTATAACATTATTGCATATAGTGGAAAATCTCAGGACTTCTATACAAAGGCTCTTAATAAAACTGCACAGGTCTGTTTTGAGCTTTTTCTTTCAAATGGTCTTATCTTCAAAAATGTAATAAATGGCACAAAGTTTATTTTTTATTGAATTCGCACGTGCTCGTTTAAATTGAGATTTATGTGTTAAACAGAAGTCAGCATTGCCCAATTCATCTGGAAGAAATAAAGTCTTAGTGTTTGCTGTAAAGATCAGTAAACAGACTCATCTACACTTATTCACAGGATCACACAAGCCTGAAAATTTAAGCCAATGCCATTACAAGACACCAAAATCCAACTAAAATTACAAACCTTGTGCCATTCCTGGCAATAGAATGCAATAGCAAGGTAGCAAATAGAAACCAAATACAAATTAGCATTGCTTATTTACACTTGCTAAATTATTTGCAGTATTTTATTTTAGTAGCAAGACAAATACTTTAATAATCAGGAAAAATAAATACAGTTATAAAATATTTAAGAAAACAACTCGAATGTTAAATTCATATTGCTGGTTCTTAACAGAACCTGGCTTTAATAAAAAGAAACAAAAATGTCATTTGTTATTTCCAAAGACAAAAATGTATAAAAAGTGCTTTAAATCCCTAGATCATCTACAGTAAATTTATGTCCCAATCCTCACAACATTTCATGTTTCTTGGCAGAGCTTCTATTATTGCACTGTGTGATATTTAATAACAAAGGTAATGGAAATGTGAATGAAAAGGCCACTAGTCCGAATAATGTAAATAGTGTACATAATACCTCATCTCAGAAATATAGACAGATACGAGAAGGAAAAAAGTAACTAAATGAAATTACTAGACAGTGCTGCTCCGATCAGTGTATCCTATCACCATATTTGTATCCAACATTATCTAACGTCGGGTTGGAAGCAAAAATCGAAGGAGGGATGCCATTTATTGTTGTATTGTAAAATTTAAAAAAAAAAAAAAAATTATGTTTATCTCATATGTAATATGATTTTGATTAGAATAGTACACCTGTCTTCTAGGCTAGCTAGCTAATCCCAATTGCAGATGCCCACTCGGGCACATTTGTGTCTTTTTAATATTCAAAACCAACTTGCAGTTTATAACTATGCTGAGTAGACGACAGTTACAGTTTCTGGGAAAGAGAACATGATCAAGGAGTTCAACATTGTCAATTTGGTCACAATGACTTGTGATTTCATTGCTAGTGTAACCATTGATGGCTTCTGAAATATTTTGTTTCTCCAGTTTGACACACAAGATTGGATCAATGCATGGTATAGTCTTCCAATAGTGCTGCATACTGGGATTTTTCTCCTTGACAAACAGACCATGGTGATATTCAAATCAAGATCTCATTGGAGGAATGCTGATGTTCTAACAATTTCACCACATAAAGAAGGGGATGCTAAAACATACTTGGCCTCCCCAAAACGCCTTTCTTGCCAATAAAATGTCTGATACTTGGAGAAATTTTCTATATCATTCCACTCGTCAGGAGGCTTTAGCAACTACCTTTTATCTTAATTTATCATTATCTTTATACCAAGTTTGATGCAATTAATTTATGTACTAGTGTGTGTGTGTGTGTGGATATATATATATATATATATATATATATATATGGAGAACCTGAAACCCATCATAAATTGCCACCAACTCTGATGAGCTGGACACCTTGTCTGAATGCTAGACATCCACCTACTTGAACAAATCCTCTTTGCAGAGCTTGCATCTGGCAAGAGACCACGTGGAACCACACGTCTATTCAAGGATGAGGTAAAAAATCAAATTTGGTCAATTGGGAGATGGAAGTTGCAGAAAAAAAAACAATTGGAGAAGAGCAGTCCACAAAAAAACAACATCCTTTGAGAAGACCAGAAGCCAAATAGAAGTGGTGAAGAGAGCCTAAAGAAAAGGCCAGAGCTATCCACTCCCTGAACCCTCCTACCATTGAATGTGGTGGCTGAGGATGTCTCTTCTGATCCAACATAGGACTTATTTCACACAGAAGGAATGTCGATGAGCACCCCAATATTCAGCAATGAGCTCTGACAATTATATTTTGTGTGTGTGTATATATATATATATATATATATATATATATATATGTATATATATATATATATGTGTGTGTGTGTATGTATGTATGCGAGTAGTTGATGAATTTTATTCTTAATCCAACATTTTTTTTTTTAGAATTTTTTTATTAATCTAAATGTCATTAATGGAAACATGTGAGTAGATACCCTGTATTTTTATTTTATTTTTAAACGGTGTGAATTACATTTACCAGCTTGTACATTTATGCGACTTAAGAAAACATGGTCTCTGGCAAAGTTTGAGTCTGCTTCCTCCTTTGTAGGAGAAAGGACATGTGCGTGCATACACACACACACATTATATATATATATATATATAAAATTAGTAAATAATACCGGAAGCAATTCTTATACCAAAGAAATGATCCACATTCAAAACAATATCCTTTGTTAGAGCAGAGAGCACATTTTTAGAATTTGTTTAACCCGTTGACTGCCAAGGGTCTATTACAAAACCCAACATCGATTTTTATAAATTAGCCAACATAGGCAATACATTTTTACAAGTTGATTTATAGCTTCAACTGGTCTTAACATGGTTTTCATACTAAAAGCATCACTGAATAAATGCTTTGTTGGCATGTGAAGATGAAAATTTATCAGAAAATGCCAAGCACAAGATAACTGAGTCAGCGTCATAAAAACTTCCAAGCCTGTTAAAAACTAAAGACATGATCTTCGTTTCTCAGCCCTGTCAAGCTCTGTACCACAGCTAAAGTGGTTAATTTTTTTTTGGGGGGGGGGGGAATGTATGTCCTTTACAAATGATTCTGCATGACATTACCTATATTTGTTACACATATTTAAACTACAATTAATTTATCTCTACAAATGCAAAGATGAAGCTAATAAAAATGTTTCTCTGCACTGATAACATTGACGTACCTGGATAAGGAGTAGAAATGGTCAAAAGTACTCAAACAAAACATTTTTAATTTGGAAGGTTTCTCCACTGAGTTGATTACAAAAGAAAAGAAAAAAAAAGAAAAAGAAAAGAAAAAGAAAAGAAAGCCCACACAATACATGACATCCTAACAATGCTAACGTAATCAATACTGTTTCTTTCAGTTTTGTAAATAGTTTGATAACAAAGAATCTCTGTTCTAGTTTTGTAGCACAAATATTGAGAGAATAGCTCTTTCATTCACTAGCAGCAATCGGTGTACAGTTATATTTCCAGCTAAAATTATTGTGTCAACTTGGTTTCCCCGTCAATGAAAATGAAACAAAATAGAAATAGATGAAATTCTATCCTTCTGTGAATTCTTGATCTCTAAAAATAACGTTAACAATAAATGAACAATTTCAAATCTCTTGACAGTCCAAAACATTACAAATCCATCTAGTTTGAGAATTTTTCTAACAGATTTCCTTTCATTGGAATTTTAATTCCTAGGAACTTTGGACTTGAAGTGTGTGTTTTTTACACCTTCTGGGCATTAGTGTTCTTGTCTCTCCACAGCTTCCTATCTTGTTGCTCAAAGAAATAAAGTCCAAACTTAGAAAAAAAAATTGTAGCATTCATTATTATTTAAAATTTTTTTTTTTTAACATTAATGGGATAAGCATAAAGTAAACTGCTGACTTCAGTGTTCACTAGTTTTGATTTAATTGAACAGAAGATCGTGTAGCGTCATGTTAGTAAACAACTGATGAGAAGACAAGGCTAAATTATTTTATTAATTTCTGGACTCCTTCAAATTAACTGAATTAACCAAATTGAGGGTATGTGGTTCCAGGCTTTATAAATGCTTCTTGTGGAGATGGGAGGAAGCCCACCCTTCCCTTGCTATCCAGTTGTCTTGAATGTGTATATCCCAAGTTCAGCTGGGTTGATTTCCCACCCATGTTGATGCACCAACTGTGAGGCCCAATTCTGCACTTGGTTCTTATGGGATCACATTCTACTGTCCAATTCATTCATCTTTCGATGTCATGAGACACCAACACCAGCTACAAAACTCCCTTTCGTATGCCTTAGGGTGAGCTCAGTATATGCTGGGGTCACCACAGATTAAGTCCTTAGATCAAAGATTCCTGAGGGATATATGCAGATGATACCACAATGTATGGGCACACCTACAATTATCTTCATGCCCTATGCCTGGCAATTGATCTTTCCTCTGACTTATCTCACACAGCTCACTGGGGGAGAAAATAGCTGGTATCATTCAACACATCCAAAACAAAGCTAATAACATTTCACTGTCGCCTTGTGGGTGATGAATTATTCTTCACTCTGCAACTTTCATACCACAAATGAAATGTTGCTAGCCTCTATTGTTATTACTATTGGCAGATGTTTGGACAAGTTACATTCCTTGTTTCTACCAGTTCAGACCTTTACAGCTAGGACCCTCCACCAGGCCATGCACGCAGTGGCAAACCATTCCTTTTCCCGTCATGTGTTCCTTTGATAAAAAGGAAGTTCTACTCAGACAACTTCTTCCCCAGATCTGCTACTTTGCGGACCCCTGAGGGAATGCTTACTAATAACTACAATCTCAGTTTAGGGAAGAGTTGCCCAACAGTGGGTGATTTTAACAGTTGGGTGAGTGATGAGCAAGTGAACAGAAAATAGTTTGGCAATTGTAAATTTTGGTGGGCGATATAAAATTTTGGGTACCTGAAAAAATATTCAAAAAGAGATACAAAGAAAATGTATAAAAACTTAAAAAGCAAGAGGCTAAGTGGGAATAAATGGGTCACATTTCTAGATAAGATATAAATATTCGTGAAAACAATGAATATTTTCATATTTTCTATAGAGAAGGGTCATTAACATTCAAATAATTCCTCAGACATAGCATTTGATTTATATCCAGAAAAAAAAAAAAAAAAAAAAAAAAAAATTAAAAGGGTGGGGGGGATTGGTGATTTGTTATTAGTTGCTAGTAGTGTATAGTTTTTAATTTTATAATGAACAAAAATTGTCTTTTTGTCAACATATATAATGCTTACCCTAACAATAAAATTAATATATATATATATATATATATATATATATATATATATATATATATATATATTTTTTTTTTTTTAAATATATAGTTATCGCAACACCAATGTTTCAAAACTGAAACCTCAATTTAAATTCAATCATACAAATTAAACCTAAAATACAAATTTCCATTCCGTTATCAAGCAATGCTAAGAATAACTTTTTGAAATTGATTCACTTAATTTATAAGTCCAGACAAATTTGATATTTTGAGATGTTGGGGTTAAGGAAAATTCCATCTTTATTTTAGGGGTGTTAAGATTTAACTTATTTAGAAAACTAATAAAGTTATTCTTAGCTTCGCTTGATAATGGAATGGAACTTTGTATTTTAAGCTTAATTTGTATGATTGAATTTAAATTGAGGTTTCAGTTTTGAAACATGGGAATTCCAGTGTTGCAAAGATTATATATTAAAAAAAAAAAAAAAAAATAACATTATGCTCTACTGTTGTATTGAGCACCATTTTTTAAAAATAAATGCTAAGACCTCTGAATTATAAATCCCATTGTTCTTTCGTATTATTTTAATTATATATATATATATATATATATATATATATGTGTGTGTGTGTGTGTGTGTGTGTTCAATGGTCAAGTTTTCTTTCATTTGTTCTTTACTGTATGCAACTACTGCATAAGTCGACGTTATTCGTTATCTCCCTTTGGTATCTTGTTTTTTACTACATCATAAAATCAGTTTATGAAACAGTAACAAACTTTTACCAAACAATTTTGGTATGCATTTAAATATTTACTATATAGGTGGGCAGTGGAAAATTTTTCGATGTGAAAGTGTCAAAAGTGGTTTTATAAAGTTTCCCGATATAAATTTCTCACAGAGTGATTGTCCGTGCTTGGTTAGAGCATTTGGGATTGATAGCAATAAAACCAAGACATTATCCAGGAATAATCAGCATTATAAAGATTTACTGAGTGCAGCTTAGTTTTAGCATAAGGCTGGAAGTATGGAACATCCAGTGATGACCCACTACTCAGTCAAATGATCTAGTGAGACAAGCTTGCTACCATTACACCATGTCAAAGTGCCCAAATAATCAACCTTTAACACAGTGCATTATTCGCTACTTTCCTTTCCACTTCATTGCTTTTCAAGGCTCCTCTACTGCACTGCTACACTCATGGTCATTTTCTATTGCCATAGCAGGATATGACAACACAACTGCAAAATTCAAACATGCTACAATTCATTTTTTTTTTTTTTTTTTTTACTTGGCAGGATAAAATTTTTGCTTTGCAAATAAAATCACAAATCAAGAGTTGAAAGCCATTTACACTAGTTTGCTTATGTTAGTCACTTTGATGTGTGGCTTCCATTTGGAAGGCAGTGGGAAGTGAACCCACTGGACTAGATTGGTTTGAGATTGTCTCTCGAGTATGAATTGAAAATGATTTGTCAAAATTTTTTTTTTAACAAGCACTGAAAACTGGATTCTTTACGCTAAATTGAACACAAAAAACAAAAGCAAAATGAATCTATTCTGTCAGCCTGTCTTCATCTACAGGTGATGCCATATCTATGATGGGATCAAATGGAGTCCTCTACTGATTTAAATAAAGTACTGCTCCCAGTTAGATTAGATGAAGGCAGCAATTGACAGCTGAATAGTGCCTGCCCAAAGTTATCTAAGAGAAAGACCATAATATGCCATCATGATAATTCTCATTCATAGGGTCTAGTGTTATCTTTAAGAGGGGGAGGGAATCAATTCCCTGGACGAATGTAAAGGTATCCAGAGTAGTATTTTTGTAATGAAAGATTAACCTGAGAAGGCAGAATTATCAAGTTGTTTGAAATATGTCAGAAGACAGAATAAAATGGTGAATATATTATCCAATAAAGTTGAAAAAAATATTTTTATCTTAATTGCAGAGAAGGTTCGCGAGAAAAACCAGGAGTTGTACATGGTGTTTGTGGACTTGACAAAGGCCTTTGGCACTGTGAATCGAGAGGCTCTTTGGCAAGTCTTGAGGAAACTCGGCATCTCTGAAGACATGCTAAAGGTCATCATCTCTTTTCATGAAGGAATGAAAGCTGTCTGATGGTATGATGTTGGAATCCTTTAAGGTCACAAATGGCACCAAGCAAGGTTGTGTCATGGCCCCTGTCCTTTTGCCCTTTTCTTCTCGGTGATGCTGAAATATGCATTTGCAGACACAGAGAGTGGAGACAAGTTTCAGTTTCAAACAACTGGTGGTCTCTTCAATCATCAGCGCTTCAAAGCCAAGACCCACCTTCGTACGCAAATTATTCATGATTTGTTGTTTGCTGATGATGCGGCTCTTGTAGCGACATCCTTTGAGGAGGCCAAACATCTAATAAATCGTTTCTCTGCTGCATGTAAAGCATTTGGTCTTACACTTAGCATAAAGAAAACTGAAATTGTGCACCAACCTTGCCCTACTTCAAAGCAATTCTGTTGTGAGAAACAAAAACCACCAGTCTACAAATTTCCAGAGAGACCATTGAAAGTAGAAGACAAAGCCCTGAACTATGTAAAGTCTTTCACCTATCTTGGTAGCAGAGTCAATTACAGTGGAACTTTAGATGATGAAATCATGCATCGGATTGCTAAGGCTACCAGTGCTTTTGGCAAACTTCGCCATCGATTGTGGAATGAGCGGGGTATTCGACTGAATCTAAAAATTTGGGTTTACAGAGCTGTTGTACTTGCCATCCTTTTGTATGGCTCAGAGTCGTGGACTCCATACAGGTACCATATATGCCAGCTGGATGTTTTCCATAAAAGCTGTCTGTGTGCAATCTGTGGAGTTAGCCATCAAGATAGGACATCTAACGCAGACCTGTTTAACAGGTGTAATATTGGAGGAATCGAGACTTTTCTCATACAGTCTCAGTTACGGTGGACTGGTCATGTCTTGAGAATATCTGATGACAGGATACTCAAGATCCTAATGTACAGCCAGTTAGATCAAGGCTACAGGAATGTAGGGCACCCATGGCTAAGATACAAAGACAAGCTGAAAAGCAAATTATCAGCAGTCAATATACCACACAACACCCTTGAGCGCTTAGCCTTGGAGCGGGTAGAATGGAGATCAACATGTTTTAGTGGACTCGGCAGTTTTCAATCTGCTTGTCTGAATCATCTTCAAGAATCAAGAGCAAGATCTAAAAGGTCAGCCAATCTAATAGTGATCTCATCTCATAATCCTCACTATTGCTACATATGTGGCCTCCTTTGTAAATCACTAACGGGTCTTAAGTGCCACTTAAGATTATCGCACAAAATTTCATAACTGAATCAACTAAGCTGTCAGATCCTCATACGTTGAAACAGATGGGAGAGTCCATTATATATAAACAAACTCTTTGTTTAGCCTTTATTTACACTATTTACATACAAACTAGTGTCTGAATATTGATATTATCACTTGGGATTCACAATTATGAGCCCCATAACTCATGAGATTTTTAGGGGTACATGTACTCCAGCTGTAGTAGAAGTAGTGTGTCTAGAGCAAGATAGCCTGATGGAACCCAACCCTCTCCAGGATGGTTTTGAAATCAGTTTTCTTTCTAAACTGGTTGCCAGCCAAGGCTATAGAACCCAGTCTGTCCTATTTTACCCCTAGCTGGGGTTCTTGAGATTAGGTTGAAGAAAATATTCATTGACAGAGGTTGACCTAGATGTCAGGCTCAAAACAGTATTAGATGAGCTTACAAGGGAGATGATAAGTTCTCTTAATCAAGCAACCTACTGAATGCAGGTGTCATAATGAGGTAGCCATGTTGTTATACCTTGACCTAAATCTATACAGAATCAACCAGACTTTTTGGAAGACGTGTGAATACTGGTGAATGGACGGAGGCGAGATGAAATTCACAATTTACACACAAGCCATCTATTCAAACAATCATCCACTAAAAGAACATTTTGTGCGCGCATATTTTATATATATATGTGTGTGTGTGTGTGTGTGTGTGTGTGTGATACCTGAGCTATTCTTATACAAAGGAAATGATCTATTTTCAAAACAATCTTTTGTTAAAGCGGAGAGCACACTGAAGGAAATATTTGATGATAGATGTCTGGTCTGTAACGGTCTGTAGGATATGAAATTAGTAAATACTAAAGCCTTCAAATAGCTTAGCACATGGTTCAGTTATAACAAATTTAGTATAAGAGAAAAGTTGAATATAGAATAGGCTGTGCCAGAAGTAAATTTGCCCAACACTGCAAATTGCTTCAAAATCAAAACATCAACCTGAAAACTTGAATAATGTTCTTAAATAGCTTTCAGATAAAAACTTTCATTCATGGTGCCAAACCTGTTCAGAAATCTCTAAACTGTCAGTTGTATACAACCGCTTCCTAAGATCAATCATTAAAAATGTCCAAATGAAGCCTGGAGGGTCTTGGCAAAGATCATTGTTCATTTGAACATTGCGGACTGGTGCCTAAGAATCACAAAATAACTGTACCAAATAACAGAAACCAAATCACTTGAGGACTATCAACAACTAAAATGGATAGCACATGTAACTTAAAGTGAAAATAATGACATAAGATGTCAACATTCCACACTACTTCAAACGAAAGGTTAGGAAGGAAACTCCATCTATACTGGAACAAGCGATAAAAATTACTGGACTTGAGAAAGCTATTTTCCTGAAAAAAACTTTGAAAGATTTTATAAATTTCAACCCAAAATAGTACTAGCTGCTCAGTCAATGATTGCCAAATGTTTCCTTATAAGGAAACAACTAAGATCACCATTATTATATTATTATAAGGAGGATGATATTTTTGTGTAATTTTTTAGCCTACTGGATGCAGGCATGGTACTATAGTAACCAAGTCAGACCTTGACCAGAATCCAAGGGTGTTCAAAAAAGAGGCATCAGGATTTGCTCTTGTTTGGGGGAGAGACAACATCAGATGTTGTCGGTGAGATAAAAGAAAATGGTTTCACTAATAGGCACTTATTCTTCATTCCATGTCAGAGAACATTTACCACAGTACTACACTGACATCCACTAGGTTAACTGATCATGAGAAAATATCATCTCTTCATATTACAAGCCAACCTAGTAGTGTTTTGGAGCCGACGTCTAGGTTGGCCTACGTCAACGAATATATTTTGTTCAGTCGTAGGCCTAGCTGATAACAACAAAAGATGAGGATTTATTGAGTGTTGATTCGTTTTACCGGCATATCAATCTCTGTGGGTTATATAATCCTGAAACTGGGTTTTTATTCAGGAATATTTCAGAACATATCAAAGTGGTTGTGAGGCTTTAAACCTGTTTTCAAAATAGCACAAGTTATATAGTTCAGGAGTATTTTAAAACTCAAGTTATATGGTTCAACATGCATGATCTAGTTTCTATAAAAGTTGGAAGTATTTTTTTTTCTTTAGATATCCTCTTATTTGGGCAGTAGGTACATTTTTGAAGAGTAGGTTAAGATTTTGAGCTTTGTAATAGTTGCTACGTATGTTTTTGTACTCAAGATCTATCAAGATATGTTTGACTGAAAAATTGGTTGCATTGGTTACATGGAGTTGTAGTTTCTGCCTTGAGCATGTACATGTGTGTCAAGTGTGTGTGTCCAATTCTTATCTTGTTGAGCACTGTCTTGTCTGTGATCAGCTAATGGCTCTATATTCTCCTTATTGTCAGCTGATGTTCATATAGTTTGTTTGGGAACGTGTCCCAAATTGTGTGCCATTCTCTCTCGATGTGTAAGTTTGTTTTTATAATCTGTATATGGGAATTTATTGTTGGTTATTTCCATTTCCATTGCGTCTTTTGCCAGAGTGTCAGCTTCATGATTTCCTTTAATGCCCAAATGGTTAGGAATCCAAGCCAATATTATGGTTTTGTGCTTCTGACAAACTTCTTAAATTTCTTGAATATTGGAATGATTTGTGTCATTTTCTTTAATTGCTGTTGAACTAGATAGGAAATTTAAAATCACAGACTCCCTATCTTTTGAATCTATCATTTTAAGTACCATTTTTATGGCCAAAAGATGAGGATATCAGTATTCATGTAAATAGTGAAAATGATAACTCCTCATCTCAGAAATCATTGTTCAGTCATTTAAAACAATTCCTTTCACTTTTTTCTTGAAGTATTTTCAGAGATTATTTTTTAATTATTAAACTAAATTGATCTGCTGGAAGTTTTCCTTTTGCCAAATGTATTTGTTTTCTTTATTCATAATAATAATAAAGTTCTTATAAACTGAAGAATATTTTAATGAAATCTTTCTCTTTAAAATTTTGATGAGGAGAACTTTAGTGATTCTGTTCCATTGAACTGATTTTACTTGATAAGCGCAGTAAACACGATACAAGTCGGCATGTTCTTTTAAACAATGAAATAGAAATGGATGACTAAACGAAACAAAAGAAATTATTTCTGAAGTGTTGCTAAAATTGAGCATTCAGTAAATATCAAAGTTCCAAGTCAAAGGTCAGAAAAGATCATGACTGGATTAAAATTTTAAAATGGCAGGCTAAGTGGAGAGAGTTAAGGTAATATGGATCACAACTTGGCATTTGTTAAATTGCAAGAAGAGTTCAAATGTAATAGCCAAAATAACTAAGAATGTATTTTTGGTTTTCTATAGATTCTATTGCAGACTGGAGGGATTAGGTTGTCATTGGATTTCCATTGAACTGAATTCTTGGGTAGAAACAAAAGTGAGAAAATTGATGAGATGTTTAGGCCTTTCTATCATTCAAGCAATACAACTCATTTTATTATAAATGTAAAAACAAAAATTGAAAGCCTCTCAAATATTTTAAAAGTAAAAATAGTAAATTTATTTTTTGATGTCTGAATTTCTGGGATATTTTTTATTTTTTTGTTTAATGGCATATCAACTCCTTACGGGTTATTTAATGCCAAAATTTAATTTTCAGGGGAGCTTTTAAGTAATACAAATATGATATACTTTCACAATTGTATACATGATAATTGATACTCAGCTTTTGTGCATATACAGGCTTGTGTCGACATAATTACAAGAGGTGGTGATATGTGTGTTTTATGTTGTAGTTTTGTTGAAGTTATATTTTGGAATACTGTTTGATTTCTTAAAAAAAAAAAAATTGTAGGATATTACATGGATTAATTTAATATTTTATTGTTATACATTATTTATATGGACAAATATTTAAGTAAATGTTCTGTTTATAATAAACAGTATTAACAACATTTACCGGCCTGAATGTCTGAGAAATTTCATACAAAATATGCATCCTCTGTCAGGAATCAAACCTCTATCCTACACGAAACTGTCATACCGCCTGATGTCCTATACCAGTTTAGCGACAAAGGAAGCATCTGGTTAGCAAGGTTGATTTACTGCTTTTAAAGGCTAAATATTGTAAACATTCGTGTCTTTATAAACCACATAACAATAAAATATATTAAAATAATTGTCAGACTTAGTCCATTTCATAATATACAGAGTAATATAATGAAAGTTTTTCATGTTGCTTGTTTAGTTGCTTGATTTTGTTGAGCGGCATATCAACACCTCTATGGGTTATTTAGTGCCGAAATCTAAATATTTTGAACAAACTCTTATAGATTCAAATAAATATATTTTAAAGGTAGTTGTATGCCTTCAAATGCAGATAAAATATTTTATTGGTCATTTTACTATAAATAGGTATCGCTGGTAATTTTACAATATAAAAATTTATTACCGATAATTTTACTATAAAAATGTATCTTTATGTTTTTATAATGTTTTGTTTTTACTATTTGCCCAAAGCTGGGACCCTAACAGGTGCTACAACCCTGAGTCAAGGTGGACCTGGGAACAAAGGCAATTAAGGGGTAATTCCATGCTAATCAAAACCTCCCAATCAGAAGCCTTGCTGCTGGATATAGTTCAGGGATGAGCTATATATACTGTCTACATGCAGACTATTGTCTGCTTCTTTGTTTTTATATTTCAGCCATTGTGTCCTCTGGCCTTCATCAGGTGTATATTGATCTGGGTAACTTACAGAGAATTCTGAACTGAACCCTTTAGCTAACCTATGGGGTTAGACTGTTCTTGTTCCACTTCTCATGTCTAGGGATATCTTGTCTAGTTCTTTATGCTTAAAAAAAAAAAAAAAAAAAAAAAAAAAAAATTCCATTCAATGATAGAGGATTGATTAAATTTATCCTTGTGCTCCCATATACATTGAGACAGTATTGTGTTGCTGGTGTAGCATTCTTTGCTTCCAGAAGTTTAGCCCTAAATATAATACATTTGACAGTCAGCTTTCACAGTGGCTTTATAAACCACATACTCCACAAAGCATTTACTGCCAACAGGATATTCTGTATCGGTCTACAGTTAGAGGGAAGGGTGGCTTGTATTTTTTATTCATGTTTACTTATGATTTATGTCAGTAAATATGAATTATGCCACTTTAAATTTCTTATAATCTGCAGCCATATTATTAGGGTAACTAATTTACTTTTAGTGCATTCCTATTAAATGTTTTTACAATACGACATTTAAAGAAGTTGTTGTGAAAGAAATTGATGCGATTTATCGGCACCTTGGGTTTTATGGTATTACTGAAGGATAGGCTAAATCAGTTTGGGGGATTTTTTTTTTTTTTTTTAACACAAACAAACATTACATATAAGGTATATTTAGGCAGCAAGTATGCATCGAAACAAGTTTTATTAAAAAGAAGAAAAAAGGTTGGTCTGTTAATGCTTTACTGTTCTTTTTAATCAAGTGTGTGTGTATATATATATATATATATATATGCGAATGTCAGTGTGGCACACTTTTTCAACTTTTCTCCTCAAGGCTGTAACTCAACATATAACATTTTGGAATCGGGTTGACTCCATGAGCAAATTAAAAACATTTCAGACTGGATCCGAATCCTGAAATCTTAGATTCCCAAGTTTTCATTACTGTGATTGTTTGGGCGATTTTTTTTTTTTTTTTTTTTTTTTTTTTAAAATGGGATTTTTTGTGACAAATTTTTTTGTAGTGACAAATGATGATTTTGAGAACTTGGAAATAAATTTGGGAATAATTGAAATTAATTGCGAAATCCAGCAAGTCATCCATGGAATAAAAGTAATTGTTGTATGTAAAGTAAGGAACTACATATATTAAACTGTCTTTAAAGAAGAATTATCATTGAACTTTTAAAAGGTAAGCTTAAATATTAATGCAGTACTTAAATGCAGTGACAAATTTGGGGTACTTCTGTAGTTTATTGTTGCCTATTGCATATGGCAGCAGTATGCCTGGCAAAAAGAAATCTGTCAAATGAGGACCAGATTGCAATCAAAACGGCCAAGGTTGCAGCAAGGGAAAGAAAGTCCTGTGCAAATGAAAACCCAAATCAAATGGCAACCAGGAGAGCTTCCAATGCTGAGAATATGCAAAGACTTAGGGACTTTCAAAGTCCTGAACAAGTTGAAGGCCCAATCAAGTGCTTACCACAGGAAATAGCTTAAATGCCACCTGATAGTGCAGCTTTTAAGAGAGTGTATATATATATATATATATATATATATATATATATATATATATATTCACACAATTATTTTTATTACTTAAACATTATTTTTATTTTTTTTTTTTACAAATCAAGTGACATTTGATGGACCTGATAGATGGACCAAAGGATGGATTTTATCCAATTCAGACATGCCTGTGGCTAAAAGAAGGCAACAAGGAGGTGGTAGTGGTATGGTATGGGTTGGAATTGTTGACCGAACCATTATTAGACCATTCAAAGTCGATGAATGAGTTAAAATGAACAGTGCTAACTATTGCGATTTTTATGAACAGGACCTTCTTTGCATGGTGCAAGTTACAGTCTCGCAGTTTCAAAATGTGTATTTCTGCATGACAATGCTCCTTCTCATGTATCTAAGATTACCTGCGAGTTCTTTGAGCATAAAAAATTTACAGGAGAGAAAATAATGGAATGGCCACTATCAAGTCTTGACCTGAATCCGACCAAAAATCTATGGTTAATTGTGAAGATGAAATTATATGAAGGTGGCAAACATAACAGTAAAGCAGACATTCGGGAAGCAATTAAAACTATCATGTTGGAAATTGAATCTACTGAAGTAAAAAAAATTAACAAAATCAATGGACAATAGATTGCTGGCAGTTATCGAGAAGGAGGGTCACAATATTAAAATGCAAAGGATTCAAAGACTTATCATATGTGTTTGTTATTTGTTCTATTATAGGTGTTGATCAATTTTTGATGATTTTATTACCTTTTTATTTGAATTAAAATATGATTATTGGGTTTTGCCTAATAACTTCAGATGGCAGTTTTTTGGAATACATCAAATAACTTCAATCAAACATTGACACTAACTAAAATTTTATTTTTAACTCTGGCTTTGTCAAATTTTAAACAATTTAGATGTCAAATCTAAATTGATTGTTTAAAATTTGACAATTTTTTTTCCAAACCAAATTTGAATTATTGAAGTTTATATGATTTGCTTAATAATTCGGATAGGGTGTAGTCTAGCTGGTTTAATTTTGTTTCTTTTTCTTCATGTTTTCATCACTTTTATTAAATATCCCACTTTGTGATAAATAAATCTGCCAAGAAGTAGAAATGTAAATTTATTGGCATCAGGAAATTCCCAGACTAGAGTCTCCTGGCTGTTCCAGACTCCGTAACTGATCCATCAATAAGAAAGATCTACTGGATTGTTTATCAATGGTTCTCCTGGAGGAGGTCACCAACATTTAACCCATCATTTTGGGGGAATTTTACTGGGGATTTGTTGCCCTGAAAAGCCCATCATGTTGAACCAACACTTGACTGGCCTTGAGACATGTGCGACACTCAAAAATCAATGTTCAATTGAAAGAATGAAAACATTGATTTAGATCCATTGATCAAGTTTGTCAGTTATCAAAGACTGCAAATCCGTTCCAACATAACTTCATAAATGTGCAATGATGGAAGATGAACAGGTAATGCAAAACCTATCGGCAGGCAGATTCAATAGGAAGCGGTGGGGTAGCAGTGACGATTCAAGTGCACGGGCCTTTTTCTCAATCAATTATAATCCATAAAATCTGGTCATTCTTCTGGTACCACCTCTAGAACTTTATACCGCTTAACTGATATTATTAACCCATGCCAAATCAGGAGAAACTGAATGCAGTCATCAATGTTAAAAAGTTTATTTACACAAATATGGAGTATGATATCAACAAAGTGATTTATTTGGAGGACAATTGTGGAGAGGAGACTACATAAATATCTAATAAGTGTCGACAGTTATAGGATAGCCATGTTGAAAACATTGCAGGTTTCCGCACTCTAGAAGATAAGGAAATGGTTTTGCGCAATACCTCAAGTTGCTACAAAACCAAAACATTAACCTGAAAACTAGAGTTATGTTCTTTAATAGCCTCGTCAAATTGAGACTTTAATACAGCCATCATGCATGCCACCAGACCCATTCAGAAATATATAAATTGCCAGATGTATGCAACTGCTTTCTAAGATAAATGGTTAAGAATGGCTTTGAGCAAGTTAAGCCTGTGGATCTTTGTGAAGACTATCCACGTCTGAACCTTGTGGATTGGCATTATAGAATCACAAAGAACTGCGACAACTAAAAATGAATATCATATGTAACTCTAAGAGAAAATACTGACAATCGAGATTCCAATAAAAGGTTAGGAAGGACCCCCCCCCCCCAATCAATACTGTAAAGAGTTATAACAGCCACTGAACTTGAAAAACTTATTTTCCTAAAAAATTGTTTTAAGAGAAAGATTTTATAAAATTTCAACCAAAAGCAGTACTGGCTGCCAAGTCAATGAATGCCAAATGTTTCCTTATAAGGAAATGGTTAATGGCATCTACTGACAGAAAAATAAAAAATACAAATAGTTGCAGGTTCTTTTCTGTTCATATAAATGACAAAGTCTTTAAAAGAATTTAACTAGATGAAACTGAGAGAAATTAAAAATAACACCATTCTGTCCATTATGATTTTAGGTTGAAGTAAATAGCAGGTATTAACAAAATGGGCTTGTAAAATTCCAGATAAAAATCTACTCATCAGCTAGATGTAACTGTTTTCTTAAAATTTGTTATGGTTTTTAAATTGCCTAATTCTGAACTACTGGTTCAAATCCTGATCTGAGTAGCTTTTTCTGAATTTAGAGTGGATATGATTATGTTCAAGGAAGTTGGGGAGAGCCATAACCATACAGGTCTTGCAAATCACAGTCCAAAGTGCTGCTTCATGTTAAAAATACAAATTATATATGTTGAAAATATGGATTTAATCTGACAATTACCGAATAAGGAACACTTGGGAAATATTAAGGAATACAGTCAACATACAATAAACAGTTGCCAAACACATTTCCTTATATTAAGTATTCATTAAAAAAAAATAAAAATGCAAGATCCATACATTTGCAGATGATATAACTAAATATTATGCATTTCACTTCCAAGATTCGTCCAATTATACACAATTTTTAATACACTCTTAAAATAAGGTTTCAGAAATTTAACACACAGATGCTATGAAATATGCACGGTGTTCCATACAACCACTAAAAATGGAACAGAAATTAAAAAGTGAAATGCAACTCATTTCATAGATACAATTTCTGAGGAAGCGAAATGAATAACATGTCAAATTTATAAAGATTTCCTTTTTGTTTAGTGGCTGTGCAGGTGGCGTAACAGATAATGGCTTGCAATGAGAAATGGCAAGCAGAGATCAAAATCCAGTCGGGTTTGTCACACTCACCTTGCAAAATGTATGATTTCATCTCCTCCACCAGGTATGGGTTAAATAGGAGTGGTATGGGTGGGGAGGAATCATAGTTTCTCTTAAGAAATTGAGAATGCAATATTCACCCCCCCCCAAATTCTTACAATTGGAAATATGCTTCAGCTTTAAATAAGCGACACACACTTCTGCCAATAAGATCGGCATTTCCTTTATTTGGCCCTCAACTCCAAGGTCTTACACTAAAGCAGTCTGATTTGTGTTACAATCAGATTCCTGTTAAGGTCTATTAAGTATTAATAAAAAAAGTTTATTAATGACAAGAACAAAATTACAGAAGTAGTCCTGATTATCTGAGGTCAAGAATTCCAGCTGGTCTTCTAGCAAATTGAAAACCAAGAGTAGCAAACAAATATATTTCTATTGGCCAATTCCTTATGCAAATTGTAAAGACCAAGATTTTAAAACTGGTTTCATGAAAGCGTCTTTCAAAACTCAGCTTACAGAATTCAACAGCTAATTTTTGGAATAAAAGCACAGGGGGTGGGTAGGATGCAACCTTGAGCTACGATAGAATTTCTTTTTAAAAGTTTTAAAAGAAAGAAAAAAAGAAAGAAAAAAGAAAGAAAAGAAAACAATCAATAACATGAAGTCGGTTGGAAGAAAATGTGCAACTGATTTGTGCAAAAGCGGATTCTGACAGTGATGTTTGTATTTTCTGGAGGGTAAAGGCATCAATGCTAAGCAAATTGGCTACAGGCAAAATTTTATCAGCAGACACCAAAAATGCAGCAGCAGCTTTCATTAATTTGTTTACATTGATAAGTAGAAGCATCCCCAAACAAGACATTTTATATTTTATATAATGTGATACTAAAAGTTATTCAACTGAAGATTTCTCACATAAATTAATGAATAGTTTAGGATATTGGATGTTTCTTTAAACTGAACAATAAGTTGTCAACATGTCTCTGAACATATGAACTACAAAAGATGCCAATAGAACTACTGGGTTATTTGATGTAAGATTAAATTTATACGGAACAGATTAGGAAAAAAAATTAGTCAGGATTCTATAAATATACAATAAAATGGCCTAAGTCCGACAATTATTTAATATACAGTGTTATTCAAAAAAAATAAAAAAAAAATAAAACGATTTCATTACACAATATTTTAATAAGGAAAAACAATAGAAAACTGCAGCCAAGTCACAAGTATTCTAGTCACATTCAGCTTTTATTTCCTGTCTTACAGGTGTTCAATGTGGCCACCACCTGCAGAACGGGCAACATCAATGCCAGAAGAGAATTCCTCCCAGACGCATATCATGATCCACCGAGTTGATTGCTGCTGTTATTTGATGCTTAAGGTCATCAGTGCAGCAGTAGAACACAAATGTAATCGTTTATGTATCCCAACAAGGTGTGTGTATGTGTGTGTGTGGGGGGGGGGGGGGTGAATCACACACGGTGAGATTTGGGTATCTCTCAGGCCAAGCACAAAGAGCAAGAAGGTTTCAAATGTAGACATCTTCTTAGCACATGTCAGATAGTGGATTGAGAGATCGCAAGCTCATGGCTAGCTCAATATGTTGACTTTTTTTTTTTTTTTTTTAAAGCATTTCACCCCAAACAAGATGAGAGTGCCACTAGCATGCAAGGGGTTACAGAGGGTAGAGAACAAGAGTAAAGAGGTGTGTTCGGGGAGAGGATAAAGATAAGGACGGGAACAAGATCAAGGTATCAGAAGATGTTGATTGAATATTTGAAGATTATAGTTATCAGGGAAGGAAGTAAAAGGAAGAGAATTCCACAGACAGGAAGTGCAAGAGAAGCTGTTGTTTTAGTAGAAGTGACAGTTACATTTAACCGTTTTGACAGTGAAAGGGTGGGACCGAGGTGCCAACCTAGTAGCTTGCTTAAATTCATGAAATCTGGGAACCAGAGAAAGCAACTCGGAGCAGTTGCTGTGAAAATATAGAAGAGAGAGGGAAGCCATGGCACATCTGTGAGAAAGTGACTGTAGACTAGATGCCAGATCAGGACCTATCACATTGCATATCCATCTCTGGATTTTGTTGAGGACCTCACGACTTACAGTGGGGGCACCAGACCATATATGACAACAATATTCCATGCAAGGACAGATAGTCCTTCCTTCAAATCTATAAATCAACTAAGATGAGAAAAACTTTCTGGCATGACACAAACAACCAGCTTTCCTTGCGGTAGATGAAGCTATTGAGTCACTCTCATATCAGTGGACAGCATGAAACCAAGCAGGTGCAACAAGGTGCTCTTGTGGAGTTGGGCATCAGCTATTCTGATGGGAGACGGAGTGTACTCTGCAGTGGGCAAATGAGGGCAGTTTCAATTTCGAGGCATTGAAGTTTACGAGCCATTTCCTGCTTCAGTCAAATATAGACTGGAAGTCCTTTTTGAGATCGGTGGCCAGATTAGTTTTGTCAATGATACCAGATTTACTATTTACTTCTGCCTCGATAGGCAGGAGTAAATAGTAGTGTCGTCCACATAGATGCCTATTTGGGAACTGATGACATCGGGAAGGTTGTTAATGAAGATCAGGAACAGTGTAGGATCCAAGATAGAGCCTTGGGGGGGGGGACACTGGTGTTTGTGATAAAGGAGCTGGACGAGAACCTCTGAAAGTCATGGGTGTCCTGGACTTTTTCCTTTACACAAACACCCACTCTACTGAAACTGCTTAAATTACCGTCAAATGTTCTTAGGAGAGGGCAGATTAATGTTCAGTTGCCTTTCGAAAAACACTCTGCTCAGTGACAACTGGATTTGTTTTTGCAAACTTGAGAATGCGGAACACCTTTGGCTGAGTATTCATCATTCTGGGAGGTAAACCAACAACTAAACATTGCCAGTGATACGACACAACTACAGCACCCCTTAGAAAACACCTTTCAAATGATCACCGACTCATTCCATGATGCTTGAGAAATGAAGCAATGAATTATGAAATCTGTTCATTCTTTGAGAATAACCCTGTATTTTCTGTTCATGTGTTATTTTAAGAGATACAAGTAAATGCTCCGTTTGTTTTTTTTTAATTAAAACAGTATTAATTACATTTACTGGCCTGAATGTTCAAGAAAGTTGGAGGCCGCATATTTTCTACAAAATTTCTCGAACATTCAAGTTGGTAAATGTAATATTGTTTAATAATAATAAAAAAAGGCATTTACTTAAATAAATTGTGTTTTAAAATAATGTATAAACAGAAATATGTTAAATAATTGTTGGACTTTGTTCATTTCATTGTATATTGTCATTGCTCACATTAAGATGTGTCCGTGAGCAGATATGATTAATCGAGAAAAATTGTCACGATCTTTCAAAACATTAATTTGGCTAACCAGACACGTCTCTATAGATAAGTGGTATAGCACGTCAGATCAAATGATGGTACCGTGTAGGACAGAGGTTTGATTCCTGTTGGAAAACGCATATTTTCCTTAAACATTCAGGCTGGTAAATTTAATTAATACTGCTTAATTTAAAAACAAAAAAAAAGGAAAAAAAAAAGGAGCATTTACATAAATAAATTGCATCTATTAAAAATAAATGTATAAACAGAAAATTCTATAAATGTTTTTTGGAAAATGATATCAATTTTTATAGAGCAAGAACAATCAAAAAAGTTTGTTTGACAAGTTTTGTCCCTTAAGAGGTCACCAGATTGTGTTGAAGTGACTGCACATGTGCATAAAAGAGTGGATGCTAAAAATTAAATTGTGTGCGTGTGTGTGTGTGTGCGTGTGCGTTTTAGGCATATAACCTAGCAAATTTCATTTAAAAAACAAAAAACAAATTAAATAGACTATATAGCCAAAACACATTTAAAATACAAATTTTTAAAGTTTAAAATTCTAGCGCCCCCTTTTGTTTGCATGCACATCAATGCAAACATCACTTTAATCTGATGAAGTCCTAAACGACAAAACAAAATCCATTTTTCACAGATTCTCTAAAGTAAATCTTTATGCAAAAAACAAAATTGGAAAAGACTGTCATTATTTATACTATTTACATCCAGACTATTGCCTGCATCTCTTGTGTTGTTGAAGTCACAACATTTTGGACATTGTGCTCTTTGGCCTTCGACAGGTGTATATCAATTCAGGTAATCTACAGGGAATCCCAAACTGAACCCATTATTTAATCTTCAGGGTTAGACTGTTCTCGTTCCATAGTCCATGTCTAGGATATCTCATCTACTACTTATTTTTAGTAGTGCTCAGTTATTACACACCCTGTTTCCAATGACTCCAAGTACACACTGCCCTGGCCAGGGATTGAACTCACAATTACTGTCACCAAATTCACAAACCAATTTTTTAATCCTCTAGGCCATTGGCCTGTAGGATAATTATGTGGAGAACATGGACAGACAGACTCCATTTGCCAAGAGACACCAACAGCAAAATCAATTAGCGCAATAATGTTCATCTGAGATGCAAGAGCAGTAAGAGGAAATTGCAATGAACCATTATCAAAGTATTTGTTTATAACGAAAAATCTTTATGAGTGGGAGATGGAGATGGAAGCAGACATTCCCGTCAATCCTGCAACGACGAGATTCTCTTTAAAGTGCGTCGAAATCCTTCTGAAACACCCCTCGTTAATAGCATTGGCTGTTCAGCTCTAACATTAAGAGTGAGTATCAGTATTGCATTCACCACAAATCTATTTGATGTGCCATCATTGTCGAGATGCAAAGCCATGCTATCACTGACACTACAAGAAAACTGATCGCTAGAGCTGATCAGTGATAAGGCAATTATGTGCCATTGCCAAATCTTACAGGAATCACCTCATTTCAAACGTGGTGTACAGGCAAAATTAGGAGTAGCAGGAGTAATGATTCGATTACATCCATTACTCCAAAATAAAAGACTCAAGTGATTTAAGATTTTATCATGAGATAACCTGAAAAATATAGCAACTTATTGTTCTGTTTGCATAATTAAGATTGAATTGGTTTTCATGGCTTATAAAATTAAAATAAAAATAAAATATAAAAATTTGAACAGTCTGCTGTGGTAGAGGTAGTTTCGGCCAACACCGTAAACTGCTATGAAACATCAATCTGAAAACTCAAGCCATGTACTTAAATAGCCTCGTCAGATATGAGACTTTCATATTGTCCGGTTCAGAGATATCTAAACTGTCAGCTGGATACAACCACTTTCTAAGATCAGTGGTGAAAAAAAATAAAATAAAAAAGGGCTTGCGAGTCATGGCAAAGATCATCCATTTTTTTTAACATTGTGGACTGGCGCTATGGAATCACAAACAAAAAATTCAATCAAATAGCAGAAACTGCATCATTTGAAAACTACCAACAGCAGCAGCAACTAAAATGGATAGCACATGTAACTCTAAGAGAAAATAAAGGCATAATCAAGATGTTAACATTCCACACCATTTCAAATAGAACGTTCAGAACGTCCATCAATAATGGAAAGAGTGTTAAAAGGTACTGCAATTGGAGAAACCTGTTTCCCTAAGAACAGGTTTTAAGAAATGGCTGCTCAGTCAATGAATGTCAAAATGTAGGGAAGCTGATAATTTTACCATCAACCTTTTGCAATTTATTTAAACCCAGAAAATATTTTTACATTTAATTTTATTTTGAGATAATCCTGCTAATTAAGGAGGAGAAAAGGTGGATTCATGCCTTTCACAAAGGCATTTGCGAGTTAAGTGAATATAACTAACCTGATTGGAATTGGAACTCTGCTCTTTGATTTCCAATTGTGAGCCATTATCCATTACCACATCTGCACATCTAAGCTTATAGCACCTGGTATCCCCAAGTAGTCAGATGCTAGACATTGCTTATCATTGGTAAACGTACGAGAACCGGTGTTTCAGCATGATATGGCCGTAAGCCTTGCATAATTAGGAAGGATCTGTTAGAGATCCACATCTTAATGAGCAGGGGGACCAGTTTTTGCAAGAAATTAGATTGTTGCTGTCAAATGATTCAGACATAATATGAGAAAAGAAGGAAATGCTGGATTCACAAGGATACAAAGAATCAGAATTAAGAACAGGTTGAAATGGAAATCAACAGTTCAAGGTTTTAGCAAATATTTTTTTTTTAATATTAAAAATTGGCAGAATTGTAATAATTGGAAAAAGAAAAAAGTTATGATTTAAACAAAAATATTTATATGGAATTTGCAATCCATTTTTTGTTTTCAATTATTTATGGGTCTAGCTAATTACAATGTATAGATTCATGCATAGCATTTCCAAATCGTACAAGTGGAGTTGGAATTCAATTTTTGGATTGCCGAGTTTTGGGAGAACGAAGAAAAAAAAAAAAAAAAAAAAAAGCCAAAAAGCTTTGTATTTAAATTAATCATTTTGTTTGGTTTCCTATGATGAAATAGAAAGAAAAATAAGACCGATTTTAATTTTCAGTTTAGAGAAATATTTCTGGCACAGATTTTTTTTTTTTTTTTTTTTTTAAAAGATCTTTGAATATTTTTTTTTTTCCACAATACAACGCATTCAAATCCTTTTCTCAATTCCAAGAAAAGTACAGCTTATAATCTATGTTATAAAAGAAATTCATAGGATTAATGATGGAATCGGGTATGCTTAGATGATTTTCTTCTTTGTTGTTTATTGTCTATTGCAATGCATGGGTGTTCTCTTGGTGCCATACGAGATGTATGCTTGGTTGATAATGCCTTTTTTCAATTCATAATCAACTTGGATACAGTGGAAACAGTGTGAGCAAAAACTGAGCAGAAGTAAAATAAGTACTAGACAAGATACGCTTAGAAAAGGGACAGTGGAACAAGAATAGTCTACCCTCGTAGATTAAATAAAGAGTTCATTTCGGAATCCTCTGGAGATACCTGGATCAATATAGAGCTGATGACGCCCGGAGGGCACAATAGCTGAAACGTGATAAAGATGAGGACAATAGTCCAAATGTAAACAGTGTAAATAATGATAACTCCCCATCCCAGGAATTCAGACAGGAAGACCCCCCCCAAAAAAAACCCTGTTAAATATAAAAAGTCAAAACCTCTACTTCTATGTAGTGTAACCCCTCGGGACGTGGATAATCACGGCTCGGCACAATTTTATGTCCTTTGTCGATTTTAGCAGATTCTCTGTCCTGCCAGGCATCTACTCAAGCTCGTTGGGTAGCTTAGACGTTGTTTTCCAGTGTCCATCAATATGACCTGTGAATATAAAATTTTCCAACCCCTTTGTCTTCCTTCTGTGCCCTAGAAATTTCAATTGTCTCTGTCTGATTTGAAGTACAAGTGTCCTTTTTGTTTCCATTTTCCCCTAAAACTCTTCACACGTTCAGTCAATAGTAGCAAAGTTTACTAATTGTTGTTAAAAAAGCGACTGATATACGTCATAAACCTTACAAAGGAATAAATTAGAAATTAGCCTATTTGCACTATTTGCATATTTTGTCCTAATCTTTGTTATCCCAATGCTTTGGCTGTTGTGTCCACCAGGTTTCATTGGGTGTATGCAGATCCAGGTAACAGAGAGAATTCCAAACTGAACCCTTTATTTCATCTACGGGCCGAGACGGTTCTCGTTCCACTGCCCATGTCTAGGGATATCTCGTCTAGTTCTTATTTTTAGTACGGCTCAGTTATTGCTCGCCCCGATTCCAATGAATCCATTTACACACTGCCCTGTCAAGGGATTGAACTGAACCCTTTATTTAATCTACGGGGTTAGACAGTTCTCGTTCCACTGCCCATGTCTAGGGATATCTCGTCTAGTTCTTATTTTTATACAGATCAGTTATTGCTTATCCTGTTCCCACTGCATCCATATACACACTGACCTGTCAAGGGCTTGAACTGAACCCTTTATTTAATCTATGTGGTTAGACAGTTCTCGTTCCACTGCCCATGTCTAGGGATATCTCGTCTAGTTCTTATTTTTAGTACGGCTCAGTTATTGCTCGCCCCGATTCCAATGAATCCATTTACACACTGCCCTGTCAAGGGATTGAACTGAACCCTTTATTTAATCTACGGGGTTAGACAGTTCTCGTTCCACTGCCCATGTCTAGGGATATCTCGTCTAGTTCTTATTTTTATACAGATCAGTTATTGCTTATCCTGTTCCCACTGCATCCATATACACACTGACCTGTCAAGGGCTTGAACTGAACCCTTTATTTAATCTATGTGGTTAGACAGTTCTCGTTCCACTGCCCATGTCTAGGGATATCTCGTCTAATTCTTATTTTTAGTACTACTTAGTTTTTCCTGGTCCTGTTTCCATTGTCATTGAAATGAATTTTTACTAATTCCAAGTACATGCGAGTTCAACCCCTGGGCTGGGCAGTGTGTACTTGAACGCGGTGGAAAGAGGGAGAGGAATAACTGAGCAGTACTAAAAATAACTAGATAAGATAACCCTAAACCTGGGAGGTAGGAGATCAATCTACCCTGTCGATTAAATAAAGGGCTTAGTTCAAATTCTCTGTAGGTTACTCAGATTGACATATTTCTGATAAAGGCCAGAGGTCACCACAGCCGAAACGTTGTGATAACAACAACAAAGATGGGAACAACTAGTGTATGTAGTGCTAACTGCTTATCCCAGAAATTCAGACAGATAAAAATTTCTGATGTACTCCTGAGGAAGGCTGGTGGGCACAACAGCCGAAACGTGATAACAACAAAGATGAGGATAATAATCTAAATATAAATAGTGTAAAGTTAGAATCAGTCAGTTATGTGCCATGCATCATACATGATTATGTGATCAAGTATCTTTCAATACATGACTGATGAGGCAGATTTTTCCCTGCAGTAGGTTGCCATTTCTTTTGGCAGTAGACCAGTTGCCATCCAAGGCTGTAGAACTTGGTCTGTCCTGCTATTTACCCATAGCTGGGGGGAGAAGAGGAGGATTCATACCTTTCCCAAGGGTATTAGCATGTAAGTGAAAAGATTCACCTGGAATTTGAACTCAACTCTCAGATTCCTCAGTCTAAGCCACCATCTATTACTCCACCACTATTAAGAAGAAGAAAAAAAAAGACGATTTTGAGTCAGATTAATAAAAGAAAATTCAAAATGCAGGCAGGTAATTTTTGATGTCCAATGAGTGGAGTTGTTAAGCAGGAATTCAAAATCGACAAATTGAAGGATGCAAATGAAGAGTGATCGAGTCACCTGTGACCCTTGTTCAAAGTGTAGAACATTAAAAAAAAAAAAAGACTTATTTCTTTTTTAGATAATATATTGGGCAAGATGAAAGTCAAAAAGCATTGGAAATGACAATTTGCAAGGAAGGTTGATCAGGTCACAGACAAAATAAGCATAATGGCTAAATGTGCTGCCTTGTATCGAGCGGAAAAGATTTCTTTGAAGAGAATCAACTAATGAACCAAGCGTTTGGGCTGCAGCAGAATCCAAATTGAACTAAATAGCACAAATCTACAAGAAAGAAAGAAATAGAAACTTAATTCTGCTGATACTGCCATCAAGAACTTTAAAGTCTTTCTTTGTATTAGAAGAGAGTATAATAACTCTTCTAATACCGTGTATAGAAAGCCTTTCAATGTGTTAATTAAAAGGACTCAAATTAAAAAAATAAAGAAGTTTCCTTTCTCAACTAGCCACTCGTCTTTCCGAATTGTGAGCAGTCAGCCATGTGCAGAGATATGCTAATCTTTCTACAAGTGTCTACATTCGATTTCTGCTCGTTCGATTGCAGATTTCTATATGCAGAATGCAAAAGCAATCAATAGAAGGGACGCAACAACAAAAGAAACAAAAAAACCCAATTGAAATTATTTATCAACAAGCACGCACTCTCTGATTTCAATATATCAACGAGCTTAAGCTGAAAACAAAAAAAAACCAAAAAAAAAAACCCAACAAAAACAACAGTATCCATCAATTAGACAGTAGATAAGTAACAGATCACATGACACATTTCAAGGTTTGCTCCTACTGAAAAATGAGGCCAGGAAGAAAGTTAAACAAATTGAAGATAATGGCATGGTCTCATTCCAAGTGTTGTCTTGAATGTATGCGATTTTATTAAAACACCACCAAGGTGAAAGGATTGT
Source organism: Acanthosepion esculentum (assembly GCA_964036315.1). NCBI lineage: Eukaryota > Metazoa > Mollusca > Cephalopoda > Sepiida > Sepiidae > Acanthosepion > Acanthosepion esculentum. The sequence continues at coordinate 9,939,640 of OZ038519.1, read as the reverse complement.
TGCCAGAACCAATTTAAAAATATTAGTAAATGGAGACAAAGGTGGGTGGGGTTTTTAAGAGTAGGAAAATAAAAAGTGACCTAAAAAGTGTTGCAACTCACAGCATAGAAACAACTAGTAGCGCTCAACAGTATATTTCAGCAGTCACTGTTGTAATGGTAGTAAAGGATCAATAAGCGTTTTGCTAGTTGCATCTTGCAGGCAATAATAGCAGTAGCAGCAACATATTGATGTTTGTCATGTTCTACTCACTGGAATGGCTATATAGTAGTAATAGTAAAATATTAAGAAGAGGAGAAAACAGTGAAGTTTACATATGGCATCCATAGTGTTAACCTTCACTGATAAGACAACATCAGTAGCAGCTTGGTCAGGTTTCTATGGGAGATTTAAAATTTCCATTTACACTTTAAAAATATAGTAGGCAGAGAAATATGAAGATAATAATAGAGGAGGGGAGGAAAAAAATGTTAAATTCAATAAAACCAATAATATTTTCTGAAAACTGAAGTTTTTTTAATTTTTTTAAAATTATTATTAATATTTTTTTTTTTTTTTTTAAAAGAAATCTACATGAATTGAATAGATTGGAAATGGGAAGAGGATGAAAGATCTTCCTTACTACACAATAATGGAGTATATTGTCCTCCAATCTAGCTGAGGTCATAACTTGACCTTGATCTCTGGGTAATTTCAAATTCCACCAAATCAAAAAACTCACTACTTGGTAAAAGAAAAAAAAAGTTTAAAAAGTAGGTGGACATTTATCTTTTATAAATTTATTTTTTTTGGAGTAAATTTTTTTTTTTTTTTTCAGTCATTTTTGCTCTTTGAACGAAGATATTTTCGAGATCAGCAGCAACCATTTTTTGATTTTATTTTATCCAAATCAACACTGGAGACTGCAGCCTTAAGGAAGGGGGAGGGTGAATATTAAAAACGAACAACATCGAAGAAATAATTAAAAAAAAAAAAAAAAAGAAAAAAAAAAGATAATTATTTTACCACAGAACAATATTTGATGCCTAAGAATTGTCTTGTATGCTGATTAGTTTGATAGGAAAAATTCCGCAGTAAAAAAAAAAAAAAAAAAGAAAAAAAAAAATGCTTGGTAGATTCTAAACAGTTATTTCTTGCAAACAGAGTTAATGGAAAAAATATTTACTCTTTGTTTTAAACTTCTTCCAATGATTTATTCTTATAAACAATATTAGTTAAACAAAAAAAAAAAAAACTGATCCAAAAGTAATGCAACCTATTTCTTTCCATAGAAACACCAACAGATACAGTGAGCACAGTGACACCACTTGATAGAGAAAATTTTTAGCTACACAATCACCATTGGCTGCATATTTTGATCAGCAATAAAAAAGAACCGGCATGCAGCACTTGCAGGAATCGTTACCAGCAGAGATGACCCACTTTTTCACATACCTCAATTTACACATCCAAAAATGCATAACTGTGCTCACACACACCGTTTGGTCTCCATAAAGGATCAACAAACACTGATAAGTGTCAAGAGGTGTCATTTTTTATGCATGGAACAAGTCAATTTGACACTTATTTTGTAGTCACTGTCATGGCAGATGACCATTTAGCTACTCCACCAAAAAGGATGGGTTATTGGCAGGAAGGTTCAAGTTCTACTGCAATACTCCCAACATCCATATTGGATGATGTTGATTAACATAAAATTTGTGGTATTACTTTCATATTGATCCTCATATGTTCAAAAAACATTCAATAAACTTTAAAATGGATTTTAAGGGATGTCTTGGTGTTTGTGTACAATGCCCAAGAAACTTATTCAAAGAAAAATGACCAAGAAAATAATCAAAACAGGTCCTACACACAAATGTTATCTCACTTTTCACCTGACCTATTTAAAAAAAAAAAAAAAAAAAAAAAAAAGAAAGAAAAAGAAAAGGGGGTGGGGAGTAAAGAATGGTAACCTGAAATCAATGGCAGGGACATGCCTTCGTAACTGCATTTATTCCTTTATCTTCTGACCCAGATAAGCAGAACCGAGGCAAGAAAAATTTCTAGAGTTGAAAAATTGAGCAATAAATCATGAGGAAATCTGAGGAAACACTCGACTTGTACAATTGATTGGTTTACTTTTCAACAGAAAGATGAATAATAAAATTATCATGGGGGAAAAGGTTACTATAAAGACCGTAGGCTTAAGCTGATAAGCTCCTAAGTTTTGGATTCATCACACAGCACCTCATTTGTCAATCCATAGACTAAAAAAGCTAATCCAATATCAGAGTGTTACCCTTGTCTAAAGGAATAGAATGAAACAGCCCAATTTTAAAGAAGATAAATAGGGGTAATGAGCAATAAAACAAGAGCAAAAGCTGACAAAAAGGTGCTGGGGAGTGTCAGTATGCAGAAAGATGGGGGAGAGAAATAATATTTATGAAACATTGTTAAAGTGCGTAATGAAATTGAATCTACAAAACATTAAAAAAATTCAAATAATTTTCTTTTTTTTTTTAAATTAGGGTTTTGAAAATAAAGATTTTTTTTTTTTTTACTAATTTTGTGGTAAAGGCTCTGTTACACTTGCTTATTAAATGAAAATTATATAGAAACCATTATAGAAAATTAATTAATGTTCTAATTTTATTATAGAAAAGCTGTGGTCAATCTTCAAAACAGTTGCTATTGTTTATTTCCATTGATTTTTTTTTTATCATCTATATATGTGAATAATGTCAAGATCTTAAGACTGTTTATTAGATAATGATCAGTAAAAATCAAATGCTTGAAGCAGACGATGCTTTTTAAAGTATTTCATTTATCAATTGTAGGAAAAACTCCCAATATGATGTTTCTTCCCTCTTTAAAAAAAACAAAAAGAAAGTCTTTATTCATATTTGTAAAACTTCTACGTGTGTTAGAATAACATTATCATACTTGTTGCTTTCTTCTTAAGACTGAGTCTAACTGGTTATGATACATGTGTCATTTTTTAAGATCATTTAGACAGAAAACCAAAGCCCAAAGATGGCAGTGATGAGAGACTGCACTTGCTGGAATCAAAGATAGAAGACAATCTGTGGTTTTAATTTTTTTTTCATTTGTCCTTGACACAAAAGTTATTTCTTGAAAAATCGAATGTTTTCATTCAATATTTCCGCTGTGTAAAAACTCTCACCAAATCAGGTAATTTAATCAGAGTTGAAAACACGATTTAGAAAAGCGACTAACCTGTGTATTTTAGAAACTATTGACCCCCAAGAAACTTTATATTTTTAGAGGTCAAGCAAGAAATAAGAGAAAGTCTCCACATTTTTAATAGAAAATAATAGAATGATTTTTAGAGAATTATAAAGGCTTTTTTTTTTACTTTATCAATTTATTTAATTTAAATTATATAATGTAGACTACTCGCCACCTGTAAATTCTTGCTAAAACAAATTTTTTCTAGTCGAAAACAAAAACTTCTACAGCAAACTAGCAAATTTCTTGTCAAAATACACAATTTTTTCTTCATTCAGAAACTATTTCATGAAATATGATCTAAAAATAATTCTATTTCTAGAGAAATGAGAACAAGGGGCATAACAACACTACTGGATAGAGCAAGTTTTCAGGTCAAAGCTCTATTTTTTCATAAAACTCAAGAGTTTGTAGGTCGTGTTTGTAAAACATGCACAGGTACAAGTGACACCCCCCCTCCCCCCACAGTAGCAAATACTCACTACCACTGTGTACACATCGACTGTTTAGTCTGCAAACATTCAGTAAATGTTGATAAATGGTGTCAATGAGTACAGAATTAAGGAATTTAATGACTGCTTTCATGCCTGATGCCATTTTGCCAAACTGCTGCAGTTACACTGTATGTTACAAGCTCCCCCACCAAAAAGAAAAAACAAAACAATTATGGGTTGTTTGATAAGAAGATTCAACCTCTGCCATATCAACAAAATACACAACTGATAGTGAAAGTCAAAATAATGAGGAGATTAACTGCAAAGTGATCCTTGTGAAAAAGAAAAATATATATAATTGTAAAAAAATACCTAATTAACATTTGAGATTTTCTATGAATTACTGAAAATGAGATAAAATATCTAAAAACAGTTCGTCTAGGATAATTTTGTAGAAAAGAGATGAAAAACTGCCCTCAAAATAGAGGGTTACCAAAATGATTTATAAAACTGCTATAAAACAGCCTTGCAGATGCTATTTGAGTTGGCAGTGGATTGATTCTTTTAAGTAGTAGAACAAATCTCTAACAAAAACTGATGGAGCCTTCGTGTCTGCAGGTTCAGACAAGCCTGCAACTTGCTTTTTGCCTCCCTCCCTCCCACCATTTGGTTCAAAAACTGTGTTTCTAAGTCAAATACCTTTTCTTTTCTCTTTTTGTAAGTCTAGGGTAATGATTTTAAATTAATGAACACAGACTTTATGAGTTTAACTGCCTAACCTCCATAGCTCGATTACCCTAAAAACCCAATGGCATGTAAAAGAGATTAAAAACAATAGAAGATTTATCATGTTAAACTAATCTTCAGTAAAATAAATTTATAGCTTTCAAAATGATAGGAAAAGTGATTTGGGAAAGACAATATTTTATCATTGGCAGGAAAGATAGATTAGTAAATAAAGTCTATGTAAGTGACCGCCTCCAATCCCAAATGGGTTTGGGCTTTAAATAATGCATAAAAAAAGTTGAGAAACCATAAAAAACAGATCAACTGTTAAATCAGAATGATGAATTTACAAATAGGAGTTTAAGCTTCCTTTCATTTTTGAGGGGGGGGGGGTTAAACTATTGAAGGAATTAAAATAAAAGTTATTATATAAGAATTACTGTGGAATTAAGATTATTTTTTATATTCTTTATTGCCATCCATGCGAGATGCTTTTCTTCCTTGCAGATTTCTGGTGTTCTGAGCTTCAACATTGCTGAAGAGAGCTGGTTTGTTGGCCAAGGGTATTTTGGTGACTAGATCCATTATAAAATCTTCCAAACTTTTGTATTTGTCTTGTTTGGTTTTCTGCACATCAAGAGTGCTTCTCACGACTGAGAAAAGGCTGGTGTTATATAGCTCCCTCAGTCCCTGACCCATGCTACTGGCTAACACCTGCCCAGTATCGTTCGTATGCAAAATTTGTTAGCACCACCTACTGGAAGTAGAAGGTCTTCTCTCAACACTCAATTGTAGAAAAGGACATAATCTCTGGTGCTTATTTCATCATGCACAAACAACTCTGGGTCTCGTCAAGTTGAACCGAATTTCCATTAGAACTTCGTGAACAAATCGCAATGTAAGAAGTATCTAAATTTTTATGATGCCAAAGATATTTCATTACAGATTTTAGAATTTGAGCGTAGACATATTACACATGATTCCATATTCTTGAAGCCATGACAATATGGGTTTCCTTGGCTGAAGACGAAAAAAAAATATGTATAAAAACATGCAAAAAGTACATTTCTTTTTTTGCAATTTAAATTAGCATTACTAAATACAGATTTTTTTTTTTTTTTTTTTTTTAAATAAATGGTGTCCCAAATGATTGACCTTTAAAGATGTTTTCCTTAGCAACTGTTAACCTGGATGGTTAAATGCTAGCTATTACTCAGTGAATAATAATAATGCTGGGAGAAAATAAAACAAAACAAAAACAAAACACCAGATAATTACTTTCTGATTGTGTAAGCTCAAGGATGTAAGGATTAAGTATTTAGATACCACATGGATTTTTATTTGGAAAATACAAAATTAAGTTTTTATCACAGTGGATTTGTTTTTGCTAGCATCAGGCATATTAAGAGTTAAATATTTTAAGAAGAGGAAGAGAAATAAAAACAAAGCTATGAAAGTCGACAGGTATAAAAACCAAAAAGAAAGCAAAGAAAAAAAAAAAGCATTTGCATTACACTATACTATAAATAGAAATTTTAAAGTGTTCTTACATACTTAAAATGAAGGTATGACATTAACAGAAATGAAATGCCACCAGTAACAAAGTCTGGTCGATACTGTTTGTACCCAAATAACACTAAATGGTGTTGATATTGTCTATTTAAAAACAACTATTTTCATTAAATTTAAAATATCAAAAACAATAGACTAAAACAATATTTAGAGAAGAGCTCCAGAAAAAAAACAAGTTAAATATTTTAAGAGGAAGAGAAATAAAAAGCAATGAAAGTCAACAGGTATTAAAAAAACAACAAAAAAAACATTGGCATTAGGTTCTATTATAAACAAATTTTTAAAGTGTGCTTACAACATCAGTATGCTTTTATACTTAAGACGAAAGCATGACATTAACAGAAATGAAATGCCACCAGTGACACAAAGTCCGGTTGGTAGTGTTTGTACCCAAATAACACAAAATAAGGTTGATGGATGCGCGTTGTGGTGTAATGGATATCGGTTCGGAGTGAGAACTCAGAGAGTAGAGTTCAAATTCCAGTCGAGTTAGATTCACTTATGCACAAATACCCTTGGAAAGGGTATGAATTCATCTCTTCTCCTCTCAGCTATGGGTTAAACAGCAGGACAGACTGGGTTCTTTAGTTTTGGTTGGCAATCAGTCTACCACAGAAAGAAATGCCAACCTACCGCACGAAAATATGTATCGAAAGATACATGGTTGCCCAATCGTGTATCATGTATGGCACTTAACTGATTCATTGTCAAATCAAAAACAACTATTTTCATGAAATTTGAAATGTTAGAAACAATAGACTCAAAACAATATTTAGAGAAGAACTATGGACCCCCCCCCCAAAAAACAACATCAACAACAAAAAAAACAAGTTTTTAAAATGAGTAAATATAGAAAGAAATGAACAAAGTTAAATTTTACATTAAATTTTCACTGAAATGTGAATATTCATGCTCAGAATCCCACCATACAGATACCCCCCCCCACAATGTTAAGGCATTAGCAGCAATGGTGTCTTCATCTGGATATTTCTGCTGCACAATGCACTTTAAGAATTGTCCTCTATGAACTCATTTTCTATAGAAAAGAATATTAGTGCATTCAAACTAGTCACAATCAAAAAAGGTTTTTAAAGTTTTTATTAAAAAAAGAAAAGAATTCATTTACAATTGCCTGCCCCACATCATGACTAAATTTAATTTTTGAGTTCTCAAATCCTTCAACATTCATTTGGATTCCATTCAGTTAAAAAAACAAAGTGTGTGTGTGGGGGGGCACTAAAGTTTTATTTTATTTATTTATTTTTAATTTTTAAAAATAGTGCAGGTTCCATTTACTAACAGCCAGCTACTATTTGAGAGGAGTGACACAGGCCGGCACCAATAAACTGCAGTAGTTGGTCCAAAACTTCTGTCTGCAGTTTAGATCAAAAGTGAGCCACAATGTCAGGATTGCCAGCTTCGACCACCGAAAAACAAAGCTTGTCAAGTCCATGGAGTTATCCTTGAAAATGGTGAACACAGTGGCTAAGTAGGCAAAATGCGTATTCATCACTAAGAGTTGAATATTGGCAGCTTTGAAAAACATTTATTAAAACTATCCTTTAATTTCATATAAAAATCTGCACCAATGTGAATAAATTTGGAAGACGAAAGCGGAAAATGATTTCAATTATAAAGCTGTCAATAGATCCATCATTGTTGACAGCAAACATGGTGGAAATCTCCTACGCACGAGATTAAGAAAATAAAATTAATTTTTTTATAGTTTGATTAAGATTTTAAATAAAAACATTACAATACATTGTATTGTAAATTATTAATAAAATAATATAACATCTACATACAAGCACAGGTTTCTTTCTATGCAATGTAATGATACAATAAAAATTTTATGAAATTAATGGGACATTTTTAGTAAATTTAAAAGTACATAATGTAAAATAAAAATAAAGTTGATAACACTTTATTTAAATATTTTAAAGCAAATCCTGTTGAGTAAATATGTGATTTTTTTAAGTTAGGATGAAAGTTGTAAGCTGTATATTTCACTCAAAATGCTAATCCAAACCACTACACAATCGTGAGTGTGAAATGCCAAAGCCTAAACAATAGTAAATGCCTGGGAAAATACAGATATACTGAAAGTATTAAAACTCAATTTAATGAATTTATTAAAATAAAAGATTATACAGAGACAGAGAGAGAGACAGAGAGAGAGAAAAAAAAAAATCAGACTTTAAAAAGTGTCACAATCAAATTTGAATTTGTTTCAAATCGGGATCCACTGATGATGATAATTCTAATATGAACAGGACAAAAAATTTTGGGGTCCATCATGCATGCGTGGCTGAAGTGACATTGCGGTTTATTGGTGTGCGGCTTAATGGCACTGACCTGTCTTTTTTATTTGAAGACTGTGCAAGTGATGTACTAGATAGAGAAATCGGAGAGCCAAATTTGAATTCCAGTCTAGTTCATTACATTCACTTCCATGCAAATACCCTAGGAAGTAGGAATCCATCTCTTCTCACCATAACTGAGTTAAATAGTAGGGCAGATTAGGCTCTTCAGCCTTGGTTGAAAATGGGAAGGACAGTGGCTAAGTAGGCAAAATGCGTATTCAATACTAAGAGCTGAATATTGGCAGCTTTGAAAAGAAGGACAAGTGAATTCAAAACCAGTTGCACAGGGGGCTAGCAGCTCCATCCCGTCAAAACACAGACTTGCTATGGGAACCACTGTAATACCTAGTGTGATGAGAGGTGTGGCCCTCGTACACCTTAGGGAGTCTACAGAACTTTAGTAGTAGTAGTAGCAGCAGCAGTAGTATTTTAATTAAAAACATTTGTATTGCCCCAGACAACATTTGAAAAAAAAAAAACCTAACCAGTCGATTCAAACTAATGTTATATTGACGACTCTAGGATGACATTCATTTTGAGCCACGACATTTCAAGTTTAAACTGAAAATTATATCTGTACTGAAATGAAATGAATAAAAACAGGAGAGCGTTTGGCCAATCACTCTCAGACTTAAATGCATCAGTCCGTTTGCCATTCGTTTATTGATTTGTCCAGTTCCTGTAAAAATTTTGGCTTTTATTAGATCTGATAAAATTAAATCACAATATCGTGATATTCAAAATGTTTTGTTACATGTCAGGAATAGGAATAGAAAAGAAAAAAATGTGAAAATAATTCCAATGCTGAAAATTGTCTGCTTCTTTGTGGCAGCAAAAAAGAAAGCCACTAAACCATTCCAAGTGACTCTCTATAGGCAAAAGCATTACTTTCATCTAACGCTTGTTAAATTTCATTATACATTGCCTTCAAGGCATTATATAATGAAGTGTGTGTGTGTGTGTGTGTGTGTGTGAGAGAGAGAGAGTGAGAGAGAGAGAGAGATGTCAAAATTGATACAATTGAAGGAAAGAGAAAAGTATAAAACCAATAAGGAGAGAGTATCAAGTAACTAGAAATACGATGAAAAGGAGAAATAAAAACAACATTCTATATATACGTGCAGGCAGGTATAGGTGTGTGCAGACACACTATATGGGGAAAAAAAACCCCCTAAAAGTGTGTGTGTGTGTGTGTGTATATATATATATATATATATATAAATAAACAGTCAATTGCTGATATCCTCCTGACGAGTGGATAGAATGATTGCTATGAAACTCTAAAGTGAGGATGCTGAAGGTAACAATAATTAGCGACGTGACAAACTTCATATTAATTCTCTATATCTCCTTGTCTCGGTTATCTATTAATAACTAGATAAGCTAATTTGTGTGTATGGGGGTGTGTGCAAGGAATGAGATTCAATAAAATTCATGTTGAAACCAAATAACAACTCACCCCAGAAACGATTACAGGTTTTAGGCAAATCGCCTAAAGCCAACTCAGCAACTGGATTAATAGATTTCTCATGTAACTAGATTATCCTATGTAACTAGATTATCCTAAGCAGGATATTTACTGGTTAATCATTCAATGACCCTCATCGATTTTGAGGAAGTTCTGTAGATGAGCTTATTTGTTGATAATTTCACCTCTCATTCATTTACACTGAATATCCTTTTGTAATGGGGAAACAAAATTCAGCGTGTATCTGCTCTTAAAACTACAGTCAATATACATCAGTATATGAGCAATGAGAAAGTTTTAGAGGAAATGGAAAAAAAAAGAAAAAGACACAAACTTAGAATCAGCGAGAGACGATTGAAATTTCTAGGGCGTATGAGGAAAGAGGGCTTGGAAAATTTAACACATACAGGGCCTGTTGGAGGGAAGCTGTGTGTCTAATGAGCGTGTGTAAATGATTGGCAAAACGGGGATTAGGAGAGAACAGAAAGACAAACCTTACTAAAGGCTACAAAGGGTAGGAAATTGTGGAGAGCCAAGATCGCTCATACCCTGGAAGGAGTATGGCACATAGGTTTAGCCAGATATCAATTTGGAAAACAATCTTAGAATCAAGTAAATTCAGTCATCAGATTAAATTCTTCGGGTACAATTGAGAAAAGTCAATGTTGCAAACCTACTGGATTCTTGATTTTTATGACTCAAAAACTGATTAGAGTAAAGATAAAAAATATGGCCTATTTCGGCCACAGATTCTAAATGAGATGAAGGTGGATCAATAAATTTGTGGCCCAACATGAAGTTGTTAGCTGAATTTGGATGCAAAATTTTCTCTATATAATGTCCCAATCTACAGGATCCTTTGAGAGATGTGAATTAAGCAGAAGAGAAATGGTAAAGAAATACATGTTGAATAAAATAAAATGCTTTTATTTTTAGATTTATTGATATAGTTATTTAGAAATGAAGCAGCTGCTGAAAACAAAGAAAAAAAAATGCCAATAAAGAGGGGGGGGGGAAGAAAAAGAAGTGCTACAAAATGAAACTTTTTTTCTTTCCAAGTAAAAGAATAAAATATTTCCTCTTCTATAAGGCAAACATTTAAGCCTTATTGGATCACTGCAAAAACTCCCCCCCCCTTCACAAATTTATAGACAAATTGTACTGATGCAATTTTATTGCATTTTTGGAGATAATAATCGTTTAATGACGGGTCTTACTAATTAACTCATAGCTTGAAGAGGTGGAGCCATGCCTTTCTAGAGGGTTTTTGTGCGTGTAATTGAATATAAATAACCCAATTGCAATTGAAACTGATTTCTGATTAACAATTCCAAGCCATTATCCATTCCACCTGCACGTCCAAGCTTATAGCACCTGGTATTCCCAGGCAATTACCCACCTAGGTACTGGCCAGGCTCGATGTTGTTTAACTTCATATGGGAACCTGTTTCAATGTGACATGGCTATAATCTATATCATCTGCACATCCAAGCTTACAGCACTTGGTGTTCCCACGCTGGCCAGGATTGCTGTTGCTTAATTTTGATGATCACATGGGAACTGGTGTTTGGCATGTGGCCATAAACCAGAGGTATGCTAGGATTTCATTCTAACCAATTAAAATGGACACTTCTTAGTCTCATCTGCCATATTTTTGTTCTTTCTTGTCTTGAACTCAAAATGCTACAATCACTTGACTGTATCCCCTTTTGCGTGTTAGCACAATTCTAACTTTGGACATTTAACCGTATTATTGTTCCTTTGCCTCTTATATATATATATATATATATATATATATATATATATATATATATATGTGTATGTATATGTGTGTGTGTGTTTGTTTAGCATTATTTTGCCCTGTTCTTTTTCTTTTTGTTTATTGAAAATTTTGTCAGTTCTGTTTTTTGGGCATTTTCACCAATTACACTTAAGCATGACCAACTACTCACCATATATTTCCCTCTTATACAAGACAAATATTAACATCCAAAATTCTGTTTCAGAAGATAGTTGTTTGGAGTAGATGGCCAGGTTTTCCCGACTGATACCCCTACCCACCTGTTCACCCATGTGATGACCAGAGAATTACATTTATTAGGCATACTGGAGAAAGAATATCGCATCAGATATTTAATCGTGTTTGGCAACAGAAAAAATAAAAATAAAATAAAACTAACATTTCTAAGCTGATTAACACTATGTCAATATATAATGGGCTGAACAAAACTGGTTGCATAAAAAAGGCGGGATTTAAAGGGAAATAACAGTTTCTTCGGGGAATTTAGAATTATTGCCACCACTCCTTTTAATCCTCACAATTCAGTTGATCGACTAACAAAGGGTGGAATATAGACCAGGCAAAACCAGGTGGTAATCAGACCTCCATTTATGGTGGGAAAGTCGCATCCTTCACAGCTTTTACTTATGACAGCATAACACTTACAAAAAACAAACTTTCCTAGACAAGTTATCAATGTCACTCTGGTGCTGACGATAGAACAAAGGTTAATAACCTAGTATTATTGGTCTTTGCAAGTAGGGAGTTTGATCTTTAACAGGTACCATAAAATGGCCTTGTGCCAGACTAAGAAAACTCACTTTGAAAATGTTTAGTAACTAAAGTAATTGCATATTTAGCGCACACACATACACACTGGGTGTAACAGCAAAATTGTCCAATTGTTAGATTACATTCTTAACCATTAACTTCTAAATGATTAAAGATATCTTACTGGAATTTTCAGGTTTTTATAACACTATTGGACTCTACTTTGAGCAATAACAATGTATAATTACTCTAAGCTTAACAGAAGAGTTGTAATGAAATCAATCATAAACGAAAAAATGTGTTCATCATTAATTAATCATTACTAAAGATTGGAAGCTCATGAAGGATTGAAATTAAGTTTATATATATATATATATATATATATATATATATATATATATATATATATATGCCAAATGTCTTATGGATTGAGTTGTATCTTTTCAAATTGATCTCTTTAGCTCTAAGTTAAAATGATGATCCTCTTTCTGTTGCGACCTCCTGAGCCAGTTTTCTTCTCTACTGTTTCCTCTTTTTTAAACTTATTCACCGTTCTCTGTACGTTTCTTGAATGAACTTTGAAGATGGAAGCCAGAATATGAATGCTGATACCATTAGTGAAGGCCTGAATGATCTTTTTCCTCTCACCATTCCTCTGTTGGGAAGATATAGTGAGGCTCACACCAAACGATTTTAACCTGTTCTTTAAGTGAATAACTCAAAGGGTTTTTCAGTGATTCTTACTAACAAATAGTATCAAGATGGCTAAATCCCTTTTCTGAAAACCTGGAAAAAGAAACTCAATTAGTTTATTATTTTTTTAAAGATATTAAGAATTTTGTGGGATGGACAATTCCTCTACACACTGTGTGTGTGTGTGTGTATATATATATATATATATATATATATATATATATATATATATATATTTGAAGATAATGAGTGATCGTACAAGTCTTACCAGTTAACCCATAGCTGGAGGGAAGAGGTGGATTCATACCTTTCCCAAGGGTAATTGCATGTAGGTGAATGTAACAAATCCAACAAGAATTGCAACTCAGCTCTCAAATTAACAATTCCAAACCATTATCCATTAAATTACCCGCAGCAGCCAAGCTTCCAGCATCTGGTATTCCCAAGCGGTCTCCCATCCAGGTACTGACCAGGCTGGATGTTGCTTAACTTCAGTGATTGTATGAGAACCACTGTTTCAAAGTGATCTGGCCATAAGCTATACCAAATACACATCAAAGCTTACAGCACATGGTATTCTCAAGCGGTCACCCATCTAGGTACTGACCAGGATCAATGATGCTTAACTCCAAACTAACTTTTGGAGTTGTATCCCCTGGATTCACATTAATTTTGGGTGTGGTAAATTTTTGAAGGTGGGTATATTACTAACACTGTAACTTTTAGGGTTTTAGAGATATACATTTTTCAGGGTATTTGCATAAGAGAATGTAGAAAATGTAGACTTTTACTGTACATATAAATTTTTTTTGGAAAAAAAACAAAAAACAAAACATTAATTATCAACAGGATGAAAATATGAAAGAATTGATACCCCCCCCCAAAAAAAACAATTCCTACTAATCACATTGTGAAAGCCTTGCATATATAAAAGGGGGTCTGTTATCCAGTAAGTCAAATACTAATATTGTTTTGTCAAACCCATCAACAAAAGCAAGGCCAAAAATGCTTTCATTTCTTTAAAGCAATTTTTTTTACCAAGCTCTGATTTGTGAGTTGGGCTTTGGCCGTGTTACCTCATTTTGTTTTCACATCGTTTACATACTGGATAGTTTCCACTAGCATTAATTGAATAACTTTGTCAGATAAAAAGAAAGACAAAAAATGTCTACCTCACTAGCTTCTTGGTCAACATTTGTAGACCCAGGAGTATAGGAAAACTGGTATCCACTGGTGACCATATAATTCTCTTTGGTTGGAATCACTTTCAGTCTCACTGTCAGGCATGTCACTAATATCTGTGTGGGTAAATCTGAGAAACTCTTCTCTGTTGCTCTCACTGTCCATGAAAAATTCCCCTATTGACAAAAAAGATCTATGCCTCGCCCTGAGGGTTGCTAGGGCAAAATGGCTGACATCTGGGCATACCCAGTTCATGTCACAAGCTTAATGATGTCATTCCTGTAGTAATAGGTTCTTTTTTTTAGGTTTTTTTTTTTAGAAACATACTTTCCCTTTGAAACAAATCTCACTCAGGGAACATACCTGCCTGGAAAATGTTGAGAAAGAGTATAAGTTGGAAGAAAAAAAAATTATTTAAAAAAAAAAAAAAAGATGAGTGTGTGAGAGATTTGAAAACATAGAATAATAAATAAAAATATCAGATAGTTATTTCTTTAAAACTATTTGTGCAAAGAGATGCTGAAAAATTCTTGGCCCAACCAAAAAAAGGATTCAGAAATAAATTTCTGTTTGATCAGATATAGGAAGTGGGTTGGGCTGAAAACTTTTCAACAATCCCTTGCATGTGTCATTGAATGTTGATTTTTTTTCTATTTTAACCGAGTTCACTCAATACAAGTAGAGGGTTACTTGGTGAGATTGTGAGGGAGTGGAGGGGAAAGTAAGAAGAGTAGGATAGATAACATTAACCCTGATCAAGATTGTACTTGTTAGGAAAGCATCCTCTCAGGAGTATGTTCCACAAAGTAACAGGTCTGTGAGAGAAGCTGTTCAAGTGGAACTTGCTTTTTATCAAAAGGAACACAAAAAGAACAGGGATTGTTTACCACTGTGAGCAGGAGGGTGGCGGGTTCTAGCTCTGAGGGTCGGAGCTGGTGGAACTAAGGAACTCGTCCGAACATGTCATAGTAATAGCAATAGGATAGTGAAAATGTGACAATGTTTTGTCTGTGGGATAAGAGTTGTAGTGGTGGAGAATAATTCAATCGCTAAAACGCTTTCATAAGATAGTCTAGGGTGTTCAATCTGTATGGCAAATGGCCATAGCAAGTGAACAAAAATGAGTAACTGATATGGCTATTGCCATTTGCTTCCCATATCTAAGATGACATGCTTTTTGCATTTGAGGGGGAAAAAAAGAGAAATTCAATCCATCTTGTTTGGTTACAAGCATTGAGACTTCTCAGCTCCTTTCAAAGATAAAGCTTCACAATCATGGATATAATTCATTTAAATCCTAGATTTGTAAGCTTAAAAGGATCCCTTAAGGTTTTCTAAGAATTTCAGATAGCATTCTCTTGGCCTTAAATGCCATCTAAGATAGTTTCATTTTGGAGAGTCTATGTGCAGTAAACAAATATTTCTGGGGGAAAAGTTCTGATTTACATACCATTCATTTTGGAACCAAAGTAAAGAGAGAAAAAAAAAAAAAAAAAAAAAAAAAAAAAAAAAAAATCACAGAAGAAATCTACAAAAATCCACAAATAATAATCCCAACAACAAAAGCAGGCACATAATACTAGTGACCACCTCCATAAGAGTCACCATTGGAAATAACTTCTCTGACCGTAAACTAAAATTCATCAACACCATCCCTAAAACAATAAGAGATATAGTTAGCACCAAATGAGACAACAGGACTAAGGAAGGAATTTACAGAATAGATTGTACAAAATGTACAATGGGGTACAGCAGAGAAACATCCAGAAACCTCAAATGAGCATTGCAAAGATATGCTGCATAACAACATTTTAAATGCATTGGTAGTTCACTGGTATACTACTAAACACAATTTCAACTTAATAAATGTGTTTTATGGGGACAGAAAAATATCCACTAAGAAAATGCATCAAGAGTGCGTTAATCTTATAATCGCAAAAGAAATAATAGCATAATGCAGTATATGAACTAGCAGAGAGAGAGAGAGAGAGAGAAAAAAAAGCAGATCTACTTGATGTGGCTGATTCAAAATGCAACAAACATCAATTATATATATATATATATATATATATATATATAACTCGGGTGTAACAGCATGGGATAATTCTCCACCCGACAAAATATTTAATATCTAGAAAAAAAAAATATCACTAATCGAGTTTTTTTTTCCAGGTTTTCAGATGAGACATTTAGCCATCATCTGTCATAACCGTTTGAGCTAGAAAGAGAACAAGTTAAAATTGTTTTGTGTCAGCCCCACTGTGCAATGGTGAGACGACAAAGATCATTCAGGCCTTCAGTAATGCTACCAACATTCATACACTGGTTTCCATCTTCAAAGTGCATTTAAGAACCATCAAGAGAATGGTAAATACATTTTGAAAAGGAGGGAACAGTAGTGAGGAAAAGTAGATCAGGAGGTCCCAACAGCAAAAGGGATTATCATTTCAACTGAGAGCTAAAGAGATCAATTAGAAAAGATCCAACTCAATTCATAAGACATTTGGCACATGAGAGAGGAGTCAAGAGAGGAGTCTAAAGAACAGCGAGAAAAAAAAAAAAAAAGACTGGAAAATGAAATCTTATGTGAAAACTGTGACACCTTGTTACTCTAGGACAGAAGGTTAGAGAGGGTGAAGATCATCTTGAATAAGTTGGAAAAAGATCCTAGAATATATATATATATATATATATATATATATATATATATTATTTGGACTTAAGTTCAATACTCCATGAGCCTCTGATCCTTAGCTATGATTAATTATTGTTGAACATTTCATTTAGGATTGATTTCATCAAGATTCTTCTGTTAAGCCTGGGAATAATTATACATTCATATTGTTTAGAGTCGAGTCCAATAGGGTTATAAAAACCATGGAGAATTCCAGTAAGATATCTTTAATCATTTCTAAGATACAACAGTGGTTCATAGCTTAATAACAATCATACAATGTTGCTGTTACAGCCAATATATGTATATATATATATAAAATCAACAGCCATAACAAAAATAGGTACATAATTCTACCAACCAACATCATAACAGCCACCATAACTGAAAATTGAAAATAACTTATCCAACCTTAACTTAGAAATCACTAAGACCATCTCTAAAACAGGAAGATATATAGTTAACACCAAACAAGATAGCAGCAACAGAACCAAGGCAGGAATATACAGAATAGATTGCACAAAATGCCCAATGATGAATACAGGCAAAACATCCTGAAACTTATAAAAAGTGCCCTCCGCCCCGCCCCCTCAAAATAAATACACATTATAGTAACACCATCCTCCATTTATAGAAATAGATGGAGACTGGAAGATGGTGAGGTGACCTAATATGTTAAACCATAAAAACAACAGAATGCAGATAAGATCCGACGCAGTTTGAAGGCAGAACAAGTGTTAGGGCCAGAAATATGAGGCATCATTTTCACGATGGCAATGGATTTAAGCTTTCTTCAAAGAACAGTAAAAGCAATAAACCAAGAATGTGTGGATTCCAGACAGACAGCAGCATCGCATGATGATTGATACAAAAATGAGACTACAAAGAGGAACCACCCAATGAAGAAGATGTGCACTGCGTCAAGTCCCACCCCGATTTGATGCTGATACCACTCAACTCGCTGCCACCTGTACAGTCAAATTCTGTGTGGTAAACCTTGAGTTTTATATTCTACTGTGATTGGAAAACAACGAGGCCACTCTTGACATCCGTCTTGTACATCACCTGGGTCAGAGAAAAAGAAAGATCACCACTGGGCAGTGGAGGAGTGGCGATGTGTCACTTGGTCAGATGAATCATGATTCCAGTTCTTTTGAGCAGGAGATAGTTTGTATGAGAAGAAACTTCATAAGGTTATTATGGTAACTCTGCAATGGTGGGGACAGCATTCTGTTGGTGTCTGCAATGGCCACCGGGGAGACAAGAATGCTATGCACCAATCATGTTGCAAACCATCTGCACCCATTCTGGTGCTCATCATGTTACCAAGTGGTAAATTCATCGCAGCACAGTCACACGGCTCTCCCAATATGCGTAAGTGGCGTGAAAATGGTTCAAGGAACACTCGGTTGACATCCAGGTATGTCATTGCTCCCGACTTCATACTCACTCGATTTAAACTCTACGGAACATATTTTGGACATGCAGCAGACATTATTAGACGACCTGAAGCTACACCCAACAGGCAACTAAGTTATTAATAGACAGATATATGCAACAACACAAACACATCACAAACACCCTATCTTGTCACACAAATGCTATTCTTTAGGTGAAGGGAGGAGGACACATATTAGGTAGCCATTTCTAATTTTAGGTCACTTCAGTTTAAGTCGGGAGTATTTATTGTTGTTTTTTTTTTAATGCTAATTTCTTTCTAGATTTGTCTCCTCCTGCCACTGCATTTTATTTTCTGAGGGTGAAAAAACAATCGGGTTTTAAAATTATAACTTTCTTTATATTGCGTGTATAGTTTTTATTTTTTTGTATACTAATAAAACAATGGATGAGTAATACGAGTATATATTGTCTCTTCTACCCCCAGCTATGGGTAGATTGCAGGACAGACTGGGTCCTATAGCCTTGGTTGGCAACTAGTCTAGGAAAAGGAAAACTGAATTCAAACCAGCCTGGAGAGGGTTGGGCTCTGTCAGGCTATCAACTGTAATGGTTTAATGGCCTCATGATCATGGTAATACAGTTAAAGATAAAAATCAATCATTTTGATTCTTACCATGAATTCTTTTTCATTCGTGTAAATTTTGTTCTTGTGACATGAAATTCTTCTATATATTTTTTTATTGCCCTTGTGATACCCCATGGTGTAACGAGACTTTATTGGTTGTACATCAAATTATAAGAACACCAGATACATGTAATTCCAGCCTCTTTACAAGAGACGCTTGTCATGTCATACCAAAGCGGAGTTGGTGAGAAATCCTTATTATGGTCAACGTTGTATTTAATAGAGAAATGGCAGATTCCCCACAGATTAAATCATATCATTGGGAAGCAAATATTCATCAGTGGAGAGAAGAAAATGAAGCTAAAGAGCAAATTCCAAAAAGGGGAATATTATGTAGCTAGCATCATATTTTGTTAACTAGTCACTAGCCATATGTTCAGATGTTTTCTGTCCCCCCTCCAAGCTTAAATATGGGGTGTATTCCAGATGTTTTGAGGCAATTTTTTTTAAAAGGAGAGATACTTATAATTGTCTTAGATGATTGTAATTTTAGTATATCATTACTATACATCTAATAAGCTGACCTGCCAACTTTGGTTATTGCAGATTGAAGGTGACAGCTGTAACAGCTCTTTGAAAACACCCTACTAAACACTGATTGTCAACAGCTGACTAATTTGCAGAATTCAGTCAGGATGTGAAGACAATTTAGAAGCTTGTTATGCAATAAAGTTTGGTGTAAACAGAGATGGGTATAAAAACTATCCCTCACCCTCTCTACAGTCCAGACCTTGCTCCCTGTGACTTTTGGTTTTCCCTAAGCAGAAGGAAAACCACAGGGTTAGCTGTTCTGAAGATAGTAAGAAGATGAAAGAGGCTGTGACAAGAATACTGGATACCTTCACTTAGGACTTCCACAGGAGGCCTTTTCAAAGTGGATGGACCATAACAACAGGCACATTCTACCTTCAAGGAGATGCGAGTTTTATACTTTAAAATTAGTGCCTCTCCTGAAAGAGTTTTCAACCTGGAATGCTGTGCCCTGCATATGAGCCTAGTTATTTCATATTTGAAGCACCACCAATCAATCTGCGGATGGATGTAATCCAAAGAGCTGAAATCAGAAGGAACAACGTTTCTGCTACTGAGAGAAGATTCAGCACTTAGACATTAAAATTGATTTCAGATTTCTATTCAGTTTAGATAAAAGAGGGGCAAAAGCCAGAGTAAAGGTAAGCTAGAGTTCAAATCTGGCGCAAGAGCCACTAACCCAAATTCACAATTGAACTAAAAAGAGGACAACTAGTTTCATGTGACGTCCTGTATATTTTAAAGCAACTATTCCAGTTAAAACTGCGACATAATTTAGTCCTTTTGAAGAAGGAAACTTATCTGGATGGTTATTTTCCTCAGGCAAAATATTACCAAAATATATCGTCACAAAAATAAAATCCAACAGAATAAAACAAGTTTAAAAAAAAAAAAAAAAAAAAAAAAAAAAATCCCCAAAAAACGGATTTTATTTTAACTGTTGAATATCAAAGTAGCATTATTTTCTGTTTTAGTCTGCAGGGCAAATTAGATTCTCTGAACAATTCTTTGTTGGAGAATTAGATTTTTTTGAAGAAAAAGATTTTATTGCATATCTAGAAAAAAACTTTATTAGATGGAATCAAATTTAGGACATATCTGAAGATATTAATTGGGAGGACCTGTAATCAGGTACTTCAGTTATTTATGGCGAATACTTGAGTATATTCACATTGCAAGAATCTTTTTTGTAGCCTATCCCAGTGAAAATTTGAAAGTCTCGAGTTCGTCATTTAATAAATATTTTTCACGTAAAAAGAATTCTTAGAATATCACATTTGAGTAGGAATTGCATCAAAATGTCCCATTTATTATGTTTCAAGTCAGACATTAAAATTGATTCCAGATTTCTATTTGGTTCAGATCAAAAGAGGCAAAAGCTGAAGCAAAGGTAAACTAATGTTCAAATCTTGGGTAATAGTCAATCCAAATTCAGAACTGAAATATTAAAAAGACAGAAATAATGCAAACTTCTATAAAGCTGCCTTGCTTGAAGAATTTGGAGAGAGAGAGAGACAGAGATAAAGAGAGAGAGATAAAAAAAACAAAACAACCCAGTATTGAAATTTGTCTTGGTTTTGAATTTAGTGAAAGAATTCTCAACATCAAAACTGATCGCTTGTATTTTTGTTGTTCCCAGACAAATACGAAACTTGACCCACTTCCCCAAATCCGACTAAACTAACTTTATATTTTTTAGAAGGGCTTCTTGGCAAGGTAAAGAACTTTTCAGCACCCTCATCCTTGATGCCAATTGTTCCTATTTAGGGTTTCGTTTTAAAAACGAGCATTGATGCCCACAGAAAAAAAAATAACTTCAAATATAACAGTACAGAAGAAATGTTTTTCAATATATTTCTTTACAATAAATTGTGAACAAAAAAAATTACATTTGGAAAATTATCTGTTATAGAAAACAATCTTGATTCGGCAGACAAAGCAAATGAACTCCCTGAAGTTGACGAGGCTTCAAGGAGTAGACAACACTACAGTTACTTCCATTAATGCCATCAAACTACTGTTTAAGGATCCAACCTTTAAGATAAGCAGCATAGAGTGAGTCATGAAGATGACGGGTTGAATTTGGCAATCATGAGTGATTGTTCTTGTGCCTTGTTGAGAATCAGAGCAAAGCTGAGTTTAATGGAAGATCTGAATTTCTTTGCATTTAAAGGTTAAGTCTTTTTGCAATTAGAAGCAAAAGCTTCTATATTCCCTTACTGTGACAATCTTTGTAGCCAAGTGCTAAAGTATGCTGGATCAAACTGTGGTTTCCCTAGTAAAGAGTAGAGGGAGTGAAGGTTTGAACCCTACCAGAGAACACATTTTCTTTACCGAGATTTCTTTTTGACAAAAGTACATTTTGTTCAATTTTGCCAACCAATCGATGAAATTTGAATAAGCTGATTTCTTTGATAAAATACTTTATCAAAAACAGCTTGGTGGTTTAATAATTTCTTTAATTTTAGAGGACTTCATGGTAAACAATATTTAAGAAAATTTCTTTTTTTTTTTCTTTTTAACAGCGAAGAATAAACTCTTAGGATTTCTTACTCTTGAGAATGCAACATACAACTGGCATGCATAAATATTTCTTTATGGAGCCAAATTCAAACATTTTGAAGCATTTGGCCTTGTAATCTGTTTATAGTTCTTGCAAATGCAGGATGAACCAGAAACTGAATTCTTGTATATATAAAAACTTAAGCTATGCAAAAACAATTTTGCATTTTTATTAAATAAGTATTCGTTATTTTAATCATGAAATTGTTTTTAAAATAGTGAGAGTATTTTGTATGTTAAATAATACCCCCCCCCCCACCAAAAAAGACAATTTATTGCACTAACCTATGCACCCTAGTAAAACCAACTGTACTTTGTACCCACTTGTTTGCACTTCTCCCCCAAAATCAGTTTTAATCAATCAATGTATGGCTGTTTTAAAGGGGGCGTTGGGTGGATAGATGGATGGATGCAACGTCACAGAATTTTATCTATAGATAAATTTCAAGAGAAACAAAAAGAAATATCTGCATTGGCAAGCAAGTTTAGGTTTTGTGCCATATTTTACTAAACACGGGTTTGGAAATCTGAAAGAGAAAGCAACTCCTTAAATAAAACACTAAAGTTAGTGATAATGTTGCTGTGGCCCCAAAACCATGCCTGAACCCAGCATCATCACCTGATGAAGGATTTGCTGGATATTGCTGTGGCAGTAGTAGTCATTTTATGAATTTATATCTATTGGAAATTTTGCAATTCTGGGTCATTCTATTGCATTCTGGTTCCACAGAAATGACCCAAAACAAATAACCATAAAAAACCGTCTTGGATATTTAAAGAGTGTAGATTAATATACATAATCTACTACCACAAACATTATTTTGTGGATAACCATGTTCAAATAGATGCCTCGTTTTTATAAACAGGTTAAGTTACATCTACCAGTCTGTGCATTAGAGACTTAAGAAAATGTGGCCCCCAGCAGAGTCTGGAACTTCCTTTGCATGAGAAACAACCATCTGGTGTTTTTGAGTAGTAGGAGATGAGAGAGAGATAGAGAGAGAGATTTGCTAAAAAATTTGCATGTACAATGGAGATTTGGAAAATTCTTGCAAAAATCAAATAATTGTTAGATTTTAATGACTTATTCACAAATGAATGAAATTATTTTTTAAAAGGTTTTCTTTTTTAACACCCATCTCTTAATTTTATGAAATGGAGAGATTCTTTTTTGTAGCATTTAAATCAAATTTTATTTACACTATTTACATTATTCAGATTATCGTCCTCATCTTTGTTGCTATATTTATCACAGCGTTTTACTGGATCTAACCAACACCATTATTCACTGCGCCATGTGACCTTAAGTGGATAAAGGTGTTGGTTAGATCCAGTGATAGGACCCAAAGAACTGAGTTCAATACCTGGTTAAGGTGGTGGAGAACTTGGAGAGGGGAATTAACAGGAGATAACTGATAACTGACGTCCATTAGACATGGCACATGGAACTAGAACAGTCTACCCCAGTGAGTGAAATAAAGGGTTCAGTTCAACATTCCAACCACCTGAAGAAGAACGCTGAGTGTACAACAGCCGAAATGTTGATAAATATGGCAACAAAAATGAGGACAATAGTCTGAATAATCTAAATAATGTACATAATGCCTCATCTCAGAAATATAGACAATTTTTTTTAGTTAAGCATTCTCCTGGTTACAGAAAATCTGCTCTGAATCATAAAATAAAAAAATGCAACAAAACTAAAAGATTTTATTTGCTTTTATCAATAAAATATTATGGACACTATTGTCTTATGAAAAAAGAATTTGGATAAATAATGAATTTTTACAATTGCTTTCATTTTTGAAAAAAAAAAAAAAAAAAAAATACTTTATATACTTTTAAAATTTTGCATTATTTGTCAAGTGATATTGTTATTAATAGGAACTATATTTACTAATTTTAAATGGAAAAGCTTACTACGATTCAGTAAATCCCAGTATTTTAAAAGTAAATTTTTAATTCTTTTTGTGTGGGTATAAACATGACAATTTTTGTAAATACAGTTGGCCATATACAACATTAGACAATAAGTGTGGTAAGTAAAGTAAATTTAGAACATTTTCTAACATTTCCTCAACAAGTATCTTTGTAATTAAAACTATAAACTCAAAATACCCAAAATTCAATATTCACAACAATTTCATAACACTTATTTGCCTGTTATATAAACTTTTCAATCTCCTGTCTGTTGATAAATGTGTAAACATCTTATAAAACCACCTTACCTTTGGGTTAACAAAACGCTTTTCAGCGATATTTTAAACTGAAAGTAATTAATATTTGTTTGAAAGACTAACAAAACTTTAAATCAGCTAATTTTTCATGTTTCAGGATATATTTTAATTTTGAAAGATTTTTTTTTAAAGAAAAAATAAAGAATTACGTTGTGCTG
The DNA here is from genome assembly GCA_964036315.1 of Acanthosepion esculentum. Lineage (NCBI taxonomy): Eukaryota > Metazoa > Mollusca > Cephalopoda > Sepiida > Sepiidae > Acanthosepion > Acanthosepion esculentum. Next base: position 9,915,172 of record OZ038519.1, on the reverse strand, counting down.
ATGTACTTGTCAATATGTTCAGTTTATCGATTTTACTGCTAAAACCAAAAAAAAACCAAAAAAAAAACCCAAAAAAAAACCCATTCCAATGAATTTAAATTCAGCAAAGTATTTTGCTTATTGGAAATATTAAATTTAATCTATTGGCTTGGAATTAAAAGTAAAAAAAAGCTTCAAGATTTTCCATTTTAAAAATACATTTTAAACCTTAGGTATCATTTTATTTTATTTTTTCAGGCAAGACTTAATGGATTTATTTTTAATCTGACATTTTTATTACTTCCAATGTTATTTTTAGTTTAAGGTTTCTTAAGTGCACAGGCTGAGATGTAAGAAACACAATATAAAATAAAATGTGGAGTCTATTTCAAACACGGATATCCACTAAAAGCGACATTTGAAAACATTTTTTTTAATTTTTTTACTCAGTTCATCACAAGCAAAGCAATACTATCACCAAGACACAAGGGGCTACTGCAATTAGAAGAGAATGAAGAGAATGGAGAGGGAACTGGAAACCCAATCCTAAATTGGAAATAAGCGAGAGATATTTACTCCTCCTTCAGGTTTTAGCTTATTGTTTTATTTAGTATTGTCCAAGTCTCTTATTGTTTTATTTAGTATTGTCCAAGTCTCTTATTGTTTTATTTAGTATTGTCCAAGTCTCTTATTGTTTTATTTAGTATTGTCCAAGTCTCTTATTGTTTTATTTAGTATTGTCCAAGTCTCTTATTGTTTTATTTAGTATTGTCCAAGTCTCTTATTGTTTTATTTAGTATTGTCCAAGTCTCTTATTGTTTTATTTAGTATTGTCCAAGTCTCTTATTGTTTTATTTAGTATTGTCCAAGTCTCTTATTGTTTTATTTAGTATTGTCCAAGTCTCTTATTGTTTTATTTAGTATTGTCCAAGTCTCTTATTGTTTTATTTAGTATTGTCCAAGTCTCTTATTGTTTTATTTAGTATTGTCCAAGTCTCTTATTGTTTTATTTAGTATTGTCCAAGTCTCTTATTGTTTTATTTAGTATTGTCCAAGTCTCTTATTGTTTTATTTAGTATTGTCCAAGTCTCTTATTGTTTTATTTAGTATTGTCCAAGTCTCTTATTGTTTTATTTAGTATTGTCCAAGTCTCTTATTGTTTTATTTAGTATTGTCCAAGTCTCTTATTGTTTTATTTAGTATTGTCCAAGTCTCTTATTGTTTTATTTAGTATTGTCCAAGTCTCTTATTGTTTTATTTAGTATTGTCCAAGTCTCTTATTGTTTTATTTAGTATTGTCCAAGTCTCTTATTGTTTTATTTAGTATTGTCCAAGTCTCTTATTGTTTTATTTAGTATTGTCCAAGTCTCTTATTGTTTTATTTAGTATTGTCCAAGTCTCTTATTGTTTTATTTAGTATTGTCCAAGTCTCTTATTGTTTTATTTAGTATTGTCCAAGTCTCTTATTGTTTTATTTAGTATTGTCCAAGTCTCTTATTGTTTTATTTAGTATTGTCCAAGTCTCTTATTGTTTTATTTAGTATTGTCCAAGTCTCTTATTGTTTTATTTAGTATTGTCCAAGTCTCTTATTGTTTTATTTAGTATTGTCCAAGTCTCTTATTGTTTTATTTAGTATTGTCCAAGTCTCTTATTGTTTTATTTAGTATTGTCCAAGTCTCTTATTGTTTTATTTAGTATTGTCCAAGTCTCTTATTGTTTTATTTAGTATTGTCCAAGTCTTATTGTTTTATTTAGTATTGTCCAAGTCTCTTATTGTTTTATTTAGTATTGTCCAAGTCTCTTATTGTTTTATTTAGTATTGTCCAAGTCTCTTATTGTTTTATTTAGTATTGTCCAAGTCTCTTATTGTTTTATTTAGTATTGTCCAAGTCTCTTATTGTTTTATTTAGTATTGTCCAAGTCTCTTATTGTTTTATTTAGTATTGTCCAAGTCTCTTATTGTTTTATTTAGTATTGTCCAAGTCTCTTATTGTTTTATTTAGTATTGTCCAAGTCTCTTATTGTTTTATTTAGTATTGTCCAAGTCTCTTATTGTTTTATTTAGTATTGTCCAAGTCTCTTATTGTTTTATTTAGTATTGTCCAAGTCTCTTATTGTTTTATTTAGTATTGTCCAAGTCTCTTATTGTTTTATTTAGTATTGTCCAAGTCTCTTATTGTTTTATTTAGTATTGTCCAAGTCTCTTATTGTTTTATTTAGTATTGTCCAAGTCTCTTATTGTTTTATTTAGTATTGTCCAAGTCTCTTATTGTTTTATTTAGTATTGTCCAAGTCTCTTATTGTTTTATTTAGTATTGTCCAAGTCTCTTATTGTTTTATTTAGTATTGTCCAAGTCTCTTATTGTTTTATTTAGTATTGTCCAAGTCTCTTATTGTTTTATTTAGTATTGTCCAAGTCTCTTATTGTTTTATTTAGTATTGTCCAAGTCTCTTAGTGTTTTATTTAGTATTGTCCAAGTCTCTTAGTGTTTTATTTAGTATTGTCCAAGTCTCTTAGTGTTTTATTTAGTATTGTCTAAGTCTCTTATTGTTTTATTTAGTATTGTCTAAGTCTCTTATTGTTTTATTTAGTATTGTCTAAGTCTCTTATTGTTTTATTTAGTATTGTCTAAGTCTCTTATTGTTTCAGATGTAACAAATTTTATGTGGAATTTGGATAAGTTCATTTCAATTGTAGTGGTGACGATAGTTAAGTTGGTAGGACAATATTTTTTTTTAATTCATTGTTTGTCAGGAGGGGCTTTTTTATTTTGTATTGGAATATTTTATAGTTTAGCACTGAATATAAAATAATTAAATCTCTCACACACACACACGGTGCAACAGGTAAATTTCATATTTTTAATTTTGTGCATTGTTCATTTTTGTTGACTGCACTGTATAGTAGGGTCAGTTGGGCAATTCACTCCGCCAGAAATTTGGAAATGGCTTGCTGTACTGCTTAGCATTTACACAGGAAGTTCCAATACAAAAACATTTCAGAATGTTTGGGTGTCACTCCAAGCAGAAAAGAGTTGGAGGAGTTTAACAGTGATTATGAAGGTATGGCAGCCCGAAAACTCACTGATCGTTCTGATAAGAAAAGAACTGAATTTGTCGGTGAGGGCCTTAGACTCAACACAGATGCCTTGAGGTAGTACTACCTTGAATGAATAGAGTGGTTGCTGGAAGGCCCTATGTCTGGCAACAGGACTACACCATACCACACAAGCAGAAGCCAGTCATGTCTGTTAGACAATTTCTGTGACCATGTCACCTCTTGTATCTTTTCACCTAATTCCCCAGACTGCAACCCCCTTGATTATTGTGTGTGGAGCGCAGTTGAGTGAGAGACCAACAAAACTCCTTGTAACACCAAAGATGAATTGAAGGCAAGGATTATGGAAGCATTCACAAACTTAAACAAGGAGACCGTCCAGAAGAGATGCAGGAGATTCTGAAGTCATCTGAAGGCCGTGGTTGAAGCCAATGACAATTTAATTGAAGAAATTTACTCTTTAGTATTTCAAAATATTTTTTGTGTAATTAAGGTAAATATATTTGTTAAAATGAGATGTCAACCTTATTTTCATTTTTGTGTAATTTAGACAATTTATCCATCGTGTGTGCATGTGCGTGTATATAATTTTTTTTCTTTCTTTTTTTTATCTGAATTGAATGTCATTATCAAGGTGTATGTGTTTTCAGGGAGAATTTTTTAGACACTAGTTCACAGTGTTTGTCTCTAAGCAGAAATTCAACAACTGAGCAGTAAATAATCCACTAAGAAAATACAAAAATGAAGTTTAAAATCTGTTAAACCAATCAGGAATGCTAATTAACTGACCGATTGTTGATTGATCATTTTTTATGGCTTATTAACCTTATGAAGGTTATTTAAAGCCAGTAAATATTTTTCTGAATTTTGCTGATACAAGTCCTATTTAACCCATAGCTGGGAGAGATGTGGATTCATAACTTTCCCAATGCTATTTGTGCATAAGTGAAACAACAAACCCAACTGGAATTGGAACTGGTCTGATTTCTAACTGAACCATTGTCCGTCACACCACCAGCATAGCCATGCTTACAGCACCTGATATTCTCAAGTGGTCACCCATTTAGGTGCTTAATTTCAGTGATCCGACAAGAACTGCTATTTCAATATGATATGGCAGTAAGCCTTGAATGACTGCATGGCTGCATTAAAAATTATTAAGTTAATTTTGTCACAATTCATTCCAATCAAAACCAAGAGAGAAGATCCTACTGCAATAGATTGATAATATCGACTTCTATTTTAGAGAACAGGAAATCGTGGAGAGATACGATCGCCAACATCCTGAAGGGACACAACATATAAGAATTTCAAAGAATATTAAAATGTTTAAATTGTTTGTGCGATGAATACGATTAAATAGAGAAATTGATGAAGTACACACATTATCAACTTTGTGGTTTAAGCACAATGCAGAAATTATAAGCTAAAATAAAATTGAAATTTAGGTGCAGGTCAAGAATACGCCAACTATTTCAAATCTGAAAGCCAATGTTTACAACAAGATAAAATAATCAGTGAAAAAGAAAATCATTTCAGCCAATTAGTAAAAATCAGATTCTCTGGCCTCTATATCCTCCTCCTCCTCGACCATGTTGTTCCTCCTACATCTGTCTTACATTTCCTCTATGTCCTTCAAGTATTGTATATATTGTAATTTCACAGCAAATTAGGTGAATAGATTTTTTTGACTTCTACATATTGTACCAATTTCAAAATACTCAAAGCTCTTATTGCCACAGGTGCAGGCAGCAATCAGAATTTTCTAAATGGCGACGTATCATTTATAGGCTGCAAGAAGAGCTTTGTTCTACTTTGAAAGCTTTGTTGCAACTATCTTCGACCTTGTTTGCGTCTCAGAATTTACCTAATCATAATGTAACCAGATTCATTTTACAGATAAAAATAGCAGTGGCCTTCAAGACTCGGGTTTCTGAAAGTTGTTGGTATTCCGTCGTTTATTAGGAAGACGAACAGGAAGAAAGGCATTCGGGCTGTAAATATGCCAGTTACTTTATGTAAGGAGAAATGCCTTGTCAGTCAACATCTGTTATTCCCAACAAGAATGTTGAAAAAAATCATTCATTCTTAAAGAAAAAGAAAATTACTGTAACTTAGTTGATTCTTGTCAAATAATCTGCTTATCTGAAACCTTTCAAAGTTGTCATTGTGTTTTAGGGACTTTTTTCAAACTCAAAGAAATATATTTTGATTGAAGTAAGAAAAATATCAAATTTAATTCATTTTCCTGATATAGCAAAGTAAAAGTTCCAAAATTTGATGAAAATGTTCCAAGTTCATTTTAGAACAAGCTTTTACAGAAAATTGTTATTAGAAAATCGCAAATATTAATTTTTTTATTTATTTTCTTTTATTATTTATTCATTTAACCCCAAACAATGCAATAAAGCCACTAAGATGCAAGGGGGTATTGAGTGTGAAAGAATATGAAAAGAAAAACATTATTAAGAAGAGAGAACAATAAATGAATAGAAATTCAGATAACAATTGATATGTGTTTAAATTTTTGAAGATCACAGTTGACAGGGAAGCAAGAGGCCAGAAGAGAGTTACACAAGCGAGATGTGAGAGAAGAGACTGTTAGCATAGTTACATCTTGCAATTTCAACTGTAAAATGACAAGACCTAGCTGCCAATCCAGCACTGTGCTTAAATTCATAAAGTCTAGGTACCAAAGAGGGAAGCTCATCAGAACAATTACCATGAAAATATTACAGAAAAGGCAAAGGGAAGCCAGTGATGGGAAAGTGACTATAGCAGAATATACAAAAAAAAAAAAACAAAAAAAAAACAGATTAACATTTTGTTAACTGGGGCCACAAATAGCAATTAAAGATATATGCATGTTTTGTTTTTTTTTTTGGTTTTAATTAAAAAACAAAAACAAAAAACAACTAAACGAACATACTAGATAAAGAAAAGACCTGTTACAGAAGAAGGAAAAAAAAATCTATTGAAATAGCAATTGAGCAGCAACTTCATTGCCCAACATTCCATTGTAAAACAAATTTTTCAACAAATTCAGATGTAGAAAGAGTCTCTTATAAAATGATGGCTGACTAAACATTCATAGAATATGATGTTTGAGCTTGACAGGCTCCGGACAGAGAATAGATGAGACTGACACTTTCCATTCCAACAAATGTCAATTGTCAGGTGGTAAATGCAAGATGAATAATAAAGCCAACTGAAAGATAATCAATGAAAACTTTCCTCAGGAGAAAAAGGGCATTAAAATTTCAACTGATGAACAGAAAGAGATCACGACAATTGGTATTGATCATTTAAGTATTAGCATTTATTCTAAGCTGACTAAAGGTTTTGTATGCAAACATACACTTAAAAAAAATAAGAATAAAAAGAGTTCAGTATGATAAATAGTAGGCAAGGACAAAGCAAAAGGCAGGGGGGGGAGAGGGTGAGGAGTGTGAATCTTCAGCTCCATAAGCATCAGAAATAATAAGTGGGTGTTTGTTCATCATTAGTTATATCAGCTTTTGAGAGAGCTTGTTAACAAATAGAAGAGTCTATATCATTTTGATTAGGAGGCGTGGAAAACAAGGTAACATTTTTAGCATCAATCACCTGTAATTAAATGCAAGTGAGAACCTGGAGTTATCATCTGTTGAACATGGCAATGAAAATTTGTTCACCCCCATTGTGTCGAAACGCACAAGCCAAGATATTGTTAAATGACCAACAAAATGGTGGTGGGTGAAGGGTGTCGATAAGCTCAGGAGATCCAACTTGGAGCAAAAAGAAAAAATATGAACCAAATGAAAACATTTGGGAGAGGAAAAAAAAAATATTTCAGAGCTCAAAATAAATCATTAAAGTTTCATAAGTCATTATCATATTTTGTTAAATTTTATTCAAATATAGGACAATGGGGTTACAGTGTTTGCTTTCTGACCATGCACGACATCCATATGAGAGTCTCGATCTGACCAGGCTATTTAAGAACATTAAAGCCAACAAGAATCATCCAAATTTACCTATATAGCCACATTTACTTTCAAAATGGTTTCTTTACACTGGTAAACAATAAGGTACAGACGTTAAGCATATGCATAAACTCTAAAAAGAGATTCCTGCTGGTTCTCTCTTGTGGCTTAATTGGTAAAGTGCTGTTCAGGCATTATCCTCCAAAGATAAATGGGAGTTCAAACCTCATCAGAAGCTATTATTTGTTCCCAATCCAGACTAATGGTTGCAGAATAAATTTCGGAAAGACGACGTTCACTCAAGTGCATTGGGTTGGTAGATTTTGCAACTGTGAAGATCTTGAATGACAGAATTTGGATTGTTGGGGGGATTTAGATTATTTTGCATACCAGTAAACCATTTTTACCATCAAACCTTCCACTGAATTATAACAGTAAGGATTCATGCCTTTTAAATCCAAAGTACACTTTCCAACAGAAATTCGAAAATGTTCTTGACAGGGGAGTTATTTAAACTTGTTAACTGTAACTATAAAATAGATTAATGGTGGCTAGTTTATAATTAAAAGCCTTAACAAGACTTTGTTGTTTCTGCTTATAAAGACAAGGGTGCTTTTTTCCAGTTTTTTTTTAATTTTGAAATATTCATTTTCTTGGTTGGAAATTCTCTGCAAGTATGGCCATGTCATCACCACGATCTTTTCCGACAGGGGCAGCTATTTGCGCTTTGGCTATGTTTTATGATAGACATGAGGATTTGTTCCGAGATACATCACACAACTGATCTCAAACAAAGACAATCTGGCTAAGCAGATTAAAATCTACAGCTCAGTTCTGTAAGTCAGAAACTGTTGATGATTATCCGGCTGAAAGATGCACACACACAAGATTATTGAGGTCTTACTTTGGCAAGGGGGCAGGCGGGTGCAAAGATCATCCCAAAATCTCATTCGACTCTAGATTTATCAAGTAAAGTTCAAGGAAATATACAAGGCTGGGCCTACTTAACTTTTTTTTCTTTTTCCGTTGCATTAAATCATAAAAAATAACTTATTTAAACTTAACTCATGGCCAATGCAGCAAAAAACAAAAAATCCATCGAACGCTATATGCATTTAGTTCTTTACCGAGATTAGTTGATGTGTCAAACATTGTATTGGGCACACAGTGAGGATCAAACTCACTATTCTGTAAAAGTTAACCAGACAATCCTTGCTAACTATTACTTCATGCCTAAGTGCTGCCTTTAATGGATCAATATTTGTTTTGATGGTTTCTTTTTATGGTTTATCAACCCTTACCAGATTATTTCAAACCAGAAAATACTTTTAGATTGTAAGAATTTTTTGGAGATAATGATTTGCTCATACAAGTCCTACTAATTAACCCATAGCAAGGGGAGAAGAGTGATTCATACCTTTTCCAAGGAGATTTGTGTGTAAGTGAATAACCTGGAATTGGAACTTGGCTCTCCGATTTCCAAATCGATGTTATCCATTACACCACCTGCACATCCAAGCTTACAGTACCTGGGAATTACGTGGCCACACATCTAGGTACTTACGAGGCTCAATGTTACTTAACTTTGACGATTGTACAAGAAACAGTGTTTCGACGTGACAGATCAATAAATTTAATCTATTTTGATTCAAGATGTAGGCTGGCACATTTTCTTAGACTCATAATACCTCTATAAACTCACCGAAAAAAAGAGCAAACCATGATGAAAAAAAGCCAAACTTGATAAAAATCAAAGTTTTATTGTCAATATTTGTTAAGAGGAAATACCAAAGTATTTCATTATTTTTTTTTTTTTTAAATCCTTTTTAGAACGTTCGAAATTTTGGCTAAAAATCTCTCTATTTTCATCAGGGAGAGGACTATAAATTAGCATCGCAAATTTTTGCAGTGAAGAACACCGATTTGGAAATTCTTGTAAAAATCAAATTGTTGGATTTTAATGAAACTTTCAAGACTTACAAATAAATGAGATTATTTTAAAAATGATTTATTATTTTTTTTATTGCATACCATTTATTTAATTTATGATAATTTGAGAAATTCAATTGTGAGAAGCTTCATGTTTATATTACCAGAAATTAGGACTCCTTGGAGAATTTAAATTATTCTTTTTTTTTGTAAAACAAGACCCGCACCTAACAAAAATATAATCTGAATCATAAAAATAAAAAATGCAATAAGACTAATTTAATTAGAAAAGCTTTTAATTGCTTTTATGAATAAAATATATTATAGAAAATTATCTCAAGAAATATCAATAATGTAATTTTTACAAGATATTTTCAATTTTTGAAAATTTTAATTACAATAAAAAGTTTTTAAAGCTTTTAAAATTCTGTTTCAAAAGGTGTACCGGTTAGGGGATATTGTTAAGTAAAAGCTATATTTACTAATCATAAATCAAAAAGCTTATTACTATTTAAAGTCCTCTAGTATTTTAAAAAGAATTTGGAATTTTTTGGGATGTGTATAAACATGCCGTTTTTTGTAGATATGGATGTTCATATATAACATTATCAGAAAATAAGAGTGATAACTATAGTAAATTTAAAGCCAAAGTACCTAAAATTCAATAAAACATTAGATTGCAGAGAATATTTTCTGAAATTTTGAAGATTATAGAGTACTTAAAAATTATATAAAAAAGCACTCATGTTACATTTTTTTTTTTTACAGATATAGCCGTCATAAAAAAAGTAAATTAGATAAACATCCATCTGCATTCAAGATGTCAACAGCTTAAACAGCTACTGCAGTGTTAAAAAACAAAGTATTCCTGGAATATTCAAAACTTAAAGTAAATAATATTTGTTACAAATCAGATTAATTTAAATCAGCTAATATTCCTTAAACGAAGTACATTTTATTTTTGGAAGATTTTTTTTTTTTTTTTTTTAATAAAAGAGAATTATATTCAGATGAATGAGGGCTAAAAATTTATTTTAAACCTTAGCTATCACTTTTTCAGGGAGATTCTTACTAGTAAGTATCAAAATTTAGCCTTAAATATTATCAGTTATTGTTAAGCAGTAATAAATGTATTCCCTTTGACAAAAATAGGCTTGCTAAGTAATTCTCTGACACACTGATATCTAGACGAGTCATTATTACAATGTTTTTGTTAATTACAGAGAAAAGGTGATTGCACAAAAAAATGACAAGAATCATTAAATGGAAATAGTCAATATGCCAGACGGACATTAACATTGTTATACAGGGGAGGGCAATAATATCTTCCACATAATGTTAAGACTTTAGCTAGATGACGACAATGTTGCCACATCTTGTATTTAATACGTGTTAAATAACTTCTACACTATTTCTTTTAACCATTTCACCCTAAGCCAGTAAGATGAAATCCGTTGCTAAGTGTGAGAGAATATGAGAAAAAAAAATGTTAAGGAGAGAGAACAATGAAAGAACAGGAATTAATGACTCTGAAGATAACCATTAATATTGCATGTAAACTGTTTGAGATCAAAGTTGACTGGAAAGCAAGAAGCCAGAAGAGAGTTCCACAGGTGAGAAGTGTGAGGGAAGAAACTGTTAGCATACAACTTTTGGTTACATCTAGCCATTTCAGCTATAAAATGAGACCTAGTTGCCAATCTAGTACTGCACTTAAATTCATAAACTCTAGATACCATAGAGGAAAATTCATCAAAACAATTACCATGAAGATATTTATGGAAAAGGCACATGAAAGCTACAACAGTGGGAAAGTGACTGAAGCAGAGATGCCAGGTCAGGACCAATAACACTGCAGATTGGCCTTTGGATTTTATCTCAACATATATAGCAGAAGCACCAGGTCAGATATGACACCAGTATTCAATGCATAGATGAATGGTAGATTATAAATGTGTGAGAAATTATGGCAAAAAAATATTTTCGGCACAACACAATCAAGCAACTTTTCTAGCAGCTGACTGAGCTAATGATTCAAAATAATCTTTCCACTTCATGTCAGCAGAAAATATTAGCCTGAAAGGTACAATTAGTTACTCTCCTGGAGGTTAGCATCAGCCATATTGATGAAAGGTGAAAAAAAAAAGAAAAAGTTCTCAAGTGATTAAAAGTTAGCATTAAAGCATTATAAAGGAGAGAGAGAGAGAAGGCAATAAAAGATCAAATAATTAAGAAGACAGAAGATAACTATTGACAGTGCCACTTAAATATTTAAAGATCAAAGTTGGCTGGAAAGCAAGAAGCTGGAAGAGAATTTCACAAGAGAAAAGTATGAGAGAACTAGTTACATCTAGCAATTTCAACTGTGAGACCTATCTGCCAATCTAGTATTGCAATTAAAGAGTTCCACAAGTGAGACAGGCAAACTTATTCTTAGAATTGATATCCTAAGGTTCCAAAAGGAAATGTACAAGGAAGTTGGCTTTAGAGCCATATGCTAAAAGACATTGCAGCATTTTCCTGTTTTTTTACATGTATCTTCGTAATGCAAGATATCCAATAAACTATGTAAAAAGCAGTTGGATGCGGAAACAATTTTTTTTAATTAGTGTTAACGCCTTGCTACTTTACATGAGCATTTTCAAAATAAATGAAAACCAAGTTGTTACCTTGGCAACCTTACTGCGGTTAATTTGAAATATTCTAACAGTTAACAGAAAATTTAACAAATATCTTAAACAATAAAATAAAATACTTTCACATATAGAAAATAGTATCCAACTGGTTTTCAAGTCTTCCATTTTTACATACATCTTAGACATCACATTTAAAATCTAAGAAAAAACCAAAAAAAAAACCCAGAATATTCAAATTGCCAAATTTCTTGTGTGTGTCGTAATATTTTTCTTCCAGAATGACAGTAAATCTTTCGTAAACTGTCAACATGAAAGTAAAAAATCACGTGTTAATATTTGGATGAAAATGTGAGCATGAAGCACAAGTTTTCATTGTTCAGGATTATCTGTGTCGAAATGAGCTGATTATCTGGAAAATGTTTAAAATGTCAAAATGGTGAAAATTCTCTCAGAGGGTTTCAGATATGTTTATTTGTTGCTGAAAATATATTGGGGAAAGAAAAAAAATTTCAACAAAAATTTAGCAACTCTTGAAAAGGTTTATTAAATTGACTAACTCTTCAATCTCAATTTCCTACATTGAAATGATTTAAATGACTCGATCTGAAGCCGCCTTGGCATTATGCCAAAAAGTGATAAGAGATTAACCCAATTTATTTAGATTACATCATTCAAATAGAAAATAATAATTAGACTGATATCAAATCGGGCTAAAACAAATAAAAACAAAAACATAACCCTATTTTAAGTCAAAGAGGATAATCTAGAGATTTAGAGAAAAGAAAAAATAATTACGTAGGAAGTGTACAACATCAAAATATGCTTATATCTGAATTAAAGTGGGCAAGTGAATGACAAGATGAAAAAACAAGAAAGACGAAAAAATTCAGAGACCCATTTTTCTCAGAAGGAACTTTTTTAGGAATTTTACTGCCAAAATTAACCTTATTTATACTATTTACATTGTTCAGACTTGTCACCATATTTACAATGTTTCAGACATTGTATGCACCGGTCTTCTTCAGAATCTAACTATATTTCTGAGATGAGGTATTGTAATTATTTACATTGTTGCCATATTCACAATGTTTTGGCTCTTGTACAATCCTGCCTTCTTTAGGTGATTGGAATTTCAAAATGAACCCTTTATTTCATCCACCGGGGTAGATTGTTCTAGTTACATGTGCTATGCCACTTCTAAGTGTCTCAGTATCAGTTATCTCTCTTTACCTCAATTCTCCAAGTTTTTGTTCACCTCTGCTGTAGCCAGGTATTGAACTCACAACTCTGAGTCAAGTCACTGGATTCAACGAATGCTTTTATCCACAGGGCCATGAGTCTGATGCTCGTACAACTGTCGAAATGCCATGAATATGGCAACAAAAATGAGGACAACAGTCCGAATGATGTAAGTAGTGGAAATAATTACACCTCAGAAATATAGACAGATAAGAATTAACCTTATATATGAAATGGTGAGGAAGAAATACAATATACAGTGAGTTTACATTGAATGAATGCATCTATAATGTTTTAATATAAACTTTAAGTGGAGTCTTGTTTGATAAGGTCAAATTGGCAGCTGATCTAGAAAAAAAAAAAAAGAAAGAAAAAAGTCGTACAAGCTGCCGTTAATTGAGGCATGAAATGGCTTCTTAATTTTAAAGCCTTCAAAAGAAGGCTGCTCACTTTTAAACACCTGAGAGAACCTAATTTCGCATTTCTATCAGCATGGCTGATGCTAACCTCCAAGAGAGTAACTGATTGTGCTTTCTTGGGCTAATATTTTCTGCTGACATGAAGTGGAAAGATTATTTTGAATCAATTGCTTGGTCTGCTGCTAAAGCAACTTTTCTAGCAGCAGACCGAGTTTTTCTGTATCGTGCTAGACAATTTTTCTTGCCAGAATATATCTTGCACACTTATAGTCTACCATTCATCCATGCATTGAATATTGGTGTCATATCGGATCTGGTGTTTCCGCCATATATGTAGAGATAAAATCCAAAGACCAATCTGCAATGTTATTGGTCCTGACCTTTCATGGTAATTGTTCTGATGAATTTCCCTCTATGGCATCTAGAATTCATGAATTTAAGTGAAGTACTAGACTGGCAGCTAGGTCTCATTTCATAGCGGAAATGGCTCAATGTAGCCGAAAAGTCTATGCTAACAGTTCCTTCTCTTACACTTCTCACCTGTGGAACTCTTCCAGCTTCTTTGCTTTCCAGTCAACTTTGATCTTAAAAAGTTTAAATGCAATGTCAGTCATTAATTCTTGCTCTTTTATTGTTCTCTCTCCTTAATGTTTTTCTTTTTCTCATTTTTTCACAGTCACTAATCCCTTGTGTCTTGGTGACTATTGCCTTGCCTGGAGTGAAATGAAGAAAAAAAAGATGTTATTTGGCCGTTGCTTTGTGTAGGAAGAGTTGTTCCCAGTATCCAACAGAGATTTCAAGATTGGATGGAATTATATATCAGAAGATGCAAAACCAATGAGGTACATTGCTATCAGTGTAAAAAAAAAGAAAAAAAAAAAAAAAAAAGGTCTTTACATGGAGAGAAATCTATGTAATATGCGAGAAGTACCGATTTCATTCCAAAGAGGGACCCTTTCAGACATAAAAACAAACAAACACAGAAACAAATGTTTGAGGAGAAACTTTTTTTTTTTTAGTTTCCATATTCCTCATTAACTTGTTTTGTTTTCTTTGTTACAACTTTTGGATTATTCAAGAGTCATAAAGTAAAATTGACAAACTTCCTCTAGAGAATATGTAAGCTCATCTTCCGACTTCCTGCTAGCCCTAAAATTAGATTAGCAAGTTCTCCGTGATATGGAAAAAGAAAAAAAAAGAAATGAAGTAGAAAATAGAAAATCATGGAAAATGATATTTTTGCTACTAAAAATAAAATAAAAAGAAGAGAGTGCAAGAAAACAAAAAAAAAAAACAGTTATTGTGGAAAATCCGAGTCCTTTTTTATTTCTAACTTTACTGCACTATTAACATAAATGTAGTTTGCAGTAAGCCTGCTCTCCACTGCCATTGCTTTAAAACTTTGTATATTCCAACAATAAAATGTAAAATTCCTGAGCTGGAACTCGACAGAAACATTTTACATAAATCTGCAATACACAGCAAAGTCAGTCACTTATGTGTAAGCACTACAACCTATATCGCTGCAACATGTCATTCTATAAATAACATGGGGTATTTTCCACTACTGATCCCAGTACTGCACAAGTACTATAATCTAATTCATGATATTCACCTGGCCAAAATGGTCAATGCAGGGAAAATGCTCATGTGTATTAGCATATGAATAGCATGGCACATACTGTCAAGGGTAGTAAAAAAAAAAAAAAAAAAAGAAAAAAAAAAAAGAGAGAGTAGTCTTTTTTTTTTATGCCTATAAGTAGGCTATATATTTGTATATTTTATGGTTTACACACAAGTCTGTTTTTCACATGTTTTTATGATTTTGAAACAAATGGGTAATTGAAATTTACCGTCACAGAAAACCACAGAATTTGATATTTAGAACATGGAGGACTTGGCATTCTGCTTAAAATTGCAAAAATATTATGCTCATGGGTACTTCTTACATATTATGTAGATTTCTCTCCATGTAAAATTGAACCGTCAGAGTTTGTAATGAGAAGCCCCCCCACCAAAAAAAACAAAAGAAACAACAATTACCAAGTGACATTTCAAATTAATATAAAACAAATTTGCTGTTAATGCAGAACATAAATGACAAAGTTATTTGCAGTTCTAAACATCAAGGCATTTTAGATCTCATCTATTCTAATCTCTTTAATTGACAAGTAAAGTATTCTGGCTGTAATGGAAAATATTGGGAATGTAGATAATATACTGGAGATGTTTTTTAATGCCACATTTCTTCAGCATCTGGAAAAATCATGCTTTCTTCAGGTGCCTTTTTCTTTATTATCTGTGAACTGACTTCTTGGGGAAAGATAGCTTAAAGAGTTCAATCTACCCTGTTATTTAACCCATAGCTGGGAGAAAGAGAGAAGAGAGGGATTAAGCCTTTCCCAAGGGCATCAATGTAAATGTGAATCCAACAGAACTTGAATTCTGCTGGTTCTACTTTTGTGATCTCATTATCCCCCACCCTGCACATTCAGACTTCAAATTAACAATTAAACTTGTGAATAATGAAGATTGATTATCTAAAAAGACAATTGCTGGAATGCAATGATCGCCCCCAGCAGAAATATGCTGCTGAATGTTATTAGAAATCTTATGGCCAAGACATGTACAGACAAAGACAAATCAAGTAGAAAAGTGGCATTGAAGAGAAGATACAGACTAAGTAGAATCACGTCAATTACAATTGGAGTCAAGTGTGTGAAGGCACTTAGTTCCGATAGACTAAAAACCTTTTCAAGCGTGGTTTTTTCCATATTTTTTTTTTAAGAGATCAATCAGTTAATAGCTTTTAAAAGAAGCCTTTTCTTTGTCTTTTTTAAAAAAATAATGTTCATTGTACAATGGCCCAAGAGTCACTCAAGGCAGATGGTTACAGAATAATATCTGTGGCATCTCTGGGTCCCCACGCTACTACATAAAATGGTATCATTGAAAAGGACCATTTCTTTTTGTTATTTGTTTTATTAAGAGAGAGAGAGAGTAGTGGCAGTTTGAATTTTAAGGGCAGTGGGAGGAATGATGTCACAGGAACAAATGTTGGCTCAGCATCCCTCTGAAGGTGGTTGCGAAAGGCATATTGACTGTTGAATTTGCGACGTTTTTAACTTCTATCCAAAACCCAGACAAATACAATCCATCACGGTCAGAACACCCTGCCCATGAGGCACTCTAGCCATTCGCCGACTATTCGGGCCCTCACCTTTGCATTCGGTAACAATAAGAGGCACAGTTTATGGGGGATACGAGGGATAATGATTAACCCTAGACTTGAACAGGTAAAGATTGTAGTGATCCTGAACACATCCTCTTGGGAGTTTGTTCCACAAAGCAGCAGTTTGTGAGGAAAAAAGGGTACTCGAGTGGAACTTATAATCTCACCAATAGAATGCAAAGGGAATAAGGGTAGTTGTCCACTACAATGGGCATGACATGGCGAGAGTCTTAACGGCAAAGGTTAAAACTAGTGGAACTAAAGAATGTCGTTCATGTGAACACTTTTCATGGAAATAGTGACAGAGTAGTGAGAGGCTTGCAATATTTTGTCAAGAGGAAAAGGGCGGTAGGGTAGAAAATAATTCATCACCCACAAGGATGCAGAGATGCTTTTGAACTCTATCAAGACTGGGTAGCTCCAGCCCATACATGGCAACAATGCTCATTTTCAAACTGATCTGTCTCTTGTAAAGGTAGAGGAATCTGATAATTAGTGGAGTTTTACAGGGAACAGACCATTTTGCCAGCATCTTTAGCAAGAAATTGTATGCGCCCGAGTTGAGCTGAAGCCCTAATAGGTGCTAAAGCATGAGAGAACACCTGTGAGAGGTGAAAATTGGAGATCCACTTAGTGATGATGGGAGGTCTCCAGTTTTCAAGGTGGTGAAGGTGACCAGCTAGTTTTTCCCCCTCCCACTGAGGCTGTTAGAGCTCGTTTTAATCAGAATAAAAAAAATTGAGACCAACCCAAAACTTAATAGACAACCAATATGAATTTACTTTTTTTTTGGTCTTTCATTACCTTGATGAATGTATTTTTCAAATCACAGAGACAGCCATGAAGCAATTGAGAGTGAAAAAAAAAAAAAAAGATGTGTGCCAGGTTCACTAATCCTGACAAAACAAAATGAAATGCCAAAGAATTAGAGGAGATCAACAAAATGACTTCTGGCTTTAACCACTGCACCAGGAACACTCTACATGGAATGTTTGAGTTTCATGATAAAAGTAGTTGGGACTGTTGTATGACGACCACAAGACAAGTATTGTGGTTAAATGACAGCTTGGTGTTCTAGATACAGAGAAACTGAAGACATCTTTCCAGCAAGCATTAAGTCGTCCTATGTGATTGAATAAATTTAAGGAAATAAAAGAAAAGAAAAAAGTTAACAGGATACATTTTCATTAATTACTTTTCTGACCTACAAAAATAATAGCTTGAAAGTTTTTTTTTTTTTGGTGGGGGTGTTAGGAAACAATGTCAAGTGGGTACTTTCCACCTGTCCATGGAGCCCTCATGATGGTTTTGTAAATGTGGGAATACATGGTAATCAGGTGGAACTTACATCTCACCAGTGGAATACGAAGGGAATGAATGAGGGTGGTTTCCTACAATGTGCGTGGCACAGTGAGTATCGGCCATGAAGGTTAGAACTGGTGGAACTAGAGAAAATAGTGTGAACACTATCCACGGAAATAGCAATAGAGCTGCAACAGGTTAAAGACGTTCCGTGTGGGGGAAAGGGATTGTAGAGTGGGAAACAATTCATCTCCTCCTCCTACAAAGGATACAAAGGCATTTTTGGATTATCAAGACTTGAAAGTGAAAACCTTTTTAAAAGGCATCTTAGAAGAGTGAAAATATCATTCAATCTATTGCTATCTGATTTTGGACATTCCTTATGGGACGACCTGAGAACATCTATTATAGAATGTTAAGTTCTACCGTGACGGTATATTTCAATTTTTCGTTTTTGTTTCAAAACCATAAAAACAAGTGGAACACAGACTTTTGTGTAAACAGTAAAAATATACAAATATATAGCCTACTTATATAGGCATCTTGTTTCTTTTTGTGCTTCAGCAATTTCTAATGATCCTGAAGCGTGACCCTCAGAGACCAATCTACGATGTGTTGACAAAAACTGCAAAATAATTTATTGCCATCATGATAAAAATCATCATGGAAAGCTGGCTCTTCAGTGCTGAAATTCTGCCAAAAGTGTGCACCCACCAAGTTTGCTTGCTTTTTGTTTACTCATCATGAAAGATAATCAAACCGGCATATCAAACCGGCATTTAAAAATCTAATTTAATTACTAAACAATCAACTTTCTTTTTACTGCCCTTGATGGCACATGCCATGCTATTCATATGCTAATATTGGACATGGGTATTTGCCCTGCGACAACCAGCGGTGACCGGTTTGGCCAGGTTGATATCATGAATTAGCTTATAGCACTTGCGCAGTAGTGGAAAATACCCATGTTATTTATAGAATCACATGTTGCAGCAATAAAAACCGTAGCGTTTGCGCATAAGTGACCAACAAATTTATGCAAAATAATTATTCCGTCAAGTTCCAGCTCAGTTGCCACTCTAATACATTATGATTAAAGCAGTTCATAAAAGAAGATATCCAATCTATAATCAAATACTTTGAGGTGATATTTGGATAAATTTGTTTTTCGTGCATGTAAAAGTATCGTTTTAGATTTTTGGGGAGATATTTCACAGTAAAAAACTTTAAAAAATACTTTTGCTAAAAATGAAAAAAAAAACTCTTGAAAGAGCCAATTTAACTTTATTTACAATATTTTTTTTTTAAACAAAGAAAAAAAAAAAAAGAAAATGTTAAAATTGTCGTAATTCATCCAATTAAAATGCTTACAACTGATTGCTTTATATAAGCACTTTCACTGTTTTTGTTTACTCAACCAATATTTACTTCCAATTTATTTAAACTATTGCTAGAGTCGAGGTGAAGCTTACAGGAGTGTTCTTATCTAAGTTTGTTTGTAGACAGAGCCTATCTTACAACCTTTGCAACCAGAAAACCCATTCTAAAGTTAATATTCCACTTCCAAAGAAACTGACTGATCAACTTTTTATACATTACAAGTATTTATAAGTCTACCATTCCACTATGCATTGAATGTTGCCGCCATATATGGTCTGGTATTTCTGCTATGTATTTAAAAATTCTTGATAAAATCCAAAGAAGAATCTGCAACATTACTAGTCTTGACTTGGCATCTTGGCTTCAGTCACTTTCCCACTTATCATGTAGCTTCTCTGTACTTTTTCTATAAATATTCTCAGGCTAATTATTCTGATCAGCTTCCATCTATGATACCCAGACTTTATGAATGCAAATGCAAGTACTCTTTTACATGGTTTGTTAGATATCTTGCATTACTGAGATATGTGTAAAAGGCCTGGAAAATGCTGCAAAGTCTTAACATATAGTTCTAAAGACAAATTCCTTGTATGTCCCCTTTGGAACCTCAGTTCTAAGAATAAGTCTTGGCTGTCTCTCTTGTGGAACTCTATTCCAGGCAGTGCTAGATTGGCACATCTCATTTTACAGTTGAAATGGCTAAATGTAAATCATAAGTTCTATCCTAGTAATTCTCACTTGTGGAACTTTTCCAACTTCTTCCTTTCCAGTCAAATTTGATCTTCAAAAGTTTAAATGCCATATCAATCGTTATTCCTGTTCTTTTATTGTTCTCTCCTAAACCACCTTGCATTTTAGTGGCTTTATTGCCTTGCTTGGGATGAAATGAGATCATATATAACATTTTATGCCGAGTTTGAGAAAATAATCAAAATGCAGCACAGTGGGGAGATAGGGGAGGACATCAACAGTTGCGGGGAGGAAGAGAGATTTAATTCTACAGAAAGTTTGGTGGAGTGGGGTGGGAGTGGGGTCAGTGTGCAAAGATTTGCATTGGCCTTTGACAGAATACATTCTTTTTTGTTTCTAATTTTGAAACTGAAGTTGTGGGAGGGTAGGTGTATGCTGGGGAGTCATTTTTTCCCCTTCCTGTCATCAAGACACAACATTCAATTACATATCATTGCAAAGTTTTTTTTCAGTTGATTTGCACTCTAATATAAATCTAATTTTAATCATCCTATATTACAAGTGAGATTTTTTTTTTATATAATCATTTACATGGGAAAGGGATAGAGTACCCCCCCCCCAAAAAAAAACGTAACAAAAAACAAACAAGAACAAAACACATTTAAATGTTCAAGGAGGGCCTTCAACTGAAGCTTGTCTACTGGTGATGAAGGCATAGATTTTAAATTGAAAATTCCATGAATTTATGAGAATCTTGGAGAAAAGGATATTTAAAAATTATTTAAAAATTCATTAAATTGGAATCCAGTAAAATTGTGAAATGAAATAATCGAATGAATATGAAATTTTACAAAACAAAGGATCGCTTGGAAATATTTTGACATTTTTAATATCCTGAATTAAATGGATGTTTAAACTATTTCCAATATATTTGGACACTGAAAGATTCAATAAATTTTTTTAAATTTATGTTAGTTCAGGCAATACAAGGCCCAAGGGCCACTCCAGATAGAGTGTTACCGAGTGAGATTGTTCTAGAGAGAGGGTAAACTAAGAGAGTATTATGAAGACGAGGAGGATAGATATTGGTCGACTTTGGACTTGAAGAAGCCAAGATTGTAGTTGTCAGGGAAGCATTCACTTGGGGGTTTGTTTTTGTACTCTTTCCCACATGTGCATCATTTAGACTGACACAAAAACACATTCTCTAAATTTAAATGTTTTCTTCCTCTATTGTAATTCCTTTGACAATACATGAAATTGGTTGTCGTTTGTTTTATATTGTTTTGTGTTACTCATTTTTACCCGGACTTGCATGGAGTGTGCCAATATTGTTTGTGGAATAATTTTCCCAGAAGCACGTGAATATTTACTCTCCAAAGTGTTGATTCCGGCAACATAACGGTGACTAAATGTTTACCTAAACAGACCAGAGCATCGCACAATGCAAAAGCTCCTCCCCTGAACAAAAGCTATAGGAGCCATATCACAACAGGGTATTTTTTGAAATCATGACACGAGGGAAGAAAACTAAAATCCCACATAACATGATATGCAATATATCAATTGCTTATAAAGAATTTGCTACACGATAGACATTTTTTTTGGCTTGCTACTCGCCAGGCATTATGAAAGTTACCACCATGTCTTAGGGTTTGGGAGAGATGTGATTGTTCCGTGATGGTGAACGTTACCACACAAGGTCTTTCCGAATTAGGTCTAAAGGAATCAGAATAGGGTTTTATTGACTTTTGCTTCATGTACATATACTTCATTATATAACCAAAGGGAAATACATAAAAGAAAAACGAAACAATGCCCTTAAAGAGTAGAATCAGTAATCGGTGAGATTGCAATTCCTTCTTTACATAAAACAAGTTGGAACAGATTTGCAGAGTAGACAGAGTTTGGATCACACTAACTGGCTATTTATTAATCTGAGTTTTGTTTGTTTTACAAGTTTACAGCTCAATGGCAGATTAGTGTATTTCAGTAATGTTTAAACTCACCTGGATATGCAGGTGAGGTAACGAAATAGCAAGGAACAAGAAATTTGTGAGTTGAGTTTGAGTTCTGGTTGAGTTTGTTGCATGCCGTTTTGCACTAATAAATGTGAGAAAAGTATGAAACCATCTTGTCTCCTCCAAGCTAGGGGTTAAATGATATGGCAGACTGGGGCTCTATCTTGGAGAAGGACAATTCTGAAACCAAGACTGTATATAGCCCTGGCAAATCACATACTATGCAGCCAACAAAAGGATCATCGACTTCACAATGACACGATGATTCTGACTGCAGTGGCGTTCTGATGGGGAGTATTGATAATTTAATTATTCTAAATAATGATTAATTAAGAATTAGCAGAATATTTTCTAGGTTTATTTTTTGTCTAAGATAACTGAGGATTTGGAAGCCAGGGATGAAATTTCTGTATTTAAAAAAAAAAAAAAAAAAAAAAAAAAATCATTTCACCCTAAGCAAGACAATAAAGCCACTAAGATGCAGGGGTTTACAGAGCATGAAAGGACACAAGTAAAATATTATAAAGGAGAGAGAATAATAAAAAGATCAAGAATTAAAATATAATTGATATTGCATTTAAACTTTTGAAGATCAAAGTTGACTGGAAAGCGAGAGAGAAAGAGGTAGAAGTCTAATAGAAGGATCAGATGATTTACCTTAGTTCTTAAAGACAGAGATTTCCAACAAGCGGGGAAAACAAGTAGCAAGGCATTTATTGTAGAGTTTATACAGACAGTTCAAGAGTACATTTCGTAATGACTATTGCAGGGATATCATAGTCCATATGCTTTGAGTTGGATCCAGTTTAGAAATGATAGCAGAAACCGTGGATAGAGTTATAGGCATATCACCGAGAAGAGACTCAGTTTTAAGTGGAAAGTCTGGCAAAGATACTCCAAATGAGTCAAGGATAGAATATGAAGAGAATTTATGAGCAAAGCATTCTGCTTTATCAACAGAAGATATTAACAGCTGAAATGAAGGGAAGAGGAATAGAAGACTTTAATGCAATATTACAGCGCCGCCAGTAGTTACAAGAACCAAACATTTTAGAGGCTATACGGTGTCTCATTCTATTAAGGAATGAATACTTAGGCTCTTTGAGAACAGGTTTAAAATTATTGACAGCTTACAAATAATAAACTATTATAAGCAAACATGTAAGAAATGATGACCAAGCATGGAAACTTATCAGGAATGAGAAAAAAAATGCTGATGACCAATAAAATAATAAATAGTCACACAAAAATGTCTTTTACATTCAGTACTAAAAACACCGAATACTGAAAGTTAAACATTGATAATTTTTTTTAATCATTTCATTCCAAGCAAGGCAATAAAGCCACTAAGACAAAAGGGGTTACCAAGTGTGAAAAGAAAAAGATTAAAGAATGAGAAGAGGCGGATTCAAGAAGACACAGATTGACATTGCATTTAGATTTTTGAAGATTAAAGTGAAATGGAAAGCCTGAAGCTGGAAGAGAGTTCCACAAATGAGAAGAAACTTAGCGTGGAACTTAAATCTAGCCCTTTCAACTCTTGCTGCCAATCTAGTACCGCACTTAAATTCATAGAGTCTAGGGACCAAAGAAGAAAGTTCATCAGAACAATTACCATGAACATATTTAAATCAAAGCTAAACAGTAAAACAGTTTTTGCCTCCATTAATGTCATTGAGAGGAAATAGAGTTCCCTTGGTTTCTGTTCAGAGTAAAATGGTCAGTGTCAATATTCTAACAAGTAGAGAATCAGAAATCTTTCAAATTCCATGGCCGCCTCATCAAGTGATATATCGTACAAATACTAAAAATAGACAGTCTCAGGAATTCAGAACCAGTCGAACTTTGTACAAACTCCAAATATTTATCAAGTTATGAGCGTTTGAAGTCGATCAAAACTCACGTGTTTAATCATTTTCATTTAGATGATCACTTCTGGATCTTTGTCTCTTTTGGCCGAGTTTTGTTAAGGAAGACGTTGGAATCTTGCCAAAATGAATGTAATAAGTGACAGACGGGTTTAATGTGACACACTTATTTTTTAATTTTTTAAAATGACCTATATGTAATGAAATCAATCCTCACCAGGCACAGACTTCAGTCACTTTCTCACCGAGGTTTCCCTGACTTTTCTACAAATACTTTTAAGGGAGCTGCTCTGAGAAGGTTTTTTAACTACATAAAAGTGAGGTCCCACCTGTTTACTGTTGAAATAGCTAAACACAACCACCACTTCAACAGTTTCTTTTCTTGCACTTCTCGCCTGTGGAACTCCCTTCTGTTTACTTGCTTCCCTGATTACAATCTTCAAAAATCTAGATACAACATCAATTACCATCATCTATCTTCTTCAGTACCATTCATCTTTTGTCCTTTCCTCAATCCTCCCTATACTCAACCTTTTCTCTCACTTTCATTCCCTGTAGTCCTCTGCATACTAAGGGCATTGCCACTTTCTTGGGTTGAGATGATTAATAAAAAAAAAAAGAAGTAAATATCAAGTGTATTTTGGGGTCCTACAATACAAAATTCAAATTAATGCAATTCTTGGCTGTTTCTGTATCTTTGAACCCCCAAATCCCCAAACTTTGAATAACGCTAACAAAAAAGCCAGACTCAAAATTTGATCTCCTTTTTAGTCCAAGTTCCCAAACATTATAACAATTAAAATCCGCTAATGTAAGAAAATTATTCTGGGGAAGAGGTTTAAGATGCACTCGGTTCCTTTCAAACATGAAAAGGGTCATTGCCTGCTTTTGGCACCATATGCTAGATACCAAATATTAGTTTTCAACAGAACTTTGCTTGTACTTATCAGAAAATCATGGTCTAGACCGCTATTCCTATGTTTCTTGGGATACAAAATCCATTTTTTTTCACAGAGAAAACCTAGAAAGAACTCTAAATAGGTCAAATGCAAAATTTCATGTGTTTTGGGATCTTTGCTGCAGATTGAGATTTCTAAACTTAAACCCTATTTTTTCCTCCCTTGTAAATTAGAAATATGATAGTTTTGAGTTAATCTTATTCTTCAGTACAAATAAGATGAATAGATTCCTAGAATCAAGCTGAAGATCATTCAGAGAGGCTCAAAAACCACAAATGTCCACTTGGCTCTATTGTCTGAGCACATCGTATTGGGCTTGTCATATCACTGATCATGTTAGGTGGTAAGACAAACAAAAACTACTGAGTAACCGATTCAATGAACTATTGTAATAGTGACAAACAAACAACACAGTGTAGCCTGTATTGATTTAAGAAATCATTCTTGACTAATGTTGACATCCTTACAGTTGTGGTTTCTCATCAACTGACTCATTTTTTGTATTATGCATCGTTTTCAAAATATGGTCCGATTATAGAATAAACGTTTAGTCTGGGAATTCATGTATTTAAATAGTATTTAAATCAGCCAAAACAGGGAATTGGAATGGCTATACATTCGGGTTACAAGGTTATTTATGTCTTTACAATAAAACTAATGGTTTGAATGTCTAGAAATCTTTGGAAGCATTTTCTGTTTCCTTTGCAATAGAATATCTTTTCAGCTTGAAAAGAAAAGAAAGGTAGTCGGGGGGTGAGAGATCAGGGAAATATGGTAGGTGGCAACATGTGGCCAGGCATTGTCATGAAGCAGAACGGGACCATGTTGATTAGCCAGTGCCAGTTACAATCCATCCAGTTGTTGGTAGCAAACTTTGGCAGTGCAGCTCTAGTTAGATTCCAGGAAGCTGTAATTGCAGGTAGACATCTACCACCTTAATCTTCAATCCCCATAGCGGAACTTCAAAAGCCAGCACTCTACTGCGCTGTCTGATCACCCCTAAGCTCCGTTAATGTTGGCAGCAGTTTGAGAAGCGCAGTGAACAAGCTTGAACTCGTGCAAAAAGTTAACATCTTTTTACAAGTTCAAGATGAGGAGTATATAATGTTTGAAGTTAAATTTTGAAAGAGATTGATATAAAATTAACAAAGAGGACACTTTAATCATTAAGAATGAGTGGTATATTTCTTGTTCAGCTAATATATTAGAGGGTAGCCAATAAAAAAAGGGTTGAAATTCAGAAAGATGCGAGACAGGCATTGAAAACTGACGACAACTGATGTTACTGAAAAATTCGGGAAGAATTCCTGCACATTTCATCAATCAATTTATCGTTCGATATTTCTTCTTTGACGCTCAAAATCCGTGAGTTGTTTAGTCATACGAGAAGAAGGGCAGAACGAAAGACAAATGTTGTCTGCAGATGACCTTTAAATATGAGTCACAAGGTCAAGCAGCAATCAATTATAAAAGAACCAGAGTTAAGTAATTACGCAAGAGTTGAGGGATTATTCAAGAAATTTATTCAAAGCCATTTAAGATCAATTATTCTTGATAGATAAAACAGCGATAATAAATTTGTTGCTTTTTTTTTTTTTACTGGGCACTGTGTAGAACAAAGTTTAATTCTAAAATTGGACATTTCCCAAACGACCTAGTAGAATTTAGTATTGTAAATGGGAGAGATCCTTAAGAATTTGCAGCTGACATCATTAAGAGAGACTGCGAAGATTTTAAATGAAAGTGAACCCCAAGAAATTAATTTAAAAGACAATCTCCAGATAATTAGAGATCTTCATTGCAAGTCATTTGTAATACAACTTATACTGCTAGTGATAGGTGCATGGCCGGGTGGTTAGCACAGACCATGAGTCAGTGTTGGAATCTCACCAGGGTTGATTTAACACCTCGATAATATTGGTGATATTATCGCAATCATTTGTGATACTGTTGGGAATGAATGATTGTGCCTTTTTTTTTTTTTTTTTTTATACAGCATATCAACCCTGTGTGTGCTATTTAATCATATCAAACTGGCATTCAATCAGATGCTCAAACAATTTAACTAGGCCGAGAACCCCCCCCCCCCCGCCCCACAACAACAAAAAAAAACAAAAAAACAAAGTGTTAAATTCATATCACCATCAAATGCTGAAACAAGAAAAAAAAAAAAAAAAAAAAAAAAAGTGTCATTTTGTTAAAAATTCCATACATTAAAGTAAAATTAAGAAATTTCGTAGTTTTCGAAGCCCATCAGTTAAGCCATCATTATCCGCATAAAAAAAAAGTTAATAAAATACTGATTGAAGAAATTTTTAATGCCTATTTTAAAGATTTAAAATATATTTAAGGGGGGAGAGAAAAAAAAAACTTCAGTACTCGAGTGAACTCAAGATAAGATGAGGCAGGAAACTTAGTCACCATGCAGTGTTGAGCCATATGTCAACACTGTATGTTCACTTGTATATGGCATAATGATATGTAACTTTGAATATATCAAGAACAGTTTCAAAGTGGAAAAAAATTTCATTCTGATATGTTTTGTCTCTTAGGACATTAACAAGGTGATGCTGGGAATTTTAAATTTAGAAAAATATATATTTTTTTTTTTTTAAATGTGTTTTGGGTATATAACTTCACCAATTTCATTTAGATTCTTTTTCTTTCCATCATTTTTGTTAAATATTTCACGCAATAAGTTCACAATATTTAGAAGTTGACTCAAAGTATTGATTCCTTACTTGTCCTGACCCAGACAAGAATGTATTTCATTGATGAGTTAGGATTCACAAAACTCTTTGACCTTCAATAAATGTTGAGGACTCAAATTTCTTCCGATACAATAATTATTGTTATAGTTAATTATTGAGCACTTTGATGGAAATTCTGCTCCCCTCCATATACACTGAATTATATTACTTATCTATCTTTATAGGTGACAATACTACTATATATATATATATATATATATATAAGACATGTTTCATTGAATAATTTAGACAAGTTTTGTTTACTGATTTTCAATTGGATCCTTTCATCTTCATGGACAAGCCTTTTGGTGTAATTAAAGGAAGAGAGAAAATTACTGTGTTGATACATATTGTACTAATGTCAAAAGTACTCAGAATAAAATAATGTCATCATAACTTAGTTACCTCCCATGAAGTATGACTCAAGCTATTTGCACTAAACTCAGCGTTCTTTATTTCACAGTAAAAGAGAAATTAAGCTTTCAGATGAACATAGCAATTTGGTCTTTGAAAATGATGAACACTACAATATTTGTCTTAAAATAAACAACACTGATGATGACATTGTGCTAATGTTGAAAGTACTCTGAATAAAATATGTATCAACATGGTAATTTTCTCTCTAAATCTTGTCCGTGAATATGAAACGGTCCAATTGAAAAGAAGAAATTTTCTAAATTATTCAATCATAATTCAAATTATCCAATCATTCTTATAGAGAGAGAGAGAGAGAGAGAATTCAATCTTTTACTTTTAATGCTCTTCCATTACTTTTTATATTTCCAACTGGTCCTCTAATTTAGATTTTCCCCCCTTTTCCTACAGGGGGGGGGGGGAAATTTACTTGGATTTTTTTTTTTTTTTTTAACACTTACCTGTGACAGGTGCTTCAATATCAATCATGGTTTTTTCTTGCCGAAGCAATGCGGCTCCTTCATTAATAATCCTTAATGCTACATCCTCGGTAACCCTGCCTTCCAGTACAAAATGTTGCTTGAGCACATCTGGCTTTGGTTTGCCTCGAGAATCAAATACCTCACTCATTGTAAGGCGATGACTTGGTGGAAAGGGTACACCTGAAATCAAATGATTCAGATTAGAGAGGAAGTAGAGAGAAAGAGAAAGGAAAAAAAAGTCACCATAAAAACGAGAGAATGCACTTTCAAATCCAAAGACCATTTCATGTCTTCTTTGGTTTCATTAACTCCTGCTAAATTAAGATGATGAAACTATCTTATCCTTTTAATGCACACAGTAACCCCCCTCCTCCCAAGATCCCATTAGCTAGTAAATCCTTTTGGCCTGAAGTGAGCTAGGAAATTAATTTTGAAAAGGAAACCTTCAAATTTTAAGCAATTCTTTGAAATCCAGAAGGTGGCCCGAGACTTTTGGTCTATAGAGAGTGTGTGTGTGTGTGTATATATATATATATATATATATATGTGTATGTATGTATGTATGTATGTATGTATATATTACACACACACACAGTGCAACAGTGTGGGATAACTGTTCATCTCAAAATGTTTAAAAAAAAAAAAGAAAAAAAGTTTTTTTTTTTCTATGTTTTCAAATAAGATGTTTAGCTATCTTGACACCATTTGTCACAAGAATCACTGAAAAACCCACCGAGTTATTCAGCTAGAAAGAGAACAGGTTAAAATAGTTTTGTGTCAGCCCCACTGTCTTTCCAAATAGGCAACGGCGTGAAGAAAATGATCATTCAGGCCTTCAGTAATTTTATCAACATTTATACTCTAGCTTCCATCTTCAAAGTCCATTCAAGAAACATCAAGAGGATGAAAAATAGGTTTAAAAAAAGAACAGCAGAGAGGAAAATGGGATCATCAGCTCACAACAGGAAGAGAAATCATCATTTCAACTTAAATCATTGCGACCAGACCCATTTCAAAAGTTTGTGGGGTTTTGCAAGGAAAATATAGGTACCACATACAAGATAGACAAAACAACTGTTAACCATGGGATATATCTTGATTTTTAGAACTTTTTAATTAATTATATATATATATATATATATATATATATAATAAAAGTAGGCTGATTAAAAGAAATTTGAGATAAAATAATATTGAGAAGACTAATAATGTTTATAGTATATTAGTTGGCCTTTTGACCAAATGGAAGCGCAAGGAGGAAAGATGTTAAAACTCAGAAACTTTGCCTGTATCCTCTCTAAATGAGAAATAGAAGTAGACAGCTTTTGTGGAAACTGTATTGCGTATGAATCATTCATGGCAAACAACTCGCCCAAAACTATTAGATTTCATCCATAATACAGAGTATCCACAAAGTCATGCGGTCTGAAACAGAAAAAACACATTGTGGTCTGAAATCTAAAAACCTTAGAAATGAATAAAACT
Source organism: Acanthosepion esculentum (assembly GCA_964036315.1). NCBI lineage: Eukaryota > Metazoa > Mollusca > Cephalopoda > Sepiida > Sepiidae > Acanthosepion > Acanthosepion esculentum. The sequence continues at coordinate 9,885,363 of OZ038519.1, read as the reverse complement.
ATTAAAAGAACTTTAATAATAACATTAATATGCGACAAAAATTTATTTGCCACTTCTAATGACTTCAAAATTGTCTAAAGACTTTGTGGACGCCCTGTTTAATACATGTGCAAAAAATTTAAAAAAATAAAAATAAAAATAAAAAAAGCCAAACTTTATTTTATTTTCTGTTGAGAAAGGACATTAAAATTTCTGAATTTTAACAAATACACGAGTAGCCTGAAAGTCTTGTTGCCACTACATAATATTGTATTTCAATGCTGTGTGGGGGAATTAACATCAAGGAGAGAGTTTCATGTGAACGATACCAGAATACTCAGCACTTGAAGAACAACTTTTGTAGAGCCTTTACGACAATCAACAAAGCACAGCTTTGTAAAATATCAGAGGACATGACACCGCATCATTTTGTGCCACGAAAATGATGGAGTTCATACAAACCTTCTCGATGTGTGACCACATCAATGAAAGTGAATAAACTGAATCCAGTTCATGTGCTTTGTATTACTGTATTACATTTTCTATTGTTCTCATTACTTTTTGGTTGGGGTGACAAGACTTTCGGACCACCCTGTACAATAAATATTAATAGTCTCACCAATAATTATTTTCGTTGCTTTTTTTATTGAGTTTCTTTCATTGGTTTACTATATACACAAATAATAAGATACATACTTGGACAAGTTTTCCTTGTGAGATATATATATATATATATATATATATATATATATATATATATATATAAGCAGAGTGAGTCAAAACTATATAAAAATAATAATCTCTATGGTCCTATCTACAGGGTCTGGTGGAGTGCACAAGTAGATTTTTAAATGAAAATCATGTTAGAGGCATGTTTGGTACCAAACCCCAACCAGAATTGTGCACCAGAAAAGGAAAAATAAGTCATCCTATAGCAATTCTAAAGCACAGAAAAGGTGACAAGAAAAAGAAAAAAAAAATGGTTAAAGAATTCAAGTTTCGATTTAAACAAATTCTGGCAGCACGAGACTCACTTCAGGAAAAGAAATACCTGGAACAATTTCTGATGTCCATTAAACAGTACCACCAAAAATCACTGGTATGGCACCCTCCCAACCACAAGTGGGTTTTTAACAGGTTTTAAGAAATTCAAGTTATTTCATGAAAGGTTCAATTTATGAAGCACAAGTAAACTTTCACAGTGTCCATCAGGTTTTACTGAAACTGTTTTACAGGGAGACATCTTGTTGAAAAGTTTCTAACCAAATCAAAAAAATTGAAATTAAAAAGAAAGGATACTTGAAATCTTTTGTGACCTTGCCCCATACCCCAGATATTTAAATTAAAACAGTATCTAAAAGTTTGTGATAGCATGATTAAATACAAAAGCAAATTAATGCAATTTGGTTTATTATATAAGAAATAAGGAATGCCATTAAACCTATCCTACATGAAGATAGGGCTATACATCACAGAGTGAGTTTTCAATTAGTATTATTGAATCCAGGACACTTAAAAGCCAGATGTTTCTGCTAATATCAATTCTGAACTAGGGGAAGAGAGGTTGTAATGCCGCACCACATGATTTCTAGAGAAATTTAAAGCTCACTATTTTATTCCTAGTACTTGGCATTCTCCTGGGCCATAAACTTTAGCAATAACAATGAGGATCCCAAGGGGCGTTAATGCCAAATGCAAATAGCTGGAGGAATGGCCAACAAAGGTCATGAAAGGTCAGAAAGTAAAAATGTGAAGTATTTAAAGGAATAAAAAAAAAAAAAAAAAAAAAAAAGAAAAAAAAAAAAAAAAAGACATTCCTAGGATAAAAATAAAAATGTCAATAAGATGGCAGTACCAATCCATCTACCAGAGAAAACATTTAAGGCAAGGCAAGATATAATTAGTCTCACACTTTATTATAAAGTAGTATGTAATAGAAAAGAGAAAAAAGTGAAACAATATGGCACTTTGTCTGACAGGAGGCCAGAGAAGCAATATATTCAAATATAAATTGATGCGACAATTAGAGTGCATGTCTAAACTTGGTGCCCAAAACATTGTTGATCAAGGTTACCTTTTTGGTTCAAGGAGGAAACCCGGGTCAATGAGAGAAGAGAAAACAAAGCTGGACATTAATTGCCAACGAGAGAGAAAGAGAGAAGGCTACCATTGTTATTGGGAATAAACAACACAAAATAATGTCACCTCAATGACAGGGAACTGTTTTGTTTTCTTTTTAGTAGGACACTGTTAGCCATGGTAACGTTTGGTAGACACTACAAATTAAACCCGTTCATTATGAAAATGACTTAAATGTATACATTAACAGTTTTGAGATCTTGTTAACGAGTCTCACTAATCTGGAAGTTGAGTTACGGCTTAAGATACTTGCACAATATTCATTTTATTTTCACTCCATGCAAGGTAATGATTCCATTTAAATTTTTAAAGATCAAAGTTGACTGGAAAGCAAGAGGCCGGAAAAGTGTTTTGGAAGTGAAAAGTGTGAGAGAAGAAACTGTTAGTGTTAGTATAGAAGATACAGTTTTATCTAGCCATTTCAATTGTAAAAATTATGAGACCTTGTCACCAATCTCGTACTGCACTTAAATTCATGAAGTTTAGGTACCATAGAAGAAAGTTCAGAACAATTACCATGAAAATATTTATACAAGAGGCACAGAGAAGCTATGTTATGGCAGAGGGAAACAAACTGAAATGCCAGATCAGTGTTGTATTTTATCAAGAATCTCTAAATACACAGAACTAGATGTTGCAGCTATATTCAATCAATATAATCTCTCCATTTTAAGTTAGAGGAAAATGTTAACCTGAGAGAATGCAATGAGTCACTCTCCTGGTAATGTGGTTAGTAATTATTTTAAACAAGTCAAAATGTAACATTGTATATGTTGTATCAACTCAAAATAGAAGTAAAATTTTCATGCAACAACATTCTTGTAAACAATTGAGGATTTCAGTTACTGCTTGCAGTTTAACAGTTTATATTTTAAAGAATCATGCATCCAATGCAAAAACTGGATACCAAGGGAGACGTAAATAAAAATACAAACACAGACTCATTTAAACAACTGTATGATGCTCAAAACTAGAAATAATTTCTCAAGCCAGGGATTTGCATCGATTATTCTGTGGACTGGAATGACTAATGTTTTTATTAATAGCAGACTAAAAAGTTGGCAATATTTAACACTGGTGACTGATAAAAAAAAAAAAAAAAAAAAAAAAAAAAAAAAGGGAAAAAGACTTATTCCCTTGATACCAATATTACTGTACACGCTTTTGACTCCCTTGGCAATGCTTATTTACATGATTATAAAAAAAATGTGTGAACCAAGTACAACATGATACTTATTATTTACCATTTTAAAAAATAAATTTGAAAAATCTTTTTATTCAAGAACTTATTAAAAAAAATTGTAAAATTATCAAAATATGTGATTTGTCCACAATGCAATATTATTTACCATTTTATGAAAATTATTTCAGTGAATTATTTACATTTGTGTTCATATATTTTAGAAATTTATGAATAAAAAAATGTTCATATTTATTTCTTTATAAAATGGTAAATAAGAAATATTTCAGTACAGTTTGTTTATAGATTTTCATAATCTTGAAAATATAAAATTATGCTCGTAAATAATGTAGTGTTTAAGATCTTTGTTGTCAATTCTTAATACAGAAAATGTATAAATTCATTTTCATATGTTTGGGTTTTATTAAAATTCTAATCGTTGCATAGCCAAGAAAAGGAAGAGAGTTTACGGTAATAATTTTTTTTTTTTTGCAGGCCTTTTACATTAAAATACAATCTCTAAGCATTCATGTTAAAATGCCTTTAAGCTGTAAGAGCCATATTTACCACTCGATGCTTGTGAGATAATCTCCATTTCAAATTTTCAACTGACAAAAATGCCCTTGCTGCTATTTCTGGGCTTTCAGCCTCTTTACTCGAAAGCATCCAACGATGGCTAGTGATCTTTAAATGTAATTTTGGCAAATTCCTCACCAGGAGAAACTGGCCAAAGGCTCAGCTGACCGTTACCTGCTTGTTAACTGAATGCACCTCCATTACACCAGAATTGCCTATTTATTCATTCTTGCAATTGAGGAAGAGTAAAAGGTGGGGAGGAAAGAAAGAAGATTAAAGAAGAAAAGGAAATAGGCTAGCTGCCCCGAGTTTTAGGGCCCCTTTAACCTTGGAATGTGATTCACATCTAAATAACAAATGATGTGTAAGTAAATGGAGCGACAGGAGAGAGAAAGGAGAGAGAAGAAAAAAGATCCCAATTAGCCTCATATTTGGTCACATGACTTTCTGTTCTTATTGTTAGAATCTTTTCCTTCCTAACTGATACCGTCAATTTTGCAAGTGGCCGACTTTTTTTTTTTTAATAAATTCAATACGCTTAAATATTGCTTTGTAGATGTCTATTTAAGCCCACATTATTTGTTAGAGAATCAAAAGGTAAGGTCATGTGACCCTAACAGAGATACACAGAAAGTAGTAAAGATACTTCTAACTGCCATTTTCATCTAAACAACTCTAGAAGCTTCTCTTTGAATCAATAAACATCAAAGTAATTATCTCACCTGAAACACTTTAAAGTTGAAATAATCTGTTTTTGTACAGTACTGGAATCTGTTAGTGCATAGGAGATTATTGAAATGGATGCAAATCCAAGTTTTGAAGAAAAAGCCATCAAAATTATTGAAAAGAAGAGGAAATATCTTAAGCAATTGATAGAAAAAAATATCCAAGTGTATAACGAGAGGGAGAGGAAAGATTTCTAGGCTTTTTTCTTTGAAAGAGTAATAAAAAATAAAAAAATGAATATCACTAATAACTTTGGGAATTGTGTCAGTTTTGAGAGAGAAATGCGATCTTGATGAAGTAAGTTTCATTTTTAGTCAAGATCAACAGTATTTTTAGTTTATCAAACAGTACTCCGTAACCTGCAGTTGCAACAGATTTCAAAGTCACTAAAATAATCATCAGATTTAAAAATACAAACTGAATTAAAAAAAAACCGTAATACAAAGAAAATAATTCACTTTTTTAGCGCTAGAGGTAAATATTCATAAGTAAAATGTTTTCAAACAAAAGCAAAGCAATTTGTTCCAAATGATTGGACTTCTGACACTACCTCAGTTGAAAGAGCTATTAAAAGGAAAGCAAATTTTATAGTCTTTCTCAATAGTTTACCCTTTCAGAGAAGAAATCATTTGTTCTATTTTCTCTAATGAATTTGATGCTGAGAACATCAACAGAAATAGTTTTATGAAGAAAAAAAAATGAGAGAGAGAAAATAAGAAGCCTATTTAACATTCCCAACCTTTCAAAGGTATAATATTTCCTCGAAACTTCAATGTGTGTGTGATACCTTTGTACTCAGAATCTTTAAAAATGGCATGGGTCTAGAACATTCCCCATATCCATAGATATAAAATATGATTTCAAAAACAAGATGTATGTAGGTAGAAAGAGAATGAGGTCAGAATGTGCTTATATTATTTGAAAAAAACCCAAACAAAAACAATAAAAATACAAAGGATGGGGCGTCAGGATTTGTTTTCCACCCTGATCATTTAGGTCAAGTAGGTATCAGCAAAGACGACTAGGCCACTGGTTGAATACAATAAAACATTGCCTTATACCAGAAACAATCTGACACCTGCTGTATAAGGAGGTATAAAATATTTTTATGGAGAGAGAGAAAAAAAAAAAAAAAATAGAATTTATAATCTGGGGTAGGCATTGGTTTATGTTTGCAGACATGCAGCTTAGATAATGAGAGCTGAGAGTTTAAAAAGGGGAAGTAATTTATATTATATGCCTAATGTCAGTAAAAGCAAACAGCATTAGAGAGGAGAAAAAGTAAACTGGATAAAGGAATGTTTCCCCCCCTCCCCTATAATTATGAAAAAAGAAAAAGAAAAAAAAAAAAGCATAATTTTCTCTTCCCAAAATTTTTTAAACTGTTGAATGAAAGTAAAATTAAGGTTAAAGGATTTAAATTTTTCTGCCAGTTTTTGGTCAAAAAACCTTAATGAACCTTTAAACAACGTTTATGAATTATATTTTCTGAGCGTCATAAGCTAAATTGAAAGTAAAAGAATTAAAAAGAAAAAAGAAAGAAAAAAAGAAGTGAAGTCAAGCACAGAAAATTAAGTCATGGTGTAAGACAGGTAATTCTAAATTAAAATATTTTGATAAAAACTTCAAAAACATTTGTGAATAGTTTGAATACACTAATATTCTTTATATAGAAAATGGATTCATAGAAAACAACTCTTAAAGTATAAAAGTTACTCTAACCCTGAAAATTAGTAAGGACATATCCAGGTAAAATTATTCAAGATGATTTACCTGTGATTTTCATAAAAATTACAGTAAAATTAAACTAATTTTAAATTTTTTTATATTTTTGCGATAATCTGTACGACTTGCATTAGAAAAAAAAGCTTAAAGATTGAATAGATGAAAATATTTTCAAAACATTTTAATGGTGCTGATGCTTTTTATCCTTAAATATAATATGCCACCCCCACATATGTGTGTGTGTGTGTGTGTGTGTGTGTGTGTGTGTGTGTGTGTGTGTGTGTGTGTGTGTGTGTGTGTGTAACAATTGAGGGGCAGTGTGCAATATTTTGATATGAGATGCACAGAAGTCATGACGCTATTCATGTCCACATGCAAAAAGCTACCAAGCAATCCTCCTCTTTCCCTCTCTGCAAACTGTGATGGAAAGTCGACACAAAAAAACAGTTAACCAACTGCAGAGAGAGAGAGAGAGAATAGAAAGGGATAGAGAGAGAGAGGAGATGAATATATATCAGACGAAACTTGGCCAAAGTTTACATTTGATTTCAGTTTGAATTCAACTCCCTGTAAAGGTACTTTCTTTGCGGTGTCTTGGATTGTGGACCGACTAATCGCTGGCAATGATTAGGTTCTAATTTCTCAGCAAATTCGAATCTCAAGAACATGCAACGTGTGTCACAAAAGCGGGCATATAAAAGCCATGCATGCACCCACAATGAAGACAAAATACAGATGTCTTTCCTGGGCTTTTTACAAGTTCTACTCTGTTCAACTATTATTGTTAACAATGAACGATTTTAAATTACAAAATTGTATTTCGATTAAAGAAAAATTACTTACAATACATATTACTTCTAATACATTTCTTCTTGCCGCCAATTTTGATGGCACAGGTATACTAGTTTATGATAAGACTAACATTTTAATAATGTTTTTTATTTATTTATTATGATACTAACATTTTAATGATTTTTTTTTATGCTAGGTGATTCTCAGGGACATCAGAATGTGTTCCATTTTGGAGTCTCTGTCTTGATTGTGCTATACACTAGACCCTGCCTCTCAATGACACTAACATTTTAATGGGTTGTTTTTTTTTATGTTTGTTTTTTAAATTATCATGCTACTAACAAGTATAAAACAAAAAGACAATATCTTGGTTTAGAAACAGTTCCAAAGTTTATTTTGCAGGACAATTGTTTTTGCAACAGTTCCAAAATTTGGCGAGATTTTGATAAGGGTTCTGTGTATATAACATGTGGTGGCAAATTTTGTGCTAGGGACCTGTCACAAGAACAGAAAGAATTTCCTGATGGAGTCCTAGAAACAGATAAGGGCTACACTTTCCTCCCCCCCCCCAAAAAAAAAACTCAGGCCCAGAGATGCAAGACAGATTTACTTGTAGAACCCTTAAAACAAAATCCTGTCTTACCAGTGGAGGCTGTCAGTGTCTGAAAAAGTTTCAGAAATGTCAACGTCATGCTGATGTATATTTTTAATCATGTATATTTTGTCCACCATGAGTACACACTTTCAGGTTAGACAACACCCACCATACTTTGTAGGGTTGAGAGAGGCACTCAGAAAATAGATACAGCTACAGGCAAGTGGTGATTGACAATGCTGTCATGACAATACACTTGCTTGTCCTTTATGTGTGTTGTGTTTTGGCAACATATTGCATAACACGGGTCTGTCAGCACCCTTTGATAATTTGGATTTTACACCTAATGGCTTTTGGCTTTTTTCCAAAGCCAAAAAAATGACTTGAAAGTGATTTCACTTCATGGACGAGATTAAGGAGATTGCATTTCGGCAGTGATGGTGATCCTGAAAGAGGACCTCACAGTTTTGGAGAGTGCAAGGGCACTGGGATAAGTGTGTGAGATCCCAAGGGGTTATACTCTTAAGAGAACGAAGATGTCATTGCCCTGAGTAGGCTTTTTTATTTCTTTTTTTTTTTTTTTTTTTTTAAATATTAAAAAGCCAGATAATTTCTGATTTGCAAAAGAATAGGACATTTTATTACCAAAAGATTTTAAGCCTTTAAGTGCAGTCACAAGGACCAAATAACAAATTAACTAATGTGCAATATTTAATAACTTTTCCTAGCTATTCAGAGAGAATTTTAAGCAACCTTGCCACCAGTAGCACAGTTTTCAAGCTATTTCTTATCTTTACTTACCATATTGACAACTCACAATCAAGTGGATACTATCTATATACACATTTCTGAAATACTTGCCTAAGGGTCAAGCACTCAAATTACAAACACTTCTGTGCACAAGACATTTATACCACAAGGATATTGTAGATTTTATAAAGAGCTCTTTTAACTCGACTAATTTTCATTCAAAATGGAGCGGTGATAAGAGCCGAAACAAAACCTCAAATCATCTTTGCTAAAGGGCAAATGTAGCAGATCTATTACTCTTTGTAGTTATTGCAATAATTAATGCTTATAAATCAATCAACTCAAGATTCCCGCTCATGTGCAAGGAGGATTTTCTCATATCGCAAACAATTTCAGACAACCTATTTGAGATCCAAACAATGAAGCTATATCAAAGATTTTGAGAGGGAACATCAAAACAACACATCATGTCAGAGAGACATTTTGACGCCATAGCCTTTCCCGTTACACATGGGTACTGCCTAAAGTTGAGAATAATGTGTTCTCTATTGAGGATGTTTGTAGCCCAAGAAGTTGACATTTATAACAATTTCTTGTCATCATTATTTTACTGTTAAGAAAATTGGACATTTTAAGCCTAAATAATCAAACAAAAACCTGAAACAGGCCATTTTGATAGGAGTGGTGTTACTTTGTCTACTTTTGTAGGATGACAGATTCTTAATTGCATGCAAGATTGAAATCAGCAAAATTAATGATGAATTCTCTTCGTTAACAGACTCGAGATAAGTATTAACTTACTAACAATCCATTGAATGACGTGATCCTCATGTATAAAATTGTTGTCAGATGGATCTGGCGTATTTTTTAGTCTTCAATACATTAATTTCGTCTTGGAGTTTGAGTTCTAAATGAAAAAATTACAGCCTGACGATGAGAACATGAAGTTTTCCAAAGTACTTGCTGCTCTAAAAATACACCAGATCCATCCGACAACAATTTTATATATAAGGAACATGTCAGTCAATGGATTGTTATTAAGTTAATGCTTATCTCAAGTCTGTTAGCAAAGAGAATTCATCATTAATTACATTAATATTACTAATTGATTCATTGTATGATTACCTCTTTATAATATATATATATATATATATATATATATATATATATATATATATATATATATATATATATATAACTTTGCTCAGTATTATTTTGATCTTTTCTTTTAATTGTTGAGCATTTTGTCAATTACAGAAAGAAGTTTTAAAAGAAAAGGGAGCCAATAAGTTTTTACCAGATTTAAAAAAAAATATATATATCTTGAGCTTTTTGGGGATTTTGAGAAAATTCTTCATATAATTTCTCCAAGATTTTTTTTTTTTTTTTTCCCTTCCTTTATCAATTATAAGTGCATGGATTTTCTCTCAGCTTAAGAGTAGAGATTCAATTCTTGCAATTAATTACTAAATTTGTCTACAGCTGTTCAACGCAATTTAATAGCTTTTTCTATGATGATCATCAAACCAGAATCTATTACATTTATTTGAAGTGGACTTTTTTTGGCACCCATTTCCCAGCTATAGAAATTAATGTTTGCAAAAAATGATTTAGCGGTTCCTTTGAGTTAGCATTTTGTATCTTTAACTTCTTTTTGGCACTGGGTTCTAAATTTGTCCCAGTTTGCTTCACTCGATTTCTAGCAAATTAGTTTTTTTTATGATTAAGTTCCAAGTTCTCTTGGATTACTGGAAAGTGATCCCTATCATACAGTCATGGACTTTCTATCTGTGATCCAGAAACATCCCAAAGAGAAATTAGTAGCTGAGTAAATAACAGAAGTTTTGCTTGAATTTCTGGGATGGAGGAGTTATCATCATTTACACTATTTATATTCAGACTATTATCCTCATCTTTGTTATTTATATCGCCTGAACGCCTTCTGTCTGAATTTCTGGGATGGAGGAGTTATCATCATTTACACTATTTATATTCAGACTATTGCCCTCATTTTTGTTGTTGTTATTACAATGTTTCAGCCATTGTGCCCTCCAGCCTTCATCAGGTTTATATCGATTTGGGCAACCTACAGGGAATTCTGAATTTAACCTTTTATTTAATCTACAGGTGTTGACTGATTTTGTTCCACTGTCTTCTGTGTAGCGTGCGCGTGTATATATATATATATATATATATAGTATTTACATTAGTCGGACTATTGTCCTCATCTTTGTCGCCAGATTTGTCACAACGTTTCGGCCGTTGTACGCTCCGGCCCTTCTTCAGGTGGTTGGAATTTCAAACCGAACCCTTTATTTCGATCACTGGGGTAGACTGTTCTACCCCAGTGATCCACTGTACCATGTGTCCTCAAGGACACATGGTACAGTGGATAAAGGCGTTGGTTAGATCCAGTGACAGACCCAAAGAGTGTGAGTTCAATACCCGGTTCAGGCAGTGGAGAACTTTCAGAGGGAAAATTACCAGGAGATAACTGACATCCATCAAACATGGCTCGTGGAACTAGAACAGTCTACCCCAGTGATCGAAATAAAGGGTTCGGTTCGAAATTCCAACCACCTGAAGAAGGCCAGAGCGTACAACGGCCGAAACGTTGTGACAAATATGGCGACAAAGATGAGGACAATAGTCCGACTAATGTAAATACTGTACATAATACCTCATCTCAGAAATATAGACATATATATATATATATATATCTCTGACATGCTATACCATTTAGCTACAGAGGAAGTGTCTGGTTAGCAAAGTCAAATTACTCTTTTTTTTAAACAAATTTTCCATGATTTTTCTCAAACACTCATATTGGCATGAAGTGTATCTTAACGTAAACAAATGACATCATAAATTATGAAATGGACTAAGTCTGACAATTATTTTAATATATTTTCTGTTTATACGTTAATTTTCTAGATACAAATATATAAGTAAATGTTCTGTTTATAATAAACAGTATTAACAACATTTACCAGCCTAAATGTCAGAGAAATTTCATAGAAAATGTGTCCTTTGACAGGAATTGAACCTGTATCCTATATGGAACTATCATAGAGCTTGATGTGCTATACCATTTAGCTACAGAGGAAGCATCTAGTTAGCAAAGTTAAATTACTCAATTTACTGAAATATTTGTATCTATAAAAATAATGTATAAACAGAAAATATATTAAAATAATTGTTAGTCTATTTCATAATATATTATGTCATTTGTTTATGTTAAGATACGCTTCAAGCAGATATGAGCTTTCAAGAATGTTATGGGAAATTTGTTGTTTAAAAACAGTAATTTGCTAAGCAGACACTTCCTCTGTGGCTAAATATATGTATTTTTTTTTCTATTGTCAAGACATTGAACAGTGGATCATTGACAGGAGGTTATAAACAATGAAGGGGAATACATTTCTGAATGATTTGTCAGAAATATTAACAAATATGCAAAAAAAAAAAAAAAAAAAAAAAAAAACTAATATTCACATACCACATATTTAAATTTGCATTATGGCATTTAAAAAAAATTGTCCTTTACTTTAAAAGAAGCTTTGTTGACCTCAAACAAAATATTAAATTTACAAATATGTGAAAGTATATATAGGAAACAAACAGTTTTGCATAGAGTTGTTTAAATAAAAAAAAATGATGCTTTTGCACCCTCCCACTAAAAACAAAAAATAAAAAAATAAAACACTGTATATTCATTTCCTGCAGATTAAAATTGGCATTATGATATTTAAATTGAATGTCTGGAACCTATTAAATTTTCAATCAGGAATGCCAGCATGAATAAAGGTGTTTTCAATTGAAGACAAATTCAAGAACCAATAATATTAAAATTATAACACTGGCAATTTGATGAAAAAATTAATAAAATTTTTACATATCCATCATATCATTATTTTTCTCCTTGTAAACAAAGATTCGTTGAGCCCCACTATGCTTACAGGCCTACCCTGTCACTCAGGGTGGGGTGGGGGTGATGGAAGTATGCAATTCTGAACTGAATCCTTTAATATAGGAGAGTTGGTGTAGTCTGTTCTTTCCCTGCCCATGTCTAGGGATATCTCGTCCAGTTCTTATTTTTACTACTGCTCAGTTATTGCTTACTGTTTCCACAGAATTCACGTACACAATGCCGATCCAGGGATTGAACCCACAATCACCAGGTCTCCAAATTCACAAACCAGCACTTTGATCTATAGATAGAGGAGGACAATAAGGATAACTCTTCATCCCAAAAATTCAGACAGAAAGTTAATGTTTGTTTGGAGAGCTCTTCCGTAAGAAGGTACCCCCTGTAAAGAGCCCGTATTTCCGTTTCCCTTCTCCAGTCTCTGCATGCTGTTTGAATCAGCCAAATGATTTCTATTGCACTTAATACATCGCAATGGCGGTTTCACAGTTGGATGCCAAATGGTCTGAGCCATCCTAGCTGCACTTTTTGCACATTGTGCTCTTAGTGAATCAATCTTTATGTTGTCCAAATATTTGGCAGTTAAAACTGCAAAGTGCATTAGAGATGTCGACATCTCTTTCCGACTTGAAAGAAAACAATTTTTAGTTTCGATGAGAGTTTTGGTGCTTTAAATGAAAAGATATTAATAATTTGCTCATTTCTTTCTCTTTCAGGTTGGTCTTGATTTTGTCCAAGGGAGAGTAACAAACTACTCCTCAATATACTTTTAGATGAGCGTAAAGATTGATAAGCAAAGATTTTCATCTTGAGGTCAAGAAATTTTAAAATGCATTAGAGTTTTTCAGAAAAGAAAAAAAAAAAAAAAAAAAGGATTTAAAAATTAACAAAAATCAGCTAATTATCCATTTTGAATAAAATGAAACGGTCTCCAAGACCGTCGAGAAGCATGGTCTCCGAGACCATCAAGCAGGCATTCAAAAATTAGGGCATAAACCAAGCCATTTTCGACCCCCCCCCCCCAAAAAAACCTTGTACTTTTCCTTGCGATCAGAACCAACATTTAAACTTAAAATGTATTTAAATTACGGCAATGTTAATAAAAATAAACAATAGTTTGACAAATGGTACTTAATATGCTGACAAAAAGTGAAATTCTGACATTCTGAAGACATGTTCCTATTTATTCCAGATTAAACGTACAGATAAGCCATAGTTGAATTACAGTAAATAATCCCATATACAGCTGAATAAATTCCAAAATAACAGATCCCATACTTACACACTGTTTATCTCCTCAGGCATGAACACAAACCCTGGACTCTGCACATGACTATACAGATGGTGAAAACCAGCCAACAATTCTATGTTTCTTGCAACTTTTGAGACAATGCAGCTGGTTGCAAGTCAAGCATCATCCCATCATGTATTTTCAATGCGAGACAAATTTGGTGATGTCAGCATTATTTTTCTATATCATCCATCTCATTCCCAACTATTATTTTCTGCCCTTTAAGTTGATCTCGATATACTAAAAGATTTTTCTCCTATACACAAATGATTGCAAATGAGCCATTTTCGAGATATTAATCTTTCTTGATAGGTCGGGACTAACGATGATTTCATATATGGAGTTAGGCTCGGTTTGTTAAAATTTTGCCGTTTCATTTTAATGGTTCTTGTTAATATATTTTTTTTTAAATATTTTAAGGGTATATAGTCAATAGGTTAGGCTTTTTAACTTGTTTTTCCTATAGTTGTTGATGTGTTTTGAACATAAGGTTATTTTGAAAAATACAGATATATTCCTTTTATTTATTTCATCTGGCTTGGTAGCATCTTAAATATAAGGTGATAATTATGGAAGTAGGTAGTATATTTTAGCAGTAGGTTTTCATTGAGTAATTCAGACAAGTTTTGTCTATTTTCAATTGAATTGTTTCAGATTATTTATATTGTTCTTCATTTCATTAGTAAAAAAAACAAAAAAATTTAACTTTCAGATGAACACAGCAATTTTGTCTTTCAAAACAATGAAGACTACTATATTAGTCTTGAAAAGAAAAAAAAACACTGATGATGACTGTGCTAATATCAAAAGTACTTGGAATAAATATGTATCAACATTGTAATTTTCTCTTGAATATTGACACCAAAAAGCTTGTCCATGAATAAGAAGGGATCCAATTGAAAACAAGTGGACAATGCATACATATGTAAGCACACACACATTTATATATATATATATATATATATATATATATAAAAAAGCAATAATCAAGTTATCCAATCTGGAGACAGAAGTTGGATCTTAGTTTTTGATTCTTCTTCGATAATACACTAGCAAGTTTGGAGTGAATTGATTTCTGTCCTTTCAGATTGATTTCTGTGTCTGAAGAGATAAAACCGATGTCAATTTAATCCTAGTATTTCTTTGTTAAAAAATAAAAAATAGAAAGAGAATGATTGCATTCTCATTTGTAAATCATTTTAGGAAAAAAGAAAATTATAACAACAGAAGATGAGCCAACAATTTGCAGGGGAAAAAAATTCAAGAATCATAAAAATTAATTTTAAAAAAATAATTCATTACCTAGACAAGTTGTGCAATAGAAAAAAAATGTTCAGTGTTTCAAACAATTTCTACTTATCAATCCGATTTATCCTCCTTACACTGAATGCAAATCTCTCAAACAAGGCTCAGATTTAGTGACTTCCTTTCAATATTAGAAAACATGCATTTGAAATGTTTCAGCCATTTTCTTCATAAGTAAAAACTGTAATTTAATTCAACATTTGTAAGCAAAAAGTTTGAGAATTTGTAAAAATAAAATCAAGTAGCTTTGTTTCTTTCATCAGATCGAAATTCAGTTTTCCAAACTTTGGCTATGTCCTGACTAAGAAAGTCAAGTTTTCTTTTTTGTGGTTCCTCAAGAAATGTTCTTATTTCCCAAAAAAGAGATACAAATTGAACTTTTTCCCCCTTTATTGAGCTTATTAGCAAAAAAATATCATTTTAGCTAAAATTTACATTTTACATGAATTACAATTTGATATATTTTTGTTTTATTTCTGGTACACAGGTTTCAGCAGGTTCAATCATTTTCATTTTCTTTTCAAATTCTGAGAATAATTGAGAAAAAAAAAAAATTAAATTTTTAAATATAGGTAAAATTAGTTGAAATAAATTATATTGCATTTCAGATAATTTTTTTTTTTGGCTCCAAAATGCAAAACATTTCAGTTCCTAAAAATATTAATGGGTTCATTTTCTAAGGTTTAATCTGTTGCAGGTTATTTAAAGACTGAAAATATTTTTTACACTGTAAAAATGTTTGAGATGATAATGATACAAGTTTTACTAATTAACCCATAGCTGGGGGTCAAAGAAGAGGTGGATTCCCAAGAGTATTGGCATGCAAGTGAAATAACAAACTTGTGCGAAATTGGAACTTGACTTTCCAATTTCCAACTGTTGTGCATTTTGCAACCCTCACATCCAAGAATACAGCATGTGGTATTCCCAAGTGGTCACCCATCTAGCTACTAACCAGGCTCAATGTTGCATAACATCGAAGATCGTATGAAAATCAGTGTTTCAATGTGATATGCCTGTAAGCTATATCCAACACATATCCAAGCTTACAGCACCTGGTATTTCTAAGCAGTCATTCATCTTAGTTACTGACCAGTCTTGATATTTAACTTCAGTGATTGACTAAGTCAGAGTGCCAAAACCTGAATAAATTTTTTAAAATTACACACAATAAGAATGTAAATCGGCATTTGGTATGGAGAAATTATTTGAAACACTTAACTAGACAATAGCCCAACACATGTTAATAACATTTACGAACATCCCCTTAACACTTCAGCATTCAACTTGCCCTGTAAATATCAGTTTTCAATGCTTAACTGCTTCATGTATAATATGCCATAATATATGATATCATCACAAATAACACAGGAAGTCTATTCAACTTATATGGGAGACAATTCTGTGACAATTTGAAATCCTAGCAGGATTCCTTATTGGCAGCCACAATCTTAAAATAAGACATGTAGATGACAGTGTTGATAGCAGATAGAGAAAGGAAAAGACAAAAACTCCTACAGAAGGAAGGACTAAAAATCAAGTGCAAAAAGACAATCCACGATTATTAGTAAAAGAAACAGGCCAACATGCAAATTACAAATTGGAGGTACCAAAATCAAATAAGTACACAATTTAAATATCTGGGAATTGAAAGTGCAACACTGAAATCCAAAGACATATTCAGATAGGGAAAAATGCCTTCCAAAGGCTAAGGAAAGTAAGAAGAAAGATTATGTTAGAAACAAAGAAAAGTGTACTGGACCTTTATGTAATACGAGTCCTTCTATATGGCAGTGAATGCTGGACAATCTCCTCACAGATGAAGAAGAGACTTGAAGCAACAGAAATGTGGTTCTATAGAAGGTTGCGGAGAACACCATAGATCAAACTTATGAGCAACAATTAAATTAGAGAAAATGGAAACAGAAAGAACACTTGGAATTAGAAACAGGCAGTTGAAATTTCTAGGGGTCATAAGGAAAGAGGGCATGGAAAATTTGATACTCACAGGACAGATTAAAGGCAAGATGGACAGAGGAAAACACAAATTACCTAGTGAGCTTGAGTAAAGGGAAGGTGGAACAAGGTTTAAGGGAGAGAACGGAAAAGTTATTAAAAGCTACAAAGGACAGGAAATTGAGGAGAGCCATGATCGTTAACATCCTGAAGGGACATGCCTCATAGCCAATGAACTGGCAGACAATCAAAAAACAGGAAGTGTATATCTAAACAATCAGTTAGGCTTGTTTCTTTATCTAATCCTTTCTACTTCATATAAATGATTTGCCAAAAAGGATACCCCAATTATTTACGCATATCTATGCAAGGAGGAATGGTGGATTAATGGATAGCAGCTCAGATTGAGGAATCAGAGAGCCGAGTTTGAATTCCAGTCAAATCCATTACATTCACTTATGTGCTAGTACCCTTGGGAAAGGTATGAATACTCTTCTCCTGCCCCCCTGCTATGGGTAAATAACAGGACAGACTGGGTTCTATAGCCTTCGATGGCAACTGGCCTATCATAGAAAGTAATGGCAATCTACTGCAGAAAAAAAATCTGTCTCATCAGTCCTGTATCGAAAGATACATGATCACCTAAGCGTGTATCATACATGGCAAATAACTGATGCTGATATACAAGTACATGGGTACAACTTCAACACTCGACAACCAGATCTTTCCTCGGAACTGGTTGGTCATATTCAATGTCTTGAAAACCAGACACCGGATGTTCGATCATAACCGAGCAGATTCTGAATTCTTTATCTATTGTGATGGATGGGTTTTCTCGCAGGGCAGCCCTGTGCCTTGAGCACCTGTTGGAACTTAAACACAACCCAGACCTCAAGTACAACAATCCCTCACTAAAAATGTGGGAAAAATGGAGTACTGCTGCCATATATGGCATCAGATGCCTGTCTTCAATTTCTAGTTTTGATAGAGTTCAAAAAGTGTCTCCGTGCCCTTGTGGATGATTTATTATTTTCCACTCTACCACCCCTTTCCCCACAGACAAAATGTTGCAAGCCTCTCACCATTCTATTGCTATTTCCATGGAAAACATCTGGACAAGCTACAGTCCTTAGTTTCTAACTTTCATAGCTAAGAACTGTCATACGACACAAATTGTAGCGAATCTGTAGCGAACCACCCTCATTCCCTTCATATTCCATTGGCGAGATGTAAATTCCACTCGAGCAGTTTCTTCCCATGAACTGCTGCTTTGTCGAACTTCCAAGAAGATACTTCCTTCATTACTATAATCTTTCCCCACCACCTCCTAAATATCCCAATAAATTGTTCTTCTTACTCTAAAACTCTCTACCTCGAGTGGCTCTTGGGTCTTATACAAGGTGAACATCATTGTAGAAAAAAAAAAAAAAATAGCTGCTGGTGCACTATAATGCTGATAACAGTACAAATCTTAATTGATCATCTTTTTATAAAAATAGGCATGCATTTCTAGGTTTTGCCTGCAAGAAAATTTGAAATAGCTTTACCCCTCAGGCATTCATTTCTCTGTGGCTAACAGGTTTTTTTGTGGATGATTAGAATTTTTTTTTTTTTTTATAAAATCAGGCAAATACTTGTATTCAAAAGTAAAAACAAATAGCCCTTCGAGTGCGCAAAATAACCTTGTCCAGTCATGAATATCAGAAAGGGACAGACAAATAAAACAGTTTATATAAAGGTGTGGTAAAAGTAATGACTTTTTTTTTTTGTTGAGCTGAGGTGGAAAGGACAACATGGAGCAACTGAGTGACTGTCACAAGCACAAGACTTTCTTGTGAGGTGGACTGAAAGATCGTCTTTCCAGCCTCAAAAACAATTTCTGATTTAAAACAAGCAACGTGTTAAATTTTCAGAAATGAATGTACAAATATGCTAAATAGTTTGTAAAAGTGTTGCATTTTGAACATATCTCTTCTCTTGGTCATTTTTTTGGTAGGGCAATGGGAGAGGAGAGAGGAGAAGAGAGAGGGGATAGAGAGAGAGAGGAGGAGGAGGAGGAGAGAGAGAAAAAAAACAACAAAATAAAGGACTCTTGTATTGCCTCAGAAAGTTTTTGTCCAAATACATTCTATAATTTTATTGAAGAGAATTATTTGACACATCAAACTAGAGCCCAGTTTACCCTGTTTAACTTATAGCTCAAAAGAGGGAAGGGGACGAGGTTCATGCCTTTTGCAATGGCATAAGTGTTAACGTAACTGACAGAGACTAGGATAGAATTTGAACAGTGATTGCTAATTTCACTTTCTGCATTGGTAACCATTATGCTACCCTCACAACCTGCTCAATAGAAAATAGATGTTCAATAATCAATCATTTATTTGCTCACTAAGCCAGACAGATGTGCTTCAGAGACGTAGAAAAAGCACCAAGAGCATTTTTCATGGATTGATTAAGAAAAGAAGAAAAGAAGGTAAGCCATTTGTCGGAAACTTTTTGAAAGAGTTGCAGAATTGTATGATGCAAGGGCAGGAACAAATTGTTTATAGAAACGAAGCAATGAGGTCTGTTTTATTATCAAGAATATTCCAAAATGTTGACATATGAGCCTCTCTACACTTGGTCAAGATCCGAGTCTTTGTAAGATGCTACATGCTAATAAATGCAACAGGAAAACCAGTAGTCAGCAGCTGGCAAAACATGGTGACTTGTAAAGTCGGCCAGCCCCATGAGCATTTTGTTTCTCAAGTTGCTGTGGTTGCAGTGTCATTTTTGTTACCTACCATTTCTTTCTGGTCTTTGACTATTACCCTCTGTAATTCTGTCCCCTGCCCAACCTCACTCTTTGCTTACAAGATTAGCACAATATTATGCCTATTCACATCAGAAACACTGACTCGCCAAAACGTGTCTTTGTCAAGATCCAGAGCTTTGATTATACTGTTGCATGTTTCCCAGCGACTGGGATAGGCAGCAGTCGGCTAGCTCTCACTCGCTCTTACCAAGCCTCCCTGTCAAGTAGGCTAACGTGGGCAAGGATGCACTCTCGCACATTCCTCACAATGCAGTCCTTCCAGGTCTTCCTTGACCTCTGTGACCAGGAACCCTGAATTCAGAGGTAGTCGTGATGCAAGACTAAGCTTGTTGAACGTGACCAAACCATCTAAGACGACTGATGTGATATCCTCAATACCGAACTCTTAACATGTTTTTCTTTTTTACATCCAATTGCAGATGGCATTGGTGAGGCACCATCACCATAAAGAAACATGGCAGATAGTTTGTACTGGGACTGGACAGTACTTTTGTAATTAACTGTAGGCCTAGCTAAGTTGGTTGTTTCTATAGGACACAAAGTGCAGTGATAAGGCTGGTATTCTTGGTGTACCTATGGAACAGAACTGACAGTCTGTATTACGTGGCTGGGATTGGGGTTTGGGGTGATACTGTATGGTATGCCTGGACAAGTGAAAGACTTACAGTGCTGGTAAGAATCTGCCTACTAGTTATCAGCAACACTCGAGGGAGGAAAAAAAAAGAAGGAATATATACATGGTATGATACTCACGCAATATATGGTATTTATTACATTGAATGATAATTGTAGGCTTATATTACATATTTAGGGGTTCATAATTGCTCATATCTTGGGACGGGTGCTTGTGTTGTTTGGCAAGCTCCCCGACAACTTAACCATTCAGTAATAAGACACGGGATAATTTTTGAGGGAAGTTTCTAGAAAAAAATAAAATGTCAGTGCGTCACACCTTTTCAACTTTACTTCTAGAAGCTGTAGCACAACATATACCATTTTGGAATCAGGCCAACTGTGTGTATAAATTAAAATGGTTCTGGGCCAGATCTGGACCTGCAATCTGGACCTGCAATCCTGAAATTTTGGATTACCAAGTTTTCATTACTGCAATTGATCCCAGATTCTGCCATCTTGGCTTTTACAGATAAAGACAATTAAAAGGGACACAATTCTCCAACTTTCAGTGGTTCATGTTCAATTAAAAAAAAAAAAAAAAAAAAAAAAATGATTGTTCTCAAATTACAGTGTTTCAAAATAAAATTGTCAAGGTTTTCAACTTAGGCTGTTGCCCAACATATGGCATTTTGGAATCAGGCAGACTTGATGAGAAAATTAAAAAGATTCCTGGTCAGATCTGGACTCTGAATCTTGAAATTTTGGATTACCAAGTTTTCATTACTATGATTCTTTAGCAATTTTTTTTACGCGATTTTTTGCAACAAAATTTTTTGTACAATAATTTTTATAACTTGTAAATAAATTCGGGAATAATCAAAACTGCGAAATCCAGCAAACGTGACCCATGAAATAAAAATAATTGTTTGTACAGAAAGTATGGACCTATGTACATCAAATTGTCTTTAAGTGGCAGGAGAAAAATTATCATTAAACTTTTAAAAGGTAAGTTTAAATATTAATGCCATATGTAAATGAAACGATCAATTTTGAGTTCTTCTGTAGTTCATTGTCGCCTATTGTATCTACTCCTCCCTACCTATTGTGATGAAGGCTCAATCAAAAGCCCTCCACAGGAGCTAGGTTAAGTCTTCTTGATTGATTGATTGATTGTTTTTCATGGTTTATCAACCCACATAAAAAAAAAAAACAACACACTTGCATATTATTTTCCCACTATTATGTCTACGACCAATAAACAAACATTCCTAATACGTTATAATGACATTATTAAATAAATTTAAATATCCATAACACAACATATTTAAATAATTTGCTACACTAGAACTTTTTTTTATAAACAACTACTTGAAAGGTGAAGAGGCTATATGTGTCACATGACTTGATGGTAACTGAATAAATAGATGGACACCGATTTGCTACCATTATGCATTTTGAAATAAATTCAAGGAGAAAAAAAAAAAAAAAAAAAAAAAAAAAGAGAAAAAGTATGTATAATAAAAAATATACTTATTTTGAAAAAGACTACACCAGTTTCAAGCTAATACTCCAGATTTTCATGCAATGTGCTAATTATGAAGCCCAGTGGAAAAAGAAATCTTATTTTGCCATCTTTAATATTAATTGTTAATTTTGTATTCACTTTGAATTTTATGGAAGAAATTTCTCTTTTAATGTAAAAATGAAGGTTTTCTTGGTGGTTTTTATTCATTTGCAGGCTGTAAAATCTTTTACTTATTAACTAATTAATAAAAAATCTTTGAAAAAGACTAAGCCTGTTTTAAGCTGTTACTCCAAATTTTCACAGAATGTGTTAACTATGAAGTCCAGTGAAATAAACATTTTACCATCTTTAAAAACAAATTAAAATGTGTAATTAATATGAAAATTGATAATACTGCTGTATATTGTATTTGTGATCAATCATGAATCCTGACTCATCAGGGTCGTAGCCACAGTACATGTGGTGTGTCATAGCCTGATGAAGTCCAACCATCTCCCGGCTGGTTTTGAATTCAACGTTTTTCCTTCTCCTAGACCGGCTGCCACCCAAGTCTGTTCTGCTATTTACCCATAGCTGGGGGAGAGAAAAGATGGATTCATACCTTTCACAAGGGTATTAGCACCTAAGTGAATGTAATGGATCTGACTGGAATTCAAACTCGGCTCTCCCATTCCTCAATCTGAGCCACTATCCATTACTTCACCCTGCCACAGTATATTTACAAACTGCTTTTAAAAGAAACTCAATGGATTTATGGGTGAGCTAGTTAGCTCCCTAAACATGTTATGGGAACATAGTGGCATAAACAGAGAAAAATCTTCAACCAAATGTGAAGGGATTTTTGTCCGTTTTAATGCACTTTAAAAGACATTTCAACACTATGATGCATAAACAAATGTAAAAAGCAAATTTCAGTTTTTTTAGAATGCTAGTCAAAATGTTTTGGGTCTTATTCCTCGAGTCTGCATGTTAGTAAGGTAGACAAGGAAATTGAAAATTGTACTAGTCAAAGATAGCAGGTTACCAAATATTTTGATAAAACAAATAAAATTCTTTTCAGATTAACTAGGAGGAATATATCTGCAAGGTTTCATAAAGATATTGTTCTGGAGTTATGCCAATCAAAACTGATTACTAGTAATGGACACACCATCAGCAATCTACCATTGGAAATATTGAATAACAGTAAAAATTATATATATATATATATATATATATAAGCAGTAATTTATAAAGCAGAAGTAATAGATACAGATGGCCAGAACAAAACGTACATAGAATGTACTGAAGGTAGTTCCAAAGGAAGATGGTAAAATCACAGGTTGTCATTCAAGCTGGAAAGTCTCAGGAACCCTATCAAACTGGATAACCATGGGTGGAAATTAAAAGGAAACTCCACCCCCCCCCCAAAAAAAAATCGATACAACTACAAACTGGAAAAATTAAAAGAAAAAAAGTGAAACCCTACAACAACCATAACATCTGCAATCTCTACAACATGTCAGCAATAATGACATTCCTAGATCAAAAAAAGGCTTTTGATTCAAAAGACAGATTATGAACTGTTGTGTTCATACAAAAACAGAAAAAAAAAAAAAAAAAAAAAAAAAGAAAGAAATTCTTAATTTCATGAGGCTGGATAACAACATATACATTTCAATTACCCGCCTCCCCACCAATACATTTACAATATCCTTTCTTTCCTCCTTCACATCCTCTTCCTGCCATACCCAACGTCCTGCATTTGTTTATTTATATTTTAAAATAATATAGCATTCATTAATAATTTTTTAACAACAAAGCATTGAGAAATCAATTGATAGATACAAACTATCTGATGATACAGAAAGGTTGAAACGAAGGTAGCAGAATCAACTCTCTTAATCATATATATATATATATATATATATATATAAATAATCTCTTGTTTACTGAGAAGTAATTTTGGTTAAACTTGTATAAAAATAGACAACTCTACCAATGATTTTAAACATCCAATTAATCCTTTACATGGTTCAGTTGTCTGTTGAAATAGTCTCCATGTCTGTTTAGGATTTAATAATAATAATAATAATAAATAATAATAAAAATTATAGGATATATACTAATTAAGTGGAGATGAGGATAAACAAGAGCAGGTAACTCTTGTTGAAATACATTAAATGTCAAGAAACTATGTTAATAAAAACCGACATAAGCAGATTAACATCTTTTTAATTAAACCTTACAGTGGCAATAAGCATTACTTATTTTCTATAATATTTTAACCACAAACCCACTATGTGGATTGTAAATAGTGTAAACAACTGTGGAGTTCAAAAGATAATCTGATGTCATATCTTCATTTTTACTAGCTAAATGCTATGTCAATTGCTATTTTCTCTTTTCCTTTCTACTCCTCTTTTGTTCCCAGTAACCACTCGCATCTTAGTGGCATTATCACCTTGCCCAAGATGGAATTACCATGAATTGTGGCAAAACAAAAACATTGCCAAACTAGTGGGGCACGCTCCTAGCCATTATTGTATACCACTTGGTGCACACCGAGCAGAGGCTGCCACAAATCTATCTCACTAAAACTTGTTTGGTGAACATATTTGGCATAGTAACCCAGAAATTAATAATAAAAGATTAACACAAATTATGAATTCCATTAATGCTAAAGCACTCATCGTGTCCAACAGCTGGTACACCGTCTCAATGTACAGGTAAGTTGTATGACCTTATATAGTTTAGCTACAGGTTATTGTATAATGTAGTCTGACTTCACTTACTGGCAGGCCTAAGATTTGGGCCACTGGTAGCCTACCATATGAGATGGACCAAAATCAGAATTTTGAGCTAAAAATTCTGAGGTTGACTTGTACACTGCAATTTACAGTATTAGGGAAAAAAAATCCCATAAAATATTACGACCTTTTTGCTAGTATTTCTTTTAATTTCAATTTCACTTTTCATTGCAACTTTGACTGCCATTCTGCAGACATTCCACTGTTGATCGAAGGTAAAACAATTTGTGAGACTTGCATCCATTTTTCTCAGACTATAGCCAAAAATTTCAACTTACATTGAAAGAAATACAGGGTATCCCAAAATTCACCAAGAGGTCTTAAAGATTAATAACTATCTTTGTTTATTGACCTTTTTTAGTTTTTTCAGGCATTTTATAAAGGCGGCTTTGGAAATTAATCATGTAAAAAAAAATATCCGACTGAGAAACAAACACAAGTCATGAAATCTTTCTACTAAAACCAAGGATCAATAATTCAAAATCAACCAGGATATCGCCGCCATTGCAATTTTGAGAGTAAAGAATCAGTAAGTGACCTTCTACAAAGTACTTGAACGAAAGTATTTGAGAAAAAAAAAAAAAAAAAAAAAAAAAAAATCTGGGTTTTTCCATCTCATAAAAAAAAAAAAAAAAATTGAAAGATATTTTTTATTACAGTTTTAAAACAATTTGTCAAAGAAACATCCATTTTATAGCATTCAAATAAAAACATCAGCCAGTTTATTATATACTTGTTTTTAAAATAATAGAATTTAAAGAAATATCAAATTATTAATAATTTTGCTGTTATTGAAAATTACAAAAATCTTTGAAACATACTGGGTGGCCCAAGAGTCACAAAGGGATTTGAAAGTTTAACTTTTTTTTTAAAGTTTTCTTTCAGGTATTTTATAAAAAATGCTTTGGAAATTAATCACATAAAAATACATGACTGAAAAACAAATACAAGTCATGAAATCTTGGATCAATAATTCAAAATCAATGAGCATATTGTTGGCATTACGGTGTGAAAGATTCACGAGTAAAGGTTCAGTAAGTGCCCTTCCACATTTGGCTATGAACAAACGAGTATTTGAGCGAGTGAGAGAGAGTATCGAAGAGGATCTGAAAGTATCAACACAGGCAGTATAGTCAGGTTTGGATCCCTAAGACGCCATTCCAACAACAAATTCTTGAATGCATTGACTAGTTTTCTATACAAGATGGGACAATAGCTCATATGATAAGGGCTACAATTCAACTTCTCAGACAAATTTTAGAAAAACAAACAAACAAACAAACAAAAAACATTCTCATGGTTGCAATATAAACTAGCCGGGTTTCCTAGATCTGACAAGCTCAGAGTTCTTCCTATCTGGCTATTCCAAAGAAAAGGGATATGTCAACAAGTCTCAGACTCTCCAACAACTAAAGGACAACATTCAGACAGATATCAATGCACTAGAATGGCCAGGATGGAAAATACATTAGAAAAGCATGTACATGTGAAGCTGAAAATGAATGACACTTAAACTTTCTCAACAAGTGTAACTATTTCCCATATCTACTCTGCATAATACTATTGTGAATTGTAGTTAAGAAAAAAAAGAATAGTTATTAAATTTTGAAATCCCTTGGTGACTTTTGGGTCACCCTGTACTAGTAAAAAGAAAAAAAATATTGGTGGATAATATACTACTAGTATTATAGATATATTTATACATGCAAATAGAAGTGTTTTTCTGACAATTTCTGAGATTGTCAGGTTAATGTTCTCATCTTTGTTATAAAATTTCGGCCATTGTGTCCTCTCTACTTCATCAGGAACCTGTTGATCTGGGTAACCTTCAGGAAATTTTGAACTGAACTATTTAATCTTAAGGGACAATTTTTTTTTGTCTTCTCAGGATGTTAATAATCATAGCTCTCCACAATTTCCTGTCCTTTTTAGCTGTCAATAAATTTCATCTTGTTACCTTTCCTAGACCTTGTTCTGCCATCCATTTACATAAGCTTGCTAGACAGGGGTTATGTGTTGTTTTCCTGTCCCTCTTACCTACATGTCCTGTGAGTATAAAATTTTCCAAGCCCTCTTTCCTCATTATGTGTGCCAGAAATTTCAACTGTCTCTTCCTGATTTTAAGTTTCTATTTTTGTTTCTATTTTCTCTAAAACTGTCATATGTTCAAGTCCATGTTATCCTCAACATCCTTCTGTAGAACTACATTTCTATTACTTAGAGTCTTCTTCATGCATGAGGAGATTGTCCAGCATTCACTGCCATATAGGAGGAATGATATTATGTAACAGTTCAGTACTCTGTTTCGAACAAAATTTTCCCGTTTCTTAATACTTAATTTAGCTTTTGGAAGGCATCTATCCCAATGCACTTTTGGATTTCAGTTTTGCACTTTTCAGTTAAAACACTTCCGAGATATTTAAATTGCCAAACTCGTTTGATTTTGGTATTGCCAATTTGTAATTTGCATTCTGGGCTCCCCCCTTTTTGCTGACAAGCATGCATTCTGTCTTCCGGCAATTGATGTTTAGTCCTTTCTTCCTTCCCTTTATCATCTCCTTGTACTTTCCTTTCTGATTGGATTTATTTAACGGCATATCAACTCCTTATGGGTAATTTAATGCCAAAATTTTATTTTCTTGGGAGCTTTGAAGTAATAAAAATATGAGGTTATTCTGCTTTCACAATTGAATACATGGTAGATGATACTCAGCTTTTGTGCATATACAGGTTTGTAGGAACATAATTACTAGAGGCAGCGACATGTGCGTTTTATGTTGAGTCTTGTTGAAGTTATATTTGAGAATACAGTTTGATTTATTAAGAAATTTTATGCACTAATGTCACAAAAGAGTTCTTTCGTGTTGGTTGGTCTATTTTATTTAGTGGCATATCAACCTGTATGGGTTATTTAATACTGCAATCTAAATATTTTGAATGCTATTGTATGGCTTCAAATGACTGATTAAATGAATCATCAGCTCCCTTCACCGGAAGCGTCTATCGGCCATTTCACTAGAAGTATGTATTGTTGGCCCCCACTATTTTTTTTTTTTTTTTTTTTTTTTTTTAAATATAAAAATGTATTATTGGTATTTTTAATATAAATGTATTTTTATACTTTCATAGCATTTTTTGTTTGTTTAGGGGATTCACTATTCGCCTGTAGCTGGGACCCTAACCTGTGCCACCAACTGGGTTAGGGTGAACTGAGAACAACAGTAATTAAGATGTGGTTCCATGCTCCTCAAAACCTGCAATCTTCCAATCAGAGGCCTTGCTGCCGGATGTAGTTTATCATCATACCCAGGACTCCATTTCCTTTTCTGTGTTTGCTATCAACACCATAGAACTCACAATTATGATACGCCCAAATTTATGAAGTAACACTAAGAAGATTAAAGCAATTGGTTCAATCTTTGGGTCAGGAAGTAAAACAAACTCTGTGGAAACAGGGTGGACAATAACTGATCAGCACCAAAGAAAGAACAAGACTATTTTAAAATCACTGATCAAACCCTGAATGACTGTCAGTCATGATGAATGGGTATCCCCTCAAGGAGGCACCGTGCCTTGAGAGAATATTAGGCCTCAAGTTGAACTCTTACACACGAGTAATCGCTAAAAGGTGTAGGTAAAATGATTGGCTCCCTGTACCACTCCAGTAAATACCAGATTCCTCATACTATTATCTACTTGTATGAGAGCCAGATCAGACTGAAAATGGAATACTGTTGCTATATTTGGGAGGGAGCTACCCAGACCTCACTTTTCAGTCTTGATAGAGTTCAAAAATGTCTCCTTGTTGGAGAAGAACTATTTTCCACTCTCCAACCTCTCTTCCAAAAGGTGGGAGATATTCTTGACAGGAATAGTGGAATAAGAGAAATCTACCCCTGCAGATTAAGTAGCGTTTCATTCAAAATTCCCTCAAGTTTACCTGGATTGAGAGACAAAAAAGCCAAAAAGGTCAACACATTGTGATAAGAACAAAGATGGAGAATTGTTTGAATGTAAACAGACAATTTACAATCTTGAACATTGGTACAAAAGCTTTGGGAGGGTCATTGTTTGCTTTAAATTTCTTTTGAAATTGGGTTATTGATAACATTTGTTAGCGCAAACACAAAGTGGAAAAACAGCATTTTTGAAGGGAGACATCCAATTCCCACAAACCCAGAAGCACGTTTTGAATAAAACCCCATTTGTCTTTTGAAGTAGGTGCCTATGGATACCCCACCCAAATTCCTGATAACAATGGGATAAAATTTCCATTATATACCTTCTATATAACAATTTTAATATATGGGTAGTAGGAGGGTTAGTATGATAGCATTACATGAAAACCCAAGTTCAAATCTCACCAGTGTTGATTTACCAAGGTGACTTCTCGATAATATCAGCTTGAGAAGTGAAACCAAGTAGACAAAACTGTTTGGAAGTCACTGATGGATGTAGTAGCTCAAAGTCACAAGTTACCGTGACTGAGGATTTAACTAAGCTCTGCTCATCATCGTTGCAGTAGAAACCCCCGTTAGTTTCAATCCCCAGGAATGACTGGAAAACATTAGCCCCTCCCCACTTTATAGACAGAAACACACAAATGCATGCTGGGATTTTTTTTCCTAGCCAATAAAATAGGTTGGTTCTCTGTTTCATCTGACTCAGTCCTGGTTTGTATTGAAGTCAGAACACTACGTTCGCTTGCCTGAACTTGTTTTTGCATGTCAACCCCTATTCTTAGATTGTGAACTTTTTGCCTTATTACTGTTGCTTTGCCTTGCATATTGTTGGATTTATTTAACGGCATATCAACTCCTTATGGGTCATTTAATGCCCAAATTTTCTTTTCTTGGGAGCTTTGAAGTAATAAAAATATGAGGTTATTCTGCTTTCACAATTGCATACATGGTAGATGACACTCAGCTTTTGTGCATATACAGGTTTGCTTTATATTATTTTTTGCCTTGTTCTTTTTTCTTTTTGCTTATTACACATTTTTTAATTCTGTTTGTTGGACAGTTCTGTTACTTATTTTACATTTGACCATGCAGGTTGGTTTTGTGGATGAAGAACACAAATGTACCTGAGCAGGCGTCTGCGAGAAGGAATTCACTCACCACCCTAGTAGATTCCATAGTCTCCTGAACTGATGGATGCCTACTAGAGTATATTGGTATTTTTGTTCATTTGTTTACTCTTTTGCTGTATCTTGATTGAAAGACTTTAAGTCAAAAATTTTATGGAAGCCAGTAAATCTAGCAAAAGTGAAGATCTCTTTTGGGCTGCATTCCTTAAGGATGCGTGGCAAAGAGGAGACGGATGCAAGCAAAGCAAATCTGTTGGCTCCTAATCATGAAAATCTTTACAAACTATCATTCTTAATCTCATCCTATGCACTATAAACATCTCTACTAGAGGCGGGAGAGAGAGAGAAAGATAAAAATGTTTGCCCAAACATTCTTATAGATCACATGACAATTGTTATTAAGTAGTCGTTTTGGTAACAGTGGCTAATATTTGAATCCTATATAGGAAAAACAATAGCTTCACAAACAAATATATTACTTATGTACATATGTATATGAAAAAACTATGTTGTCATTAAAATGTGTTAGCATTTAATAAATATTGATCTATGTGAGCATGTGTGAGAGTGAGAGAGGCCTCTTCCTCCCAGAAAGCCCAAGTATGGGTACATGCATACAAAATGCGTGCCAATTTCAGGACACCCAACACCACTCAACAACAGCAAATCTCTGTAAGTGCAAATGTAATGGTTCCCCTGAAACAAAATAAGCTAACCATAACTGCCTTGTGCCACATTTTTGCTCGAGTGGGTGTACAAAGTTCTATTTCTGGCTCCAAGAAAAAATAAAGACACAAAAACCTACAAAATGAAAATGAGAACGACAAGGAGAGAAGAAAAAAAAGAAATGTGAGGGTGACGTTATACTTCCTTCGTATAATGATTTATCAAATTTAAAATATAAAAACAAGTGGACAAGAAAAAAAAAAGTGAATGTGTAATATATATATATACACACACACACACACAAAGAGAGAGAGAGAGAGAGAGAGCGAGAGCGAGAGCGAGAGAGAGAGACTACTAAAAATTTTTGTAGGGGGTCAAAACCTTAAGAAAAATAAAATAAAAAATAAAATACATCTCTTTATTTGTTTGTTGTTTATCAATTCTGAAGAATGTAAAATTTGATTATATGAGAAGAAAGACCTCCCCTCCAAGGTCCACACTGTATTCATAAAAAGTATTTTTCTGGGTGAATCAAAAATGTCGTTGCAACAGTACTATTAAGTAATAACTGAGCCGAGATCAGAGAAATTAACAACCGATTAACAAATTTTAGTGGAACATGTATTTTATATAATTTTTAAGTCCCATTGGGTTGGAAATGGTTGAAGTGATGTTGCAACAAGTCATTTTTAATGAAAAGTGGCATTCTTTGCTTTTTCTGTTTATTTTCTATAAAAAAAAAAAAAAAAAAAAAAAAAACCCATAACTCTTTATAGTAAAAAATGAAGATATTTTTAATTTACCTTTTAAATTACTCCTTGCCACTCAGTAAATGGCTTGAACTATTTTCATTATCTATTTTATTTCAAAATTCAAAAAAAGTACATGCGTTACATTTTATTTCTAGTTCAGTACTAGAAAAAAAAAAAAAAAAAATAAATTACATTTTGTATTGCTAAAAAAGTAATTTCCACAAAATTATTTAATTCCTAATATATTTTTGCCATTAAATACCTATGTTGCTTATTTTTCATAAAGAAAATTTAGCACAAGAGACAGTTCATAGTGTTTTTCAAAAAAAAAAAAATATAATAAAATAAAAAAAAATACATTTTTTTTTTTTTTTTTTTTTTATTAACATCAGTTTAATTCACCTTGTACTTCTGTTTAAAAACCAAAATTCAAGTTTTATTCTCAAGTGAAATGGCAGGAGAAAATAGTTTTAACATTTGAAAATGTTGAATTATATAAATTTATTTAATAAGTAAATAAATTTTATTATTTATGAAAAATATTCTAATATTTCCAATGTTTATCTTTTGTAAAATATATAAATCAAGCCAAGTAAACATTTTTCCTTAAAAACTAAGGAAGGTAAAAGAAAGAGGGTTATTGTTCAATTTTACTTTTAACAAAAAGGTTTTTTTTTTTTGTCCAGATCCCCCCCCCAAAAATTAACATTCCAATAAGGACAAAACTTAATCTGTTTCCTACCCCCAATTATTTTTTACTAACAAATATTAATCAAACCTGCACCCTTGATTGTTGGGTTTTAATTTAAAACCCAAATCAAACTGTCAACAAATATTTAAGGACCAACAAGTTTTATACCAAACTCTAATCAACAGGTTCATGACATTTGTAACCATAAATGGTTAAAAGGTTACAAAGCAAAAACACTTAAGCATTTTGGGGTCTGCAGATTATAAAATGTTCAGCACCTGTGGCGCGAATTTTATTAGCTGATGGGACCGACCTGATATCTTGACAAGTAGGCCTGTTATGACACCTGATGGAAAGATAAAATTCCCATTCACTGTTCCATCAGTCTCCCAATCTATAGCATTAGAGTCTTGGGGGGGGGAAGCAAAGCAAAGCATGCTTTTTATTTTTAGCTGAGGGACATTAAAATATATATATGAAACATTAGCCTAAGTTCAGTTGCATGGAGAGGACCGTTCCTCCAGGCAACACTACCCTACAACATTTAAAGGAGTCAGGGTCAACAGCTGATGCTTGAGGCATCCCCACAAAAAGGGAAATGCCGGAGGAACTGGATAATTTCTTGCACTACCCGAGTTGTCATCTTATGCCAAACCTACCATCATGATGGTTGCTAGGTAAATCTTCCACTAATCTTACACCTGTTCTTTTAACAGCATCTAAATCTTAAAGACTGAACAATGAACAAGTGAAATGTATTTTGTATTCCTAAAATCAAAAACTAAAAAGACAAGGATCTTGATTAGGCAGTGTTAATAATTAAAAAAAAAAAAAAAAAAAAAAGAAAAGCAGAATGGTGGGTGGATGTGTTTTGCAAGAATATTAAAATAACCCCAGCAATAAAAAGTACCTGAAGAATATGGTAAAGCTTCAAAAGAAAGAAATGGTAGGTGGATAGAGAGAAGAATGAAGAAAAGATGAAAGAACAAATATAAGATAGATAACAAAAGAAAATATTTTGGCGAAAGAAGTAGAAACAAGTTTTTTTTCTTTTCCCTCTCTCTAAAGAGTTTCTCAGATTTCCTTTGACATTTTCGGAAAACTGAATCTTTCATTTTTAGAATAACATTTTGTGCATCAAGAACTGTTTGTTGTACATAGTTTTTCAGGATAAGATTAGATTAGCAATTTCTTTTTCTATATGCTGTGTCCACTTTCCTTGTAGCTCTTAGTAAGTAATCTCTTTGCTATCGCTCCTAATCCCTGTTCTGCCAAGCTTGTTAGGTAGGTCATGGCATTGTTCTCTCTCGTCTTCAATTTTCAATGATCTGTGAGTATCAAATTTTCCAAACCTTCTTTCCTCATTATGTGCCCTAGAAATCTCCAACTGTCTGATAAGTATAAGCCTCCTTTTTGTTTCCAGCCTCTCTAAAACTTTGACATTGCTCACATGTTCAGTCCATGGTATTCTCAGCATCCTTGTGTAGAACCACATTTCTATTGCTTCAAGTCTGTTCATTATATATATATGAGGCCCAGCATTACATAACAGTCCAATACTCTGTTTCTTCTGAGATTAGCA
This sequence comes from Acanthosepion esculentum, assembly GCA_964036315.1. NCBI lineage: Eukaryota > Metazoa > Mollusca > Cephalopoda > Sepiida > Sepiidae > Acanthosepion > Acanthosepion esculentum. Next base: position 9,851,897 of record OZ038519.1, on the reverse strand, counting down.
ACTAAGGGCTGAAATTAAAACAGAAGCTAGTCTCACAGTATAAGGGTATATTGCGAAGTTTAGCGTTTCAAACAATTGTTGCATTCCAAGCACTGATTTACTTTCCTTAAATTCCCTAGTTTTTTTTCTTTTTTTTTTTCTTTTTACACTAAATATAAATCCTGAAGCAACAAAAGGTAATTCAATACTTATTTACATGTTGACTAATAAGTAATACCATGGAAAACCAGAAAAAAAAAAACAAAAACAAATTTGAAGTTAAACAGGAAAGAAAGAAAAAAATTTGTTCTGGTCAAGAATTATTCCCATTTTGTATTTTGATGGAAAATGTCCCCCGGAAGTCTACGCAAATACATTTTTTTTACCTTGAGTCTATGAATTTATTGGTAAAAAAATATCTCCTCACCTAAATGCATCCTAGATGAAAATAACTTCAAATAAGTACGAACGACTCGTAATATGAGGCCAGTTTAAAAAATATTAAAGAAAATATAATGAACAGCGTTTAAATCAGTAAGAATCGTTTGAAACGCTGAACAAGAAAACAAAAACCATATTTAAGTACTATGAACGAACAACATCTAGGTAGGTGTACAGTACTGTACACATGAACACCTATAGGGGCTCAATGCACCTGAAGAAAAATATAAACAAAGAGGCTTTTATGTTATGATCAGCCAATATAAAAAGATTTTTTTTTGTTCAGAGGAAAGATGAGACTCGTCTTTTTTCAGGAGAAACAAATATCCTCTGTCATGTAAAATGTTCACCTTGAGACCTTCAAATTTATGCCAATTGCCAAGAAAACATTTACAATGGATTTTTTTTTTAGATTATTTTTTTTAAAAATAATGAATAAATAAATACTGAGTAATATTAGAACTGAAAATACATTTAAAAAAAAAATTATTTAGCTCAGATGGGGGAAATAGTTTGGTTTTTAACTTTAGTTTAATGAAATCACAATTTAAAAGAAAAAAAAGAAGAAAAAAAAACCGTAAGAGATGCCCATGAATTTCGAAGCCTCTTTTGTGAAAGAAAGAGGAACCTACAGTTTGTTTTTAAATAGGACTTATCTTTTTCTTAGTATTGGAATAAATAAAATATTTACACAAAAATAATCGAATCTGAATAAATAGTGGTTTTATTTTTCAGTCTCGTTCATGGGAGACTCACTCTCTCTAAAAAATGGTACTTATTTTAATTTATCATAGGAAGAAGAAAAGCTTTTCAACGAATAAACAGAGGTTTGGTTCTTCGAAAAACAAAATAAATAAAAGTAAGGTTTAAGATTGGATCTGAGGCGCAACAAACTGGTCCCAGTTTGTTCGGATTTTAGAGAAATAACAGAGAAACGAATAAAATTAAAGAAATCAGGGCAAGGCGAAAAATGGCGGAGAGAGAAAAGTGGTTACTACTGCGAATAAATAAGTCTTCTTATATAAACACTGACATTATTAGGTGGGGGATAAATGGCAGTAGTTATCATAAGGAGTTTACAGGTGCGACAACACACACCTGCTACCTAGTTTTAATCTAGACACGGTGATTAGCCTGGTAAATAATTCATAAAATTTTAAATGGAAAAAAAAGAAAAAAAGCCATCATTTAATGATGAACTCCTTATTCCAATTCCAAACCAATTTTTAAGACTACAAAAAAAAGCTAACATGAAAAAAAAATGATTTAGTGAACAGCTCTAAAAACAGCGATATATTTATTTTTCAAAGGTTGAACCCCCCACCAAAAAAAAACAACAAAACTAAAAAAAACATCTGATTATTAAAAAAGGTAATTTCAATAATCATTCAAAGTAGTTTATCCTGATTACTTAGTTATTAAATTTACTAATTAAACGAAACTCAAATTGACCATAATCAACAAAAACTTTTAAGTCCCAACCCGATTAATTAAATCAGATGAACCTTTGAAAGATGATTAAAAATATTATCAAATGAACCACTTGACTTTTTCACTATGATAACCAGATATTTGTCAACCACTGCAAATCAAACAGAAATTACAGAATAATCAGTAATAACGTATTTACATGAAAATTTTAAAAAGTTTTTAATCTGATTAGTTTAAAAATGAGAGAAAAAAATAAAATGTAAAATTAATTAGAATAGCGACTGACTACAAACCGGACACAAAGTCGGGGTTCACTTTTAGTTTTATTATTTTGTAATCGAATTTCTCTTTAATGAGGTTACCTGGTATTTGGGTGAGGGTTTTAAAAATCGGATCGATAACCTTTGTGGCGTAATTACATTGAATTCAGGTTTGAAATTATGACAATGAACGGGAAAATAAGGTAGAGAAAAAAAATGACAATCTGGCTGTTATTATTTTTATATAAAATAAGTTTGCTTTCTTTTTTTCGAGGAAATTCTAGTAATATGGGAATCAAATTGAGAAACCTGAAGACTAGGAATTTTAAATACATTTGTAGTAAAAGATTTAAAATTTAAAAACCAATTTTAAAAGCAAGAAATTAAATACATCTTGTTGCTTTAAAGCAAAAGGGAGATAATGAAAATTGAAAAGTATTTTTAATAACAAGTGCGAATATAAGATTAAAAAAAATCTTTAAAAAATGAAAAAAAAAAAAAAAAAAAGATGGATTGTACTTGGTATTTTTTTAAAATAAATCTAAAAAAGTAAAAAATAAACATGATAGCAATAAGGGAATGAACAAGAGATGCAAGACATTTTACTTTAATTAAAAACAAAAATACTTTATCAAAAGGTTTTAAAACAGAAAATTTAATTTTTTTCCCAACCAATATTTTATAGGTAGAATTTAAAATTGTATAAGAAATTTATCTCCAACGAGAGGCGCCATTATGAGAGGAAAAATAATATATTAAAAAACAAAAAACAAACCAATTAAAATTCACCTTTAAACTTAAGTTTTTTAAGGGTTTCGAAAGCATTAAAACAGCGCAAAGCATTAAAACACAATAAAAAAGTTTAAAACTTAAAAACGCAAAGATAGCGTATTATTTGTCAAATAAATGTCAGCGTTCCGTTAATGTTTTAAAATTGATTTGTTTTTTTTTATTAAAAATAAAAGATAATTCAAATTTTTCAAAGGAAAAAAAAGTTGTCAGATTTAAAGTCATAATCTAGCAAATTAGTTAAATAATAAATGATAAATTTTTTTAAAAATTAGAAGACGAACGAGGTAGAATTTTATAAAGTGTCAAATTGAAAAGGAAACTAAATACGACGAACCTGTTGTTAATGACAGGTGAGAGAAAAATAACATACCTGGACAAAAACCTACACCACAGTTACCTTTATTTTAAATAATTAGACATTTGAAAGTAACAGAGAAATGTAGATTTATTTCAACAGGATTTTATTTTGAACAATACTTTCCTTCAATCGCCTTTAAGTAACTTTTTTAGTGTAAACAAGGATGTTTATTGCCTGCATCCATTTAACTATCTTAGAAATAAAGTTTATAAAAAACTAAAAGGCACAATAATTGATTTAAAAAATTCAAAAACGTAAAACAAAAAAACTTGTTCTAATTTTAAATGTGCATCTGTCATCTCAACTTGGGGGATAAAATCTAAAAATGAATTGAAAAAGTAATTTTCAATTTTTTGATTTTATTTTACAAGCTTAATTTAAATAAGTGGAATTTTTAATTTAAGGATGGTAAATTATTTAAAAACGATTCTGGTTTCAAAACAAATGTGATCTTCCTAACAAATAAATAAAGGTAGATTGTTTTAAGATATTTGGGGGTAAAATCCTACAGTAAAAAGAAAATGACCAATTGTTTTTCTAAAAAAGAAAAGAAAACAACCCCAAAAACAACAACAAAAAAAAAAAGATTTACAAAAATACTGTAAAATCTTAAGAGATTTTAAAAACATATTCTGCTACTTATAAAATAAACTATTTTTTTGTTGAATAATAATTATATATCCACAGGTGGTCGAAAAATCATCTTTTTTTTTTGGATGAAGAATGGATTGAATTATTACTTTGAAAAGAAGTCAAACATTTAGAGAAAAAAAAAGAATTTTATTTTTTTTTAATTTAAACGACTTACTAAATGTTTAAGAGTTCCAAATTAGATTTGGATATGAAACTAAAACAATATTTAAAAAAATAAAGAGGATATAATTATGGTTTTAGACTAGAGCCATTATCAAACACCTAACAGATTTTCTGCCATTTCTACATTATTGAAGAACTAACTACACCCACGCTTTGGTGGGGGGTGTTTAAGGTGTAACATAGATTAAATAAAAAGGTAAAAAAATATATATTAATTTAAAAATAATAATTTAGATTCAATAACGAAAAAGACGAGATAATAATAATATGAATAAAAGAAAGGTGATGTTAGTGATTTAAATCAAACTTTAAATTTTGAAAAATCTCTGATGTGTGTTTAAGGATTTTTACATTCATTCATTACATCATGGAATTTATTTTCATACTAAGGAAAAAGACAAGAAGAAGAATATTGTATAAATGTCTAAAGTGAAATTTATATTGGTGATGACAGGTATTATTAACAGATGGAGACAATTTCTAGAGAGAAAATGAATCAACAGGTAAAAATACAGAATCATTTAGAGAAATTAAAATATTTAGTTTTAATTTTTTTTAAAATTAAAAAACGTTTCTATTATACCTGAAAAAACACTTTGAGAAAAGAAAAGATGTCGACAAAAAAAATAAACAGTTTAGTTTTAAGATAATACATTTTTTAATTATAATAAAAAAAAAAAAAAAAAAAAATTAAGGATTAAAAAAAAAAAAATAAAATAAAATTACATGGTGACATGAATTTTTACTACAAGTAAAAAAACTCATTTTTGGTAATAAAATGTATTATAAATCAATCCCCCACTTTTTAACCACAAAAGACAGTTTATAACGAGGAAGAAAATAATGATACAGTTTAACTAAAAAAAGTGTTACAAGTTAATCCCCCACTTTGTAATCATACAAGAATTAGAGGACGAAAAATGGGGTTTCATTTTAGGTAGTGAAAAGTATTATAAAATGATCCCCCATTTTTTAACCACTTAGGACATTACATACATATCACATTTTGTATATAGATATATTTTTATAGAAACACTTACTTTTTATTACCCTGTCCGTCGTAGACATCTTACAGTCTGTAGTAGTCATCGTCTTTTTTTTATATTTATGTAGATATATATATTATTTTAAACAGGTTTTAATTTTTCTCCTTTAAAAGAGAAAATAAAAGGTTATTTTTCGCCTCCTTGTGGCGAAGTTTTTTTTTTTTTTTTTTAAATTTGCAAAGGTTTTTTTTTTTCGGTTACCTTTTTTTAAATAATAATTTTAGACTTTTTTGAAGAAATTTTTTTTTTTTTTTTTTTTTTTACTCAAACGATTTTTAAAATTTTTCTTTTGCGTTTTTCAGAAGGAAAAATATATTTTTTTTTTTCTCCTGTTTTCTTGGTAGTTAATAAAATGTTTAGTAACGATTTTACTAACTTGAGGACAAACTGGGGGGGAAAAAGATTTATACGTAAAAACAACTTAAAAAAAATAAATTGTTTCTTTTTTTTTTTTTCCCTTGGTTTCTTTTTGAATTTTGAAACTGATTATTGTTATAGGTTTCCTTTTTTTCTTTTTTTTTTTTTTAGTATTTCTTTTCTTTTCTTTTCTTATAACATATATAATTATGTTTTGTTTGTTCTTGTGTCTGTGGTGGTTGTGCCCCCCCAACAGGCACGTTTTACAAGTATTGGATCTCCGATGGTGGCTACAGTGTTTTTGAAATCGTCACCCCAGCAAAAGGACAGGGAGGAGAACAAGAAGCAAAACCCCCTCAACATTCAAAATGGCGTCAATAACATCTCATTTGCATACGACGGCAGCAGCAGCAGCAGCCAGGCGCTCACAACGCACAGACTCAATATCTGTATTAGAGAGAGAAATATTAGAATTAGATACAAGTAGGTAGGTGTGTATATAGATATACGGATGCATTTTAAAGTGGATGTGTGGAAGCCGTACGCATACTGCCGGTGCCAACGTTAATATTATTTATTACAAGCCACTATTTGGCCTGTTATTAGCATTCCTCATACCACTGCATCTCAAAGAAACATGTACATCTCCCAGACTCTCTATATCTTTTTCTCGGTCTCTCTATCTATCTGTAGTACAAACTTATATTTTTTGTATGCCAATTAATAAAATAATTATTTTTTCCAACTTTTATTCATCATTATTATTGTTATTTTTAAAGTAATTCCCATATCATATGGATCTAAAATTTAGACTAATTTCTCAATACTAGTAAAATCCTGTGATTCCTAAAAAAAACCCACATTTGTTTGGAACCAGAGATCTCCAATAAGAATCTATTTTAAAATTAAAACTCAAATCAAAATCCTGTTTATTCAGCGTCCAACCGGTTAAGAAACGGAACGCTAACCAAGTCTATGGAATTTTCTTTTAAAACAATTCTTATCACCTTTTTTACGCCTAGACTTTTTAGTTTTTGTGTGTGTAGATGAAAGAACTGTTGTAATTTCTCCTTAGCAACAATACAATGCCAACAGTTGATGATATGCTTCTCGTTTCATAGCTGTACACGACTTTATACGGTAACAGGTTCTCTTGTGTCAGAAAAAAAAATGCTTTTACTACGCTAAGCATCCACACACCACAACGACGTATTTAAAAACGACCTAAGTCAGAAAGAAGTGAATAATTTTTATTTTATTACGATCTAATGATGTTTGACGGATAAAAAAAAAGGAATCATTTATTTATTTATTTTTACAATATTTTTATTTTAATAAAGTTTATGGAGTTGATATACCCCCAGAGTTAAGGTGGATTTTACAAGATTGATAGCAAAATAGAGGCTACTCTGATTCAACCCACGTTTCAAAAGTTAATTAAAAATTTTTAATTTTTTTAAAGGACCTTACCTGTCCGGTACTAATTTGAAATAGAAACCTAACACTATAATTTTCTTACCCCAACCGCTTTGAACTAAACTGCTACTGCTAAAAAACAAACTAAAAGTAAAAAGGGTTTTCGTTTTTAAAATATTTCTGATTTTACAAGACCACAAAAGTGGGCAATAGTATGGAAAAAAAAAGAAAAAAGAAAAGAAATCTGAAGCTAGTCGTTGATTTTAAATTAATGATTAATTTTTAAAATCAACAACAAAATTTAATCCTAAAATTACTGTAATTAACATTTCCATTTCAATTTTATTTACTTTTTGGTTTGCAGTAACAATTGCACCGGTGATGATACATCATGGTATTATTATAAATACATTTTTGTTACTAGAAATTGTTACTAATTGTTACTATCTTTTTCGTAACTATTGTTGGTTTTTTAAAGTAAAAACTAACAAGGCCACTTACCAAATCACTTGTTGTAATTGAAATTTAATGAACTATTTTTAACCTAATAACTTCGAAAGAACTAATTTTATTTTATTCCGAATCTGTATTGAGTTTCAATTTCATTAGCCCTGCTGCAGATAGCTACCATTCTCACGACAAACCAACCAGACGATTCTACATTCGACCTCATGTACACAAGAAAACGATGAAAGTTGCTTCAATATGTGAGGAGAGACATTGATTTTTTGACTCTGTTCAATTTTCCAAGCACAATAAAACGTATTAAAAGAGAAAACCAACCAACTTGGAAAAGAAACAGTGGGTTTTAAAACCTACAGGTTTGAAGGGATATTTAATTTTAATTACAATAAATACGAAAGACAAGATTACTAGTGTAATCCTGGGCTGGGCTGAGGGTTTGCGAGTGTCACAAATTGGATTGGAATATGTCTGCGGGTGCAATATGCAGTACTGCAGACTGACCATCATCTAGTCGGGGTGGGAGGTATAAAACAACTATCCAATTGATTTTTTTTTCACCAGCGTTAAGGCATTGTTGTTAGCGGCACTAAATAATTGTCATGCGTGTTTAACTTGCGCAGTATCGTCCTCCTACTAAAAAATAAATAGCAACAGAAGATGATTTACAAATTTTACTATCGGCAATTTGCGATTAGCAGACCTTTTTTCTTTTCTTAAATCGGTATCACATCATGCAAGGCAGTAAAGCCACTAAGACACCAGGGGTTACTAGGTGTGTAAGAATTAGCAACAGAAACAATAATAATGAGCGGGAAAAGGAAAGAGTAATCAGGAGGACAGTAGATAGTGATTGACATTGCGTTTAATGTTGCATAGAACCTACGGCTAAAATTTAGCCACCTCAACTGTGAACTAATGAGATCTAGGCATTTCTAATTCAGTGCATCTCAAAAAAGAAAAAAAAACGGGGATATCAAAGATTTTACATTACAAGGCTCTTGGGGCTTGTATTTAGCTAAAAAAAATCTATAAAAATCAAACCAAACCCTATGCCGATTAATATAATCGGCATAGGGTGTGGTTTGATTTTTATAGATTTTATTTTAGCTAAATACAAGCCCCAAGAGCCAGTCTAGTTAGAGGGTTAACTGAATTGCCTGGACGTAAGAGGAGGAATTAAGTGTGGATTATGAGGATATGTAGGATATATATCGGTTGACGTTAGACTTGAAGAGGTTAAGATTGTTGAGAATCGTGGAAGCATCCTCTCGGGAGTCTTCTCCACAAAGTAGCGGTTCTCGAGAGGAACTTCTTTCTTACAAATGGAATACGAAGGGAAACGACGAGGATTCAACACTGCGTACGCGGCATAGCCAGTCCTAGCTTAAAAGGTTCCAACTGGTGGAGCTAAGGAACGTAGATTGTCTGCACATTTGCCATGCAAATAGCGATAGAAATCGGCGTGCGACGTTGCGTCTATGAATGAGAAAAGGCCGTTGTAGGGTTGAAAAAAAAAATTCATCGCCCATCCCACAAGGCCGCGTAAGTGTTTTCGAATGCGAGGGCTTGAAAGTAAGGATTGGGCTGCACCAGCCACTTATTTATTTTTATATTTTTAATCATGTCACTCTATGCAAGGCAGTAAAGCCACTAAGACACAAGGGGTTACTGAGTGTGAAAGAATAAGAAAAAAAGAAACATTTATATTCACATTTTTGAAGATCAAAGTTGGCTGGAAAGCATGGAGCCGGAAGAGAGTTCCACAAGCGAGAAAAGAAACTGTTAGCATAGAACTTACGTTTACATCTCGCCAATTCACCTGTGAATTGATGAGACCTTCCCACTAATCTAGTACTGCGCATACCACTGTTCATAAAGTCCAGGTACCATAGCGAAGAGTTCATTCGAACAGTTACCGTGAAAGTATTTAGAGGAAAGGTACAGAGCAGCTACGTGCCCGAGTGGTTAGAACGTTCGCATTCTGACCATGAGGCCCGAGTTCGAATCTCACCATGGCCGTTTTGTCAGAAAGGAGACTTCCTGATGTTATTAACCAAAAAGTAATACACGTTCTGATCTACTTTCAAAAGTATGTCAGAATATAAATCGTTCAGTATTAAACGCATTCTTATTACCATTATATTTATATATATATATAAAAGATATAACATTGTATAATTTTATATATCAACAAACAGTATTTAGAAAATTAGTATGACAAATTGGAAAAAGGATTTCATCGGACTGGGCTGCCACGGCTACGCATGCGCATAAAACGAGAGACGCTTGTAGTTTCAAAAGTTTTGAAAGAATATTTTTGAAATAATTTTTTTTTAAGCATATTTTTTCAATCTAGCCAAATTCATTTGAATTTTTTTTTCTCCATCGCCTTTGTCACTGACTATCTCACATTGTGACAACAGAAAATCTACCAAGAATGGTGATATATTGTAAAAGCCTGGACTCACTAGCGATCAAGGCACTTTCCAGACATTTTCGTCTTAGTAGATTATTTTATTTTAATCAAAGCAGCATTCCCTATGTCAAAATTGTGATCAGTTTCGTTACGATTTACAACCAATGCATTTTGTGTGTTATTTTTTTGAAAATGTCCCTTTTGTGTTCATATAGTCATGTATTTAAACTTCTTGCGGTTTCTCCAATGTATTCATTCTGGCAATTCCTGCATTTGATAGAGTAAATTAATTCCTCCTTCAAGTTTTGGCTCGGTGTTTTGTTTTTATTAAGTCTTTGATTGTTTTAGATGTAATTGTGACAAATTTTATGCTGAGTTTAGATAAACTCTTTTCCGTTGTAGTTTTGATAGAGTTAGTGGGTAGAATAATATTTTTTTTAATTCGTTGAGTTTGTAAGGAAGGACAGCTCTTCTATTTTGCAATATTTTATGAGCCTTTTGTTTCGCATTGCATATGAAATAGTTTCGGTATTGAAGGGTCTTGAATGTATTTTCAATATATTTCTCCTCCTCGTGTAAATATTGAGGGCTGCACATTCTGAGTGCTCTTAAATAGAATCCAATTATCATTCCGGATTCTATTTTGTTGTTATGATGGGAATAGAAGTTTATTGGTTGATTTTCGGTGGACACTAAGTTGTCAACTCGGCGTGACAGGATGTCTTAAAAAAGTAAAGTATTGTTTATTATTCTATTTCGTATGTGAATTCTATTGTGTTTTCGAATTTGTTTAGTTTATCTACAAGATCCGGTAAGTTAGTATCACTTATTTTATTTTATTACTATATAAACCATCAATTGTTTATAAAGTCTAGAGAAAAATATGTGCTGTTACTGTCTCTTTTCCTGCTATTCTTTTCACACGAGCTGCTTCTGTCTTCAAATTTCTGTTTTGCAAAGGAAGACGTGTTTTTCATAAAGTCTAGGTACCACAGCGAAGTGTTTATCCGAGCCGCTACCATGAAAGTATTTATAGAAAAAAAAAGCACAGGGAAGCTACTGTTACGGCGATGGGAAAATAACTGAAGCAGAGATGCCAGATCAGGACCAATAATATTGCTGATTCATGGCAGCAATATTCCATTTTTAGTCTGATCTGATTCTTGTAAAGAAAGAGCATAGCAGATACTTACCAGAGCGGCGCAGTGAAAGATTAATGAGAATTACTCACCTGGCACTTGGGCATGATTTCAGAAACGGTTCGCATTTGTACTGTAGCTTAAACATGGGAATTATGTCAACAAGACTATTTGTTTTTTTTTAATAATGTTTACCCATTACAGGCCCAAGCGACACTCAAGGTAGAGGGTTACTGTGTAGAGTTGTATTAGCGTAAGGAAGGGCAAGATAACAGGAAAGATAGCTAATTCTAGACTTGAAGATGTCAAGATTTAATTAGCGAATAACATTTTTCAAGCGGAGACATTAGGAATATGGAATTGAAGTAGATTTTAGATGGAACCGGAAAACGAATCCTAGACAAGAAACAAGGGATGAACCGAGGAGGAGTGTGAACCGGACGATAGAGAGAAGCGTGTTATCTAGGGTGATCAACAATCTGAACAAGGCCAGCACACCCAAACCCTCGGTCACGATGACTTCTGACTTGCGCAACCATAGACAGCTCCCAAGGGCCCCGTTTATCCAATTTCACTCACAAGGTTTGGGTCAACGCGTGGTATGGTTTTGCACGCTGGGATCGCCTCCTTCAGACCGATAGCATAAAAAAGTTACCTTCCTGACAAATTGACCATGGTGAGATTCGAACCCGGGCCTCATGGTCAGAAAGCGAACGTTCTAACTATTCGGCTACATGCCTATATGTATATATAGATATATGTACGGCTTAGCCTTATAAAACTCTCACGAAGACTAAAGCATTTTTGCCATTCCCTTTTCTGCTATTCCGTCCCGCCCGTGAAATACGGTGTTATTATTTTGTGGATATAATAATGCTCATAATGGGGGAAATGCAAATGCGAGAATAAAGAGCACCCATCAATGTTAAGCAGAAATGTCCCATCCTTCAGGAACAATTGCCTATACTCATTGTTCCCGCCGATTTCGGTCCTTAGAAGCCATCTTTCGACTTATCAACCGTACTTTGAAGATTGATGATCACACCCATTTTCTTACCAGTGGGAATCGACGATAACAGTTATATATCATACACGTTTATATACAATTAGTAAGATCAAATTCTTTATATAGGTACCTCCACTAATTCGGTATACGTAAGGTTTAAAATGAAATTTTAAAAATGAAAATCTTTCTTGAAGTTTCAGCTGTAATTGTTTCAATTCAAGCTCAAACTTCAAGAAAGCTAAAGGATTCAAAATTTACTATTTCCAGTAAGCAAAATACTCTGTGGTGTATTTCAAACAGAAATTATATTGATCGGAATCGATTTTTTTCAGTAAAATCTTGACACATTTGTAAACAAAAGTTAAATCTCAGGTTAAAAGTCTTGCAAAAATAAAATATATATATCTGAAATGTTATTTGAGGGAAATTAACAAATTTAAAGTTAAATTAATCTGATTTGAAACAAATTACTTACTTATAGCATAAAATGATGTATACAAGCATTCCTTAACCACGGGGTCTTGTTTTTCTGATGTGTTAATCGATTTATTGACAGTCGAATGATCCCCGAACGTGTTCATAGTTAAGTATGGTGGAGAAGATGATAAAGTTTATATGATAAAAATATAAAACCCTTAAAACATGTAAACTTTTAATAATAATGTTAGGTTTAAACCTCCATACTTAAAAATTCTGTACGCATATCACATATAAAAACACATCGAAATTCTTTTAAAAATATTCGGGGTCCTCAGATTGCAATAAGCTTTCCAATATATGATTGGTAAATATAGTTTTACTTAATAACAATATTTCCTAAGAGTTATTACATTGAAACTGAATTTTAAAAGATTTAAAAACTTTATGAATTATTCAATTTAAAATTGAAACAAAATAAAAACAAATCTTGTAAAAATTTATTTTTCATCGAAAAAATCTTTTTTTCTTCAGACAATATTTTCTTTAATATATATTCATAAAAACAATTAAAATTTTCTCTAATTAAATAATGTCTTAGTTTTATTGCGTCTTTTATTTTTCGATTCAGAATAGATTTTCAGTTAAAACGAGGACGGAATTTGTAAAAGAAATTCGGTGATTTCTATTCTTCAAAGAATTCTGCTTTTAACTAATATAGTCACTAAAAATTATCACATTGAATTTCTCAAGTTTTCATAAAATTAAGTAAGGGACACGTAAAAAGTATATTTTTACCAAAATTATTTAATAAAAAATTTTCAAAAATAATTTCATTCATTTGTGAATAAGTCATGAAAATCTCATTAAAATCCAACAATTATTTGAGTTTTGCAAGAATTTCCAAATTAATGTGTCTGTCACCGTAAAAAAAAGATGCTAAAATTTGCTCTGCTAAAAGTTTAAATTAAAATTTCGAATGTTCTAAAAACGAGTAAAAAATTTAGTTATATAATCAAGCAAAACATACTTTGATCCTTCCTCTTAATAATAACAAAGATTTTGACGATAAAACTGTGTTCATTATGTTTGGAGCAGGTTTTCATCAAGGTATGCTGATTTTAAAGCGATTTCGTAGAGGTACGTATGTTTACATATAGTTGATAAGATCAACTGTTTCTTTCCGTAAATACGAGACAATCGTTTTGGAGAGTAACGACAAAGAAGGCAACTAACAGTCAATTGTTTTTATCATAAATTAGAACTCTCCCCGGGAGACTAACGCATCATAATTCAAAATAACGTACCATACAGCAGCAACACATGGTGCAATACGATAAGGCAGCTCACTATAGATAACATTAAAACAAATTGGCTAATGATTACAAATTTTAGAAGCTATACACATTAAAGTCAACCAATGAACAATTAACAAAATGAGATGTGATTCTGGAAAAGGTATTTTAAAATGTATTTACACCCTTGTGAAAATTAATTCAAAGAACCGCTTTAGCTTCCTTTCTTTCACCATATGGTTAGTTTTAGACCCACTGGAGTGACAGTGTGTAATTGATTTTTATTTTTTCCTCAGATTAGGTCATTTGCAGTAATGTGCAGTAAAATAAATCTATTTTCAGGGTGTATGATGAAATTTGTTTGGCTTTGAAAAATATTACGTCATCAGTGATTGCATCAGATTTTTATCATGCACATGTCTCGACTGTCAATTACTTGTCCTACAGCTATTGTCTGCGATGGACGTTAATCCAAGGAAGCGTACGAAAATTGTAAAGCATGAACACACTAGAAAGCCTTACCAGTGAGAAAATCAAAGTACTATAGATTGGTCTGGAAGCTCTCCTGATTTAAATTTAATCGAGAATCTGTGGTCAATCTGCAAGGAACGACTTTGTGGAATGAATATACGAAGTACTAACATGTGCACTGGGTCATGTTTCAGTGGAAAAATACGAAAAAAGTAAATAATAACGGAATTATTCGTTTTGTTTCAATTAATTTGCACAAAGGGTGTAGATCCTCAGAATCTACCTGACCTCACGCTCATGTGATACTATGGAGTTCTCAAATGAAAGAACAACAAAATTCAAGCATGACAACTGAAATATTTCAAACTCAAAATTCAAAACCATTTTGAAGGTGCATACGAACACTTGGGCTTTGGATTTTAGTCAATTTGTTCTTTTATTGTAGGTACCTTCATGAGATTGCCAGAAAATGAGCATAGCATGATAAAAATGGCCTTAAACTTGACGAAAATAATTTTTATTTGTCTAACTGTTATAATCAAGAGGAAAGATCAAAGTATTTTTTGATTATTTTTTTAATTTTTTTTATCATTTCGAGCACGTCCAAATTTGTCGTTTAAAATCATGTTTTTTTTTTCGATTGTCTGCCATTTTTTTTAATTTTTAAAATTTTATAAAAAAAGTTAATTTTTCCGTTTAAAATTCTGCCAAGAAATAGTTACACTTTTTAAAAAATTTATTTTTACAAAATTTAAAATTTAAATGTTTATTTAACATATTTTGAAAGAAAACATTACTTACTTTACGCGCTGAAAAGTGTACTTTAAAAAAAAAAGACAGCAGGTTTGAACAGTAGCGACACATTCGATGTGTTGATTGATGCTGTCATCAAGAATTGACAGCTTACGCGACCTAATTTCATCGTACGGATGGACAAAAGGGAAATAATTTAGCTTTTTATTGAACCAAATTACGTAACCAGTTATTAAGGGAAAATTACAGCGTTTTAATTTTTAATTGTTTCTTAGCGTTCCATCTTTACGTGTACGATGCTTTATGAAAATAAAGCTTTCCATCTTTACGTGTACGATGCTTTATGAAAATTTTTTAACTAAGACTGTTGACAGAAAATATTTCATAAAGGTGCATACAAATTAATATAATTTAATTACAGTGTAACTCAGATATGAGACCCGGATATAAGAGAAACACGGATATAAGAGAGATTTTATGTGGTCCCAAATTAGAGCCATACTTACCTAAACAAAATAGATCAAACCCGGATATAAGAGAAACCTGGATATAAGAGACTTCGTCTCCGGGCCCCGACAACTCTCTTATGTCAGGGTTACACTGTAATTACTTTAATTAGGTATCTTTCTTATGAAAGGCTAAGTGTAGAATATAAATATATACATTTATTATATTTTATTTCATGGTATTATTTGTATTTCCCTTCCTTTTATTAATTTTGAAATGAAAAGGCTAACTGACAGTGGAGAACAACATTTAGTCATGCAAACCACGTGGCTTTCTTTTGTTTTCATGATGTTTCGTTTCCGGTCTTCCGTATATTTGAATTTAAGCTATTTTTGACACAAAAAAAACATGTTATATTAGATTTTTACCTAAAAGCAACTTTCTGATTGTAACCAGGTTTGTTTTATAATCTGTAAATGATATTATCTACTTAATAATACATTGACTAACTGCAACACCATTTTGATCAATTTTAAAATATTTAACAACTTTAAGCAATAAACATAAATTTAACAATAAGAAATAACAAATAATTGTTGTAAAAATTTATTTTTCATCGAAAATGTTTTTTGCTTTCAGGAAATGTTATCCATAGTCATACAAATAAGTAAAAGCAACTAAAAGTTTTTGAAATTAAATAATATCTTTGTTTTATTGAGTTTTGTATGTTACAATTCAGAGCTGATTTTAAGGTAGACGGGTCCGAAATAAAAAAAAAAAGTAAAATGGATTTGCTTTGGTCAAAGCCTTGTGCTTTTAACTAATTAGTCGCTAAATCGGAACACCTTGGAATTTCATGAGTTTTCATGAAATTACTTATGGGGGGGGGGTGTAATAAATAAAATAAAAAAATTACCATGATTTAAAAAATAAAATAAACACATTTATAATAATTTCCATCATTTGTGAATAGTTTCTGAAAGTTTCATGAAAATCCGACAATTATTTTTATTTTTACAAGATTTTCAAAATTAACGGCTCCCATTAAAAAGAAAATTAAAAAAAAAATACACGCGCTCATGAAGGTACCTATTTTATTGTTAATATCTGAAGCCAGTCAAAATATTGAAACCATAACAAGAACTGACATGAATTGTGGGCATTTACTTTATAAATACAGCGCCAAGACTTGTCGGTAAGAAAAGCTTTTTAAAAACATAATAGACATAATTTGGTTGTTATCTTTACCAAGTCTTGTTTGAAAGGATATTTGCCGCCTGAGTTCACCCAGTAAATTAGGCTGTTCGGAAGGGAATGTCGTATTTCACAGCTATGAATTCTGAGTCATTCAAACAGGGCAAAAACCAGTGTTGAATGGTAGGAAAATGTGTCTAGAATTAGTTGATCATCTTTTCTATTAGGCTGCTCGGAAAGTATTTTCCCGCTATGAATTATGAGCAGGGCCGGTGAAAGGGTCTCGTGCACCCCACCCCAGTCTATGATACATTTTCCATTAAATCTATGATGAGTCCCCCCCCCACGATCTACTACATCTCAATTTTTAGTATTTATATAAAATACAAATTTTATTGTAACATGATTATGTACAATAGCATAACATATGAAATATAGATGAACAATTCAACTTGGAAAATTGAAAATAAACACAATGTATCTAAATACAAATTAGAGACATGTTCCATCTTAAATAAATCAACAATGCTTTGTGGCAATTTTTAACATCAACTTGAGGTTTTTCTTGTTAAAAATTTGAATAATTTTAACACATTCAACATTATGAATAAAAAATAGTGAATTTTATATCGTGTTCTTTCGAGACTTAGCATTTGCAAAACAAATTCACGGGTTTGGACGAAAAATAGAAAGACCCCTGAATGACGTCAAAATCCGTGAAAAAATTTCATCCCGTAATAGTTGTGCTTAGTTTAATTTGTAATGTATATAAATGTAGGTAGAAAAAAAAAGCAAATGTTGGTAAGATAGCAAGGATCATAAATCACTGCCCATGCCACGCAATCTGGTTTGCCCACCTTCGTTTGAGGAGTTCGGGGGCAGTACGCACCAGGCCTGATTATGAGCCAACCAACCAAAGCAGAATTAGGGTTGAATGGTAGGAAACTACATCTAGAATCACTTTATCATCTCTTCTATTAGACTGTTTGAAAAGTAATCACCGTATTTTCCGACTTACAAGACGCTGCAGCTTGGAAGACGCACCCTAATATTGGAAAGAAATTTCTTAGAAAAAAAAAAGTCATTCTCATACAACAACACATTCACCATGCGTCCCTCACATACTGGTGTCACGTATTGCTGACATTACTCATTCGTCCGATTTTGTTTGTATGGCAGTGACACACTAGTCAAGAACAGAAAGGCTCCCGCCGCTGCTAGTAAACAGAACGTGTTTAAGCTTGTGGCTCGGCCCCAGGAAGGTTTATAGTCTTTGAAATACTTGTAACAGCTAAGTACTGAGGTTACATCATAGAAAAAGCTAAATTAGATAGATGGCTAACATTATAGTGTAATGACTCAATATACAAACCCACAGCCCTATCAGTCAAGCCAATTAGGTGAACGTCTAAGCATACTTGAGCCTGGGCGTTGCCTTACATTCGTCTTGAAAGACGCACACGTATTTTTCAGGGAAAAAAGTGCGTCTTGTAAGCCGGAAAATACGGGACGTATTTCTCCGCTAAGAATTATGTGTCAACCAACCAAAGCACAACCATGAATTCTGAATTGTAAGAAAATGCGTTTAGAATTATTATAACAACTTCTTCATCTGGTGGTTTATCGTGTATTTCATTTTAATCCAACAAAGGAAAAGAAACATATTCGCCATTGATTCATGCATAATTCCGAAAGAGTAATACTGCTAAAGAGGCACATTGAAAACATCTGTGCGACGTATACGGATGCAGTTAGATGTGATCATTGTAAAAATGACCATTGTAACATATCCAATAAGACTGTCTCTGGAAAATGATCCCACCCAGAATAATGATCTTTTGAAAAAGTCTATTGGAATGGATTTATGTCAAAACATTGGCGGTCTTACGCAAAATCTCAATGTGTTATGTTAAGCTGTCCACAGACATCTCAAGTGAATTGGGAATTTGGTTTCTTCAGAAGCTTTCGCTTTTGCATTGAAAGCAATGATCTCCCATCAGCAGCATCTTTTTATCCAGGAATACCAGCCTTTAATTTTTGCCTCGAATTGTTACAGGTGATGAAAAATAGATTTTGCTTTTTGTTATGGTCCAAGTTCCTTTTACCACGGTGATGGTCCAAGGTAGAACCAATGAAGAATAACTCGAACACAGGTATGGAATAACACAGATATATATTACAAACAGAATATATGTACAAAAGAGTAGATGTGTTAGTAATAACAATCAGGTTAGGTTAGAGAGAACTATGTTGTCTCGAAGTATCACTATTCCAATGTCTTACAGTAATCGTCTAGCCGACTGCCCGACTCACTCTGTCTGTCTGTCTGTCTGTCTGACTGACTCTCTTTCACTGTCTCTCACTGACTCTCTCCGACTGACGATGTTCATTAACACGCCCACGTGTGTCAAATGTGGCACAAGGCCGGTTTAATGTGGGCTTTCCGAGCCCGTAGGCTCGGGCAAAAATTGCCCGTAGGACCCGTATAAACGGGATCGGGTTGGTCAACCTCCCCGAACGCAGCTCTGCCCTTCGGCGGAACCTCGTCCGGGTTCCTCTCTGCCCAGAGGCAGAGAGTTCGACCGTCTAGCCGAGTCGTCCAAAAAGGACTGACGAACGACTGACGATGTTCATTAACACGCCCACGTGTGTCAAATGTGACACAAGGCCGGTTTAATGTGGGCTTTTCGAGCCCGTAGTCTCGGGCAAAAATTGCCCGTAGAACCCGTATAAACGGGATCTGGTTGGTCAACCTCCCCGAACAAGGCTCTGCCCTTCGGTGGAACCTCGTCCGGGTTCCTCTCTGCCCAGAGGCAGAGAGTTCGACCGTCTAGCCGAGTCGTCCAAAAAGGACTGACGAACGACTGACTGCTGCTTCCTCTTGAGGCGCAGTATTTATGGGGTACGGACTAGTCCATAGAGGTTCCCATAACACTTTTTGACAAAAAATTAGAAAGACAGTGATTATCGGAACATGAGAAACTAATTTATCACCAAAACCAGGACTTCATCCATAAAGGTTTTTTTCTTTGTGTTTGATGGAATATGAGAGATGTCATCCATTACGATCGACTGAAACATGGAAGGACCATCACTGCAGATATTTATTGACAACAACATGGAGGAAAAAGGAAACCTCGCCAGTGTAGTCGGTATTCTCCACAATACCTGACTGACCTTGGCTTTGCTGATGATTTTGCATTAATTTCTCAATGTATCGAAGATTCATAATCATGCTGCAGTCATTCGAGCTATTAGCGAATCAGGTATGTCTCTGTTACAACGAGAGTAAGAAAAATACATCACAACTTCCCCTGAACATTCCCAGTTGAAATCACTCAATACTACATCCAACAAAAGAGTTAAGGACTTCAAATATCTTGGACCTCACATAATAGATTCCCAATAAGACTTCAACATCCGCAAAACTCTTTCATGGGAAGCGTGTAACAAACTTCACAAGATTTGGCGCTTGAACCTTCCATCCTCCTTAAAAGTCCAAACCACTCGAACATTGATTGAACCAATCCAGCTGTATGGATAATGTTATTAAGCTTATCAGACGATATGAAAAGAACTTACATAAAATATATAGACAGCACTTATCTATATTATTTAATAAAACATGTATGAATATATATATATATATATATATATATATATATATATATATATATAATAGAACTCCCCAAATCAAAACAAAGTATAATGTAGACTTCCTCGAATTAGACTTCCTCAAATTTGGACTCATCTTCAAATCTGAACTTTTGTATTTGACATAAATATGAAGCCTTTTCTTCATCGGATACGAACAGTACCCTCAATACAAAATATCTCGGATGTTCGGTTTAGAGGATTTGTACTGTAAATCCTTATTTTTGTCTTCGTTTACAAATTGTAATTGTTTTTTAATATATTTCATAAATTTTTAAACATTTCATAAAGTGTCTTAGTTTTTCACAAATTACAATATTAGTTTAGCACAAATTTTTCTATAAATGTACAAAAAATATTTGACAACTAATTACTATTAGTTGTCAAATATTTTTTGTACATTTATGCATTCAATTTACACTTTAAATAAGAAACGAATCAGCGTTACAAACTACCTTTTGAATTGTAAAATCTAAAACATAATAAAAATTTTAAGCTTTCCACAGCAGCCTTTTCTTCCTCAAATCCGGACAGTATCCTTAATACCGAACATTTCGGATGTTCGGTTTACAGTCGTAAGATGTTCAGAGGATAAATTATATAAAAATTGTCCGAATGTTCTTTTTTTCCGAGCGCTTTCGGATATACATTTAGCCATTTTCAAGGATTAAATATTTTAACTGTTAAATAAAAAATAGTTTGTTGCATGTATTTTATGTATTTATATAGTGTTTTCATTTTTCAAAACCTAGTCAAGATATTCTGTCCATGTTCATATTTAATATTATTAAGTGTTGTCTTTTTTTGTTTTTATTAATAAGGCTTCCATTAATTTTAGCCTTTTTTGCATATAGATGATGCTATTATATTTGTGTTGTTAACAAGTATGTTCTGAATAGTGTCCGGTAGGTCTCCATGAACATTTAAATGAGATCTAATTGAGCTATTGTCAGAAAGGTGTACAGTGAGTCTGCGTGTCAAACATGTTGTAGTGTGGTCTTTAGGGTTTATTTTATTTATCTTTGCTCTACTTAGCGTATTGAGCACTCTAAGTTTTAACTTAGTTACTCGCTTGAAGTTTTTTCTTTGGACTGCAAATTTAAGACACTGGACGATTTTCTTTTCACCTTTTTGGGACATTTCTAGTTATTTCTTTTTTTCTTCCCAATTTTTTTCTCGGATAATAATTTGTTTTCATAAACTTGCAGGTTGTGCTATCCGAGGTTTTTACTAACTGAGTATAATTATTTATATATATATATATATATATATATATATATATATATATATATATATATATAATTTTATATGCGCTGTATTTAGTGGAAATCGCTCAATATCAGTGATAGAGCTAACATATTCAGTTGTATGGATATCTATACAACTGAATATATATATATATATTTATATATATATAAGTCAACATAGAAGTCAGCACTTAGAGGCGACAGTCTGTTTCATGCTAGATGCAATCGTCAGGCCACATGCATCTAGCATGAAACAGACTATCGCCTCTAAGTGTTGACTTCTATGTTCACTTTTATATTTACACACGCTCTATCTCTGATATTGAGCACTTTATCCCATAAATATAGCATATTTTAAGACCATATATATATATATATATATATATATATATATATATATATATATATATATATATTGTGCGTGTATGTGTGTGTGTGTGTGTGTGTGTACATGATGTAGAAGCAAAATTGTCCAAATCGTGTAACAGCATAATTGTCCATCCCACAAAATGTTTAATATCTAAAAAAACAATAGATTAATTGAGTTTCTTTCTTCCAGGTTTTCAGATAAGTCGTTTAGCCATCTTGATACTATTTCTTGTAACAGTCACTGTAAAACCCTTTGAGTTATTCAGCTAGAAAGAGAACAGGTTAAAATCGTTTTGTGTCAGCCCCACTGTTTTCCCAACTGAGCAATAGTGGGAGGAAAAAATCACTCAGGCCTTCAGTAATGGTACCAACATTCATAATCTGCTCTCCATCTTCAAAGTTCATCCAAGAACCATCAAGAGAACTGTGGATAAGTTTAAATAAAGGAAGCAGCGGAGAGGAAAACAAGGATCAGGAGGCCACAAAGCATTAGGAATCATCATTTCAACTTAGAGCTAAAGAGATCAATTAGAAAAGATCGAACTCAATTCATAAGACGTTTGGCACGTGAGAGAGGGGTTTCAGCAATGACAGTCTAAAGAGTAGTGAAAAAAGACTTGAAAATGAAATCGTATGTTAAACCTCTGAGACACCTTGTTACCACATGACAGAAAGTTAGAAGCTTAGAGAGGGCGAAGATCATCTTGAATATTGGAAAATGATCCTGGAATAATAAAAAAAAAATTGAACTTTATTTTACTCCTTCATGAGTTTCCGATCCTTAGCTATGATTAATTAATGATGAACATGTCATTTTCGGTTATGATCGATTTCATCGTGATTCTTCTGTTAAGCTTGGAGAGACATTCTTATTGATCAAAGTAAAGTCCAATAGTGTTCTATAAACGTCGGGGAATTCCAATAAGATATCTTTAATCATTTCTAAGATACAACGGTTCAGAGCTTAATATAACAAATGGACAATTTTGCTTTTACACGATTTGAACAATTTTGCTGTTACACCCGGTATACACACACACACACACACACACACACACACACACACACACACACACACACATATATATATATATATATATATATATATCAAATGTGTGAGTCGATAGTTCGTAGCAAATTTTATGTAAATGTGTAATCTTATTACTGTTTCAATAAATGATCTCTTATAGCGTCCAATTTCAAATATTAGGTTTACTGACAGCAAACAGATTTGAGTTCTATTTGCTTGCCAATTCCAGTCACAAGATGCACGCTGAAGGTATTTCAACTTCTACATGCAGAAAAACATTCCGTTGGGAAGGATATTAGAATAATGCAGAAACTGGCAGCACGTTGCCTGCATACGGGTAGAAAATGAATTTAGTAAATACCCAAAACTAGAAAGGGGTGTAAGAAAAGGATGTGTCTTTTCACCGGACCTATTCAACATATGCCGTGAGGTGATTCTGATACCTAACAGGATTCGTTATTGGCGGCCACAATCTTAACATAAGATATGCAAATGATACAGTGCTGGTATCAGGCACAGAACTGGGACTACAAGAAGGTAGTAAGACCTGCTAGGTAACCTTGACACACCTGGGAAGGATATTAGAATAATCCAGAACCTATGCTAGAAAGGAGTGTAAGGCAAGGACGTGTATTCTCACTTGATTTATTCAACCTATACAATAAGCCGACCCTATAAAAATTAGAAATCCTTCCAGGATTCACTATTGGCGGCCACAATCTTAACAACACAAGATATGCAGATGACACAGTGTTGATAGCAGACATAGACAAGAACTCATATAAAAGGTAGTGAAGGAAAGCGAGAAGAAAGGACTAAGCATCAATTGCTAGAAGATGGAATGCATGGTTGATAGCAAAAGTGACAGCCCAACATACAAATTACAAAAGACGCCAAAAGTGTAACAGTTTACATATCCGGGAAGTGTTGTAAATGAGGACTGAAAGTGTGACACTGAAACCCGAAGGCGCATTGTTAGTGGTAAAATTAGCCGTTTCCCTATAAGGAAACATTTGGCATCAATTGACCGATCAGCCAGTACTGCTTTCCGTCAAAATTTTAAAAAATTATCTTGAAACAATTTTTCAGGAAGACAGCCTAGTAGCTGTTATCGCTCTTTCTATTTCTTTCCTAATTTTTTGTTTGAAGTAGTGTGGAACGTCAACTTCTTGATTATGTCATTATTTTCTCTACGAGTCATCCATTTTATTTGTTGCTGCTGTTGGTAGTCCTCAAGTGGTTTATACTATTTCGTACAGTATTTTGTTATCTGTAGCGCCTGCCTGATCTTTGCCAAGGCCCTCAGGCTTTACTAGCTGAAAGCATCTTCCCCCATTGATCATAGAAAGCCGTTGTATACAACTGACAGTCTAGATCAGCGTTTCTCAATCAGGGTTTCCCGGAACCCTGACGTCCCTAAGGTTTCCGCGGGAACAGGTGAGATAAGCCAATGAATTTTTTATTTTTTATTTAATTTCATATACGTAATATTACTAAACACACACAATATATTCTTGGTTAACCAATTACGTTATTAAAAAAATATAACAATCATTGAGAATATATTTAGTGATGTCTGTACGGCACCAGTGTGAAATCACCTTCACTAGTCAGTGCCCACTCAGAAAATGGGACCCGTACTTAAAGTTACTTATTTCTTTTTACAGAAATACCTAATCACCAAATGTGGTGATCTTTGAAGAGGAAACATTCCGAAAATTGTGAAAAATATATATTATGATGTTTACCACGTGAACTACGATGAAAATAAAATGAGAAAGATATGGTATATAATTTTGCTTTTGCGCAGGGCTTCCTTGAGACATGTAATTTATTTTAAGGGTTACGCAAGGGTAAAAAGGTTGAGAAACGCTGGTCTAGATATTTCTAAATGAGTTTGGTGTCAAAACGAAAGTCTCGATCCGAAAACGCTATTTAAGAAAATGACACGAGTTTTCAGGTTGACCTTTTGGTTTTGCAGCAATTTGCAGTGTTAGGCGAAACTTCCTCCTATTCTTAATTTATAATTTATCCCTACGCCGAGGTATCTGAAGTGTTCAATATTTACCAATTCCATATCCTGAATTTTTTTGATGGTTTCCGAGTTAGGGTTAGGCTTTCACTGCTTTCATTCCAATTCAACATCCTGGTTTTTATTTTGGAAAGGTTTATCTTGAGTCCTATTTCTTGGAACACTTGGAATAGGAAATTGATTTTCTGTTCAAGATCATTCTTATCCCGGCTATACATACCTATGTCATGAGCATAGTCCCTCTTCTTCATTAGTACATTGGCGTAGGGAGAAAAAACACAATCGTTGTCTTCTATTGATAGATTCCTTTGGGATTTGGTACGCAAAGCTTAAATGACTAGTGCTCATCTCATCTGTGTTTGTAAATAAGCAGGGCATATAGTCTAGGAAGAGACGAAATAGGTTGGGTCTCTCTATTTATTCTTGTACTCCGGATGAAGTGAAGGGGAAGTCTCTTTTGATATGCTTCTGTGAGGTCGACAAAACAGGTATACAGTTTCCTGTTAAAGAGGTAAGCCATTTATTGGAGTTGTTTGGTGACATATATGTCTTCATCTCATCGCTTACCAAAACGAATACCAAATCGACAGAATCCAAAGAATGATCTGCAATGTAATCGATCCTGACTTCCTTACCGACGTGACGTAGCTTCCCTCTGTCTTTTCTACAAATATTTCCATGGCAACTGCTCTGACGAGTTTTTTTTGGTGCCTCTTGCCAATTAGGTCCCACCCGTTTAGTGCTGAACTAGCTAGATGCAACCGCCATTTCTAGTCTAACAATTTCTTTTCTCGCACTTCACGCTAGTGGAACTCCCTTCCGTTTACTTGCTTCTCGAATAACTACAATCTTCAAAAAATTAAACGCAACGTCAATCGCCATGATCTGTCTTCATCATTTGTTCTGTCCTCAATACCCCCCTACACTCAGTCTTTTCTCTCACTTTCATTCTCTGTAATCCTTTGCGTGCTAGGTGCATTTCCGTTATGGTAATTTACCCACGCACGAATGTACTCTCCCAGCTATAAATAGGAGCAGGTACTGCCTTTTTGAGGGTGAAGTTTCCAGCAGTCAGCCCCGACAGTTGGACCGAACATTCTTGCTGTAACACTTTCGTTTGTATATGTTTGTATTACTGTTTCTGTTAATATATTTGTTTAACTCAATTCCTCTCTTGTGTCGTTATTTATGGCCCTAACAAGGCTACAGCAATGATAAAAAAATAAAACGATGAGAGCCTAGTTAATATAATCATTAATATTTTCACCATGATGGATCCAATTGAGATACCTCTGTAGGTGTGAGAGTTTTGAGGGCCCTCTTTCTGTTTCTATAATGCATTAATTCGTGATAAACCTCACTTTTGGGAGATGCAATTTTGATCCCAGGCTTCTTTCGTAAAATAGAGAAACTTGTTATTGAATTCGGAGAGAAATCTCACCCATAATGTCAAGTAATGCTTTATTATTTCTTAGGATTCTGATAGCTTTCTTAGTTTCCTCATCACTGGGTTCATTATTGTTTATGTTTGGAGACGGACGGTGGATGGATATATGTTCTATTTTCTGTGGGCATCTTAAGTTTAGTCAGGGCTGAATTATGACTCAAAATGTTTCTTGGGACCAGGACATTTCTTCTGTGCAGGTATTGATTGTATATTATTGTGGATAGCAAAAGATGCCTTTTAAGCAAAGTATTAAGAAAAGGAAACTTTTGTTAGAATCAAAGAAATGGGGCACTAAACTGTTATATAATATTAGTCCCCCTATGTGGCAGTGATTGATCGACAATCTCCTCAGATATATGAGAGACTTGAAACGACAGAAATGTGGTCCTACAGAAGGTTGCTGGGAATACCACAGACCGAATATGTGGGCAACGGCGACATTTTAAAGAAAATAGAAACAAAAATACTCTTATACGGAGCATTATGAAGAGACAGTTGAAATTTTTTTGGCATATAATGAGGAAAGAGGGCTTGGAAACTTTGATACTCACACGACAAATTGAAGGCTAGTAGGGGAGAGGAAAACAACGCAAGCTTGAGCAAATGGATGATGGAACAAAATTTAAAAAAGATAACAAAAGTTAAAATTTATTAAGAGCTAGAAACGACAAGAAATTGTGGAGAGCCATCATCGCCAACGTCCTGAACGGACACGACGCCTAAAAGACGGAAAAGGAGCTTAAGTAACTGGATGACGGAACGAGCTTTTGAAGAGATAACAAAAAGTTAAAATTTATTAAGAGCTACAAAGGACAGGAAATTGTGGAGAGCCATTATCGTCAACGTCTGGAAAAATTACATGACATATAGAAGAAAAACGATCTTGAGTAAATGGATGGCGAAACAAGGTTTAGAAGAGATAAAAGTGTCAAAATTTATTAAGAGCAACAAAGGACAGGAAAATGTGGATAGCCATTATCGCCAACGTCTTGAAAAAGACATGACACAAAGAAGAAAAACGATCTTGTGTAAATGAATGGCGGAATAAGGTTTAGAAGAGATATAAAAGTCAAAATTTATCAAGAGGTACAAAGGACAGGAAAATGTGGAGAGCCATTATCGCCAACGTCTTGAAAAAGACATGACACATAGAAGAAAAACGATCTTGAGTAAATGGATGGCGGAATAAGGTTTAGAAGAGATATAAAAGTCAAAATTTATTAAGAGCTACAAAGGACAGGAAAATGTGGAGAGCCATTATTGCCAACGTCTTGAAAAAGACATGACACATAGAAGAAAAACGATCTTGAGTAAATGGATGGCGGAATAAGGTTTAGAAGAGATATAAAAGTCAAAATTTATTAAGAGCTACAAAGGACAGGAAAATGTGGAGAGCCATTATCGCCAACGTCTTGAAAAAGACATGACACATAGAAGAAAAACGATCTTGAGTAAATGGATGGCGGAATAAGGTTTAGAAGAGATATAAAAGTCAAAATTTATCAAGAGCTACAAAGGACAGGAAAATGTGGAGAGCCATTATCGCCAACGTCTTGAAAAAGACATGACACATAGAAGAAAAACGATCTTGAGTAAATGGATGGCGGAATAAGGTTTAGAAGAGATATAAAAGTCAAAATTTATCAAGAGCTACAAAGGACAGGAAAATGTGGAGAGCTATGATCGCCAACGTCTTGAAAAAGACATGACACATAGAAGAAAAACGATCTTGAGTAAATGGATGGCGGAATAAGGTTTAGAAGAGATATAAAAGTCAAAATTTATTAAGAGCTACAAAGGACAGGAAAATGTGGAGAGCCATTATCGCCAACGTCTTGAAAAAGACATGACACATAGAAGAAAAACGATCTTGAGTAAATGGATGGCGGAATAAGGTTTAGAAGAGATATAAAAGTCAAAATTTATTAAGAGCTACAAAGGACAGGAAAATGTGGAGAGCCATTATCGCCAACGTCTTGAAAAAGACATGACACATAGAAGAAAAACGATCTTGAGTAAATGGATGGCGGAATAAGGTTTAGAAGAGATATAAAAGTCAAAATTTATTAAGAGCTACAAAGGACAGGAAAATGTGGAGAGCCATTATCGCCAACGTCTTGAAAAAGACATGACACATAGAAGAAAAACGATCTTGAGTAAATGGATGGCGGAATAAGGTTTAGAAGAGATATAAAAGTCAAAATTTATTAAGAGCTACAAAGGACAGGAAAATGTGGAGAGCCATTATCGCCAACGTCTTGAAAAAGACATGACACATAGAAGAAAAACGATCTTGAGTAAATGGATGGCGGAATAAGGTTTAGAAGAGATATAAAAGTCAAAATTTATCAAGAGCTACAAAAGACAGGAAAATGTGGAGAGCCATTATCGCCAACGTCTTGAAAAAGACATGACACATAGAAGAAAAACGATCTTGAGTAAATGGATGGCGGAATAAGGTTTAGAAGAGATATAAAAGTCAAAATTTATTAAGAGCTACAAAGGACAGGAAAATGTGGAGAGCCATTATCGCCAACGTCTTGAAAAAGACATGACACATAGAAGAAAAACGATCTTGAGTAAATGGATGGCGGAATAAGGTTTAGAAGAGATATAAAAGTCAAAATTTATTAAGAGCTACAAAGGACAGGAAAATGTGGATAGCCATTATCGCCAACGTCTTGAAAAAGACATGACACATAGAAGAAAAACGATCTTGAGTAAATGGATGGCGGAATAAGGTTTAGAAGAGATATAAAAGTCAAAATTTATTAAGAGCTACAAAGGACAGGAAAATGTGGAGAGCCATTATCGCCAACGTCTTGAAAAAGACATGACACATAGAAGAAAAACGATCTTGAGTAAATGGATGGCGGAATAAGGTTTAGAAGAGATATAAAAGTCAAAGTTTATTAAGAGCTACAAAGGACAGGAAAATGTGGAGAGCCATTATCGCCAACGTCTTGAAAAAGACATGACACATAGAAGAAAAACGATCTTGAGTAAATGGATGGCGGAATAAGGTTTAGAAGAGATATAAAAGTCAAAATTTATTAAGAGCTACAAAGGACAGGAAAATGTGGAGAGCCATTATCGCCAACGTCTTGAAAAAGACATGACACATAGAAGAAAAACGATCTTGAGTAAATGGATGGCGGAATAAGGTTTAGAAGAGATATAAAAGTCAAAATTTATTAAGAGCTACAAAGGACAGGAAAATGTGGAGAGCCATTATCGCCAACGTCTTGAAAAAGACATGACACATAGAAGAAAAACGATCTTGAGTAAATGGATGGCGGAATAAGGTTTAGAAGAGATATAAAAGTCAAAATTTATTAAGAGCTACAAAGGACAGGAAAATGTGGAGAGCCATTATCGCCAACGTCTCGAAAAAGACATGACACATAGAAGAAAAACGATCTTGAGTAAATGGATGTCGGAATAAGGTTTAGAAGAGATATAAAAGTCAGAATTTATCAAGAGCTACAAAGGACAGGAAAATGTGGAGAGCCATTATCGCCAACGTCTCGAAAAAGACATGACACATAGAAGAAAAACGATCTTGAGTAAATGGATGGCGGAATAAGGTTTAGAAGAGATATAAAAGTCAGAATTTATCAAGAGCTACAAAGGACAGGAAAATGTGGAGAGCCATTATCGCCAACGTCTCGAAAAAGACATGACACATAGAAGAAAAATGATCTTGAGTAAATGGATGGCGGAATAAGGTTTAGAAGAGATATAAAAGTCAAAATTTATTAAGAGCTACAAAGGACAGGAAAATGTGGAGAGCCATTATCGCCAACGTCTCGAAAAAGACATGACACATAGAAGAAAAACGATCTTGAGTAAATGGATGGCGGAATAAGGTTTAGAAGAGATATAAAAGTCAGAATTTATCAAGAGCTACAAAGGACAGGAAAATGTGGAGAGCCATTATCGCCAACGTCTCGAAAAAGACATGACACATAGAAGAAAAACGATCTTGAGTAAATGGATGGCGGAATAAGGTTTAGAAGAGATATAAAAGTCAGAATTTATCAAGAGCTACAAAGGACAGGAAAATGTGGAGAGCCATTATCGCCAACGTCTCGAAAAAGACATGACACATAGAAGAAAAACGATCTTGAGTAAATGGATGGCGGAATAAGGTTTAGAAGAGATATAAAAGTCAAAATTTATTAGGAGCTACAAAGGACAGGAAAATGTGGAGAGCCATTATCGCCAACGTCTTGAAAAAGACATGACACATAGAAGAAAAACGATCTTGAGTAAATGGATGGCGGAATAAGGTTTAGAAGAGATATAAAAGTCAAAATTTATTAAGAGCTACAAAGGACAGGAAAATGTGGAGAGCCATTATCGCCAACGTCTTGAAAAAGACATGACACATAGAAGAAAAACGATCTTGAGTAAATGGATGGCGGAATAAGGTTTAGAAGAGATATAAAAGTCAAAATTTATTAAGAGCTACAAAGGACAGGAAAATGTGGAGAGCCATTATCGCCAACGTCTTGAAAAAGACATGACACATAGAAGAAAAACGATCTTGAGTAAATGGATGGCGGAATAAGGTTTAGAAGAGATATAAAAGTCAAAATTTATTAAGAGCTACAAAGGACAGGAAAATGTGGATAGCCATTATCGCCAACGTCTTGAAAAAGACA
Source organism: Acanthosepion esculentum (assembly GCA_964036315.1). Classification (NCBI taxonomy): domain Eukaryota; kingdom Metazoa; phylum Mollusca; class Cephalopoda; order Sepiida; family Sepiidae; genus Acanthosepion; species Acanthosepion esculentum. The sequence continues at coordinate 9,820,952 of OZ038519.1, read as the reverse complement.
TGACACATAGAAGAAAAACGATCTTGAGTAAATGGATGGCGGAATAAGGTTTAGAAGAGATATAAAAGTCAAAATTTATTAAGAGCTACAAAGGACAGGAAAATGTGGAGAGCCATTATCGCCAACGTCTTGAAAAAGACATGACACATAGAAGAAAAACGATCTTGAGTAAATGGATGGCGGAATAAGGTTTAGAAGAGATATAAAAGTCAAAATTTATTAAGAGCTACAAAGGACAGGAAAATGTGGATAGCCATTATCGCCAACGTCTTGAAAAAGACATGACACATAGAAGAAAAACGATCTTGAGTAAATGGATGGCGGAATAAGGTTTAGAAGAGATATAAAAGTCAAAATTTATTAAGAGCTACAAAGGACAGGAAAATGTGGAGAGCCATTATCGCCAACGTCTTGAAAAAGACATGACACATAGAAGAAAAACGATCTTGAGTAAATGGATGGCGGAATAAGGTTTAGAAGAGATATAAAAGTCAAAATTTATTAAGAGCTACAAAGGACAGGAAAATGTGGAGAGCCATTATCGCCAACGTCTCGAAAAAGACATGACACATAGAAGAAAAACGATCTTGAGTAAATGGATGGCGGAATAAGGTTTAGAAGAGATATAAAAGTCAAAATTTATCAAGAGCTACAAAGGACAGGAAAATGTGGAGAGCCATTATCGCCAACGTCTTGAAAAAGACATGACACATAGAAGAAAAATGATCTTGAGTAAATGGATGGCGGAATAAGGTTTAGAAGAGATATAAAAGTCAAAATTTATTAAGAGCTACAAAGGACAGGAAAATGTGGAGAGCCATTATCGCCAACGTCTTGAAAAAGACATGACACATAGAAGAAAAACGATCTTGAGTAAATGGATGGCGGAATAAGGTTTAGAAGAGATATAAAAGTCAAAATTTATTAAGAGCTACAAAGGACAGGAAAATGTGGAGAGCCATTATTGCCAACGTCTCGAAAAAGACATGACACATAGAAGAAAAACGATCTTGAGTAAATGGATGGCGGAATAAGGTTTAGAAGAGATATAAAAGTCAAAATTTATCAAGAGCTACAAAGGACAGGAAAATGTGGAGAGCCATTATCGCCAACGTCTTGAAAAAGACATGACACATAGAAGAAAAATGATCTTGAGTAAATGGATGGCGGAATAAGGTTTAGAAGAGATATAAAAGTCAAAATTTATTAAGAGCTACAAAGGACAGGAAAATGTGGAGAGCCATTATCGCCAACGTCTTGAAAAAGACATGACACATAGAAGAAAAACGATCTTGAGTAAATGGATGGCGGAATAAGGTTTAAAAGAGATATAAAAGTCAAAATTTATTAAGAGCTACAAAGGACAGGAAAATGTGGAGAGCCATTATCGCCAACGTCTTGAAAAAGACATGACACATAGAAGAAAAACGATCTTGAGTAAATGGATGGCGGAATAAGGTTTAGAAGAGATATAAAAGTCAAAATTTATCAAGAGCTACAAAGGACAGGAAAATGTGGAGAGCCATTATCGCCAACGTCTTGAAAAAGACATGACACATAGAAGAAAAACGATCTTGAGTAAATGGATGGCGGAATAAGGTTTAGAAGAGATATAAAAGTCAAAATTTATTAAGAGCTACAAAGGACAGGAAAATGTGGAGAGCCATTATCGCCAACGTCTTGAAAAAGACATGACACATAGAAGAAAAACGATCTTGAGTAAATGGATGGCGGAATAAGGTTTAGAAGAGATATAAAAGTCAAAATTTATCAAGAGCTACAAAGGACAGGAAAATGTGGAGAGCTATGATCGCCAATGTCCTGAAGGGACACGACACATAAAAGACGAGGAAGAATGAGGAGGAAAGCTTGGATTATATTCAGAGGTCATAATAAAATCAAGAAGGAAGCAAAACGTGACCAATTTATCAAGATTGTGCAGATGAATTGTTGGAAAATGGAGTAGGGCAACAAAAAGTAAACATTGCAAAAAATAGGAAGCCTCGATCACTAACGTTCTGAAGTGAGTGAACGAAGAAGAAATCAAATACAGGCAGTTGTATCAGTCTTATTTCTATCAGTCTTATTTCTATCAGTCTTATTTACCAGCATGTGATTTGTATTCTTGTCAAACTAATCTATTCTTGCTTTATAAAAATAACTATCGTATTTCACGGCATATAAGACGCACATTTTTTACTAAAAATGTCTTTTAAAATTCCCCTACGTCTTATATGTAGGTTTAAAATTCGCGATAGTCGGCCGAAATTAGCTACCTAGCAACTCCTATTAGCTTAGACTTTAGAGTAACTTTTATTTATACATATTGTCATTATTTAAAAGGCTATTATTCAGATTAAAAGTGTTATCATTGATAATATTCATTATATTAATTTCATCACGTTTAATATTAGTACTTTGTTTCACTAAAATTATATGCAATAAATTCAAATTATATGTTTGTAAAATATATTTGTTTCATTAATATTTTTCTTGCAATAACTTCCAGTTGCATTGGTATAAATAGAATCAGAATTTTTATATCCTAATTATTCCACTAAGACGTTTACAAGACGCAGGTTGTACAGATCATATAAATGGAAATCTTTGACTGAATTTTAATGGCAACTCTACTGTTTTTGCTCAATTGCATCTTTCGCTATTCCCAATTCCCCTTCGAATTTCAGTGTCGTATTTTTCGTCCTCACTTGCCAGAGATTTAAATTGTTATAATTGTTTGATTTTGGTTGTTGGTTGCTTGCTTTATTTAGCGGCATATCAACACCTCTATGGGTTATTAAATTTTATTTTAACTATCGTATTTGACGGCATATAAAGTGCACTTTTTTCACTAAAAACATCTTTTAAAATTCCCCTTCGTCATATGTCATATGTAGGTTTAAAATTCGCGATAATCGGCCAAAATTACCTACCTGGCAACTCCTATTAGCTTAGACTTAAACATGAAGGAGCAATGGAACACATAAATGGCAATGCCTGATCTCGACCTTACACTTCCAGGAAGAATAAAAAGACCCAGCATTATACAAGTCTGCGAATGGGTGAAGTAAGCTTGGGATAATATTAGACGAGAAATTGTTGTGAAATCTTTTAAAAGGTGTGGCATTAGCAATGCTCTCAATTGAACGGAAGATGACGCATTATTTAACGACCATGACAGTAGTATTGAAAATGAGTCTCAGAGTTTTGATAAGGAAGACGACGAATTTTATGAATTTGAAGATGAATAAAATTTTAATGGTAACTGTACTGTTTTTCTCATTTGTAATAATTGCTTGATTTTTATTTTGTTTTCTTACCTCTGGATATAATAAAATTTTTATAGGCTCGTGTTCTTTTTTTTCCTATTATTTTTCATTAATTGTAATCATAGCTTGTTTAACCAAAATAATATCTCATAAATATAGACTAAGCGGGACCATTTACTAATAATTTTATTAATTTTATTATTACTAATTTTTTATTGATTTGCCCTCGGGTGCGTCTTATACACCCGTGCGTCTTATATGCCATCAAATACGGTGATTCATGTATTCTGTTTTAAAACTCACATTTAAAAAGGAATAACTATCTTATTCATAACCAGTATGGTCCTTTTTCATCCAGTGTAATATATATATATATATATATATATGTCTATGTGTGTATGTTTCTATGTACGCACCTCTGATAGTCGCTTCTTGTCGTGGTGGAGGAGCTTGTCTGGTCTAATGATTCTGTCTGAGTTCTAAACTCCTGGTAGGGCCACCCACTCTTGGCGGCAAGGTCGAAGATAAGGACCCAGACTAAGCGCGACCAAGCCCAAAGACCCCAACGGTGGAACCTGCGGATAAAGAGGGCTGCGCATGACGGACATGTTACAGAAGGCCCCACTCGAAATTATAACAGAGTCATCGGCAGTCCGTTCTTTCTTTTTATGTGCCATGTCTTTTCAGGACGTAGGCGATCACGGCTCTCCACATCTCCCTATCCCTTGCAGCTCTCAACAAGTTCCTAACCCCCAGACCACGTCCTGTCATCCACTTGCTTAAGCCTGACAGGTATGTCACGCGTTGTTCTCCTTTGTCTCTCTTTCCCTCTATTCGACCCGTGAGTTTCAGATTCTCCAGGCCTTCCTTCCTCATCATGTGTCCCAGAAACTTCAGCTGCCTCTTTCTGTAAGTATAAGCCTCCTCCTTGTTTTCAACCTCTCTAAGACCTCATCGTTGCTCACACGCTCGGTCCATGATATCCTTAGCATCCTTCTGTCGACCCATATCTCCGTCGCCTCGAGTCTCTTCTTCATCTTTGAGGAAATCGTTTAACATTCGCTGTCGTAAAGAAGGACAGATGTCACGTAACAGCTCAGTATTCTTTTCTTTGTTACCAAAGAAATCCTCCTGTTTCGTAATACTCTGCCCAGCTTTTGGAATGTATTCTTGGCCATCCCAATGCGTCTACGGATCTCAGAGTCGCATTTGCCGTCCTCTTTATAGTTTCATAACTGGGTTCTGTATGTCTCATTCCATATCAGCCGCAGGGAAAGGGCATTAATCCAATGTGGATCACACTTCCTGACAAGTTAAGGTCCACCATAAAGAAGTTCATGCCATGGACACTTTCTTCTGCTCTGGTTTTCTTTCATTTTCAACCAAATCTTGCAAAGCCAAACGGCGATAGGGAATTGATGACGGGAGCAGGTTTTGGTGAAAATGGAAGCTTCTAGTGCTGAATCTGCCTGTTGGCGGTGACTGTAGTTATCAACACCATCATCATAAAGGAAGCGATCAGCAAATAAATAAATAAATAAATTTATGGATACGAGATAAAGCCGCCGACGATGACGACCCACGATGGCAAATAAATCGCTAAATAATGTCTCGCCCTTAGACTATGCAGTAGTATGAAACGAAAATAATCTACGTAATAAATGCGAATGTCAGTGTGTCACACTTTTTCAGCTTGTCTCCTGGAGGCCGTAACTTCAGATATCATACCATTTTGGAATCAGGCCAATTCCGTGAGCAAATGAAAAACACTCCGGACCAGATCAGGATCCGTAATCCTGAAATCTCCTCTCGGGAAACCGCTAGCCGGCCCCGTTTGATACGGGGTCTATGGGGAATTTTTGGCCGAGCCTACGGACTCGGATTGCCCCACATTAAACTTGGCCTTGGGCCACATCCTACCTCGTGGGGAGGCTGGTATATATAAGAATAGATTGAACGCTGGGCCATCCGACACATACTCACTAGTCATGTATTACACTTCTGTTGTACTAAACTGTTTAATATATGATATATCTGCAACCCTTGTTTTGTTGTTTCTTTAACCATTTACTTGGTCACAACGATTCAGTTTATACGTTATTTTAATAGATACAGAACAACCCAGAACAGTTTTATTCATAAATGTCTGGGTTATTTAAATAACCCCATCGTCTGATCTAAAATTGGTGATGACCTTAGAATTTAGATCACAGCATTGAAATAAAATGATGTAAACAATGTATAAAAAAAAAAAAATTCCCCGCAAACAACTTAAATAGAGCACACACCATTGTGATTGGCTATTGATCAACTACCAATCAAATGCGCGATGACGGGGTATATTATAGAAGTTAGTGTCTGTAAGCATTTTTAGAGGGCGTATCAGAGTCCGATCAGCTCTGATGGGGTCGACTTGGTGAGGTCAGTATGATGTTTGAAAGACCCGAAACTGCCCAATGATCCAATTCAGAACATCACTGACGACGCCCTCTAGCGCTAAAGAGCGTATATTCAAAGTATAAACAGAAGCATTTATTAATATTATGTTATGCTTTCGAAGAAATACAGGCTGTTCGGAAAGCTACTATGCACTTATATTTTTATTAATAGACATGTTTCAATATAGAATACAGGTAGCAAATTGTAAACAATGTTGTTCAAAACATATTGGGTTGACATCTGAAATATATAAAAAAAATACGATTAGAAAAACACACAGTAACTTTCCGAATACCCTGTATTATAGACAATAATTTTATAACATAGAGGAAACAAACAGCTACCAACATTTTTAAACAAATCAAACAGATTTAATTAAACCAATAATTCAAGACTTTTCACCTTATGTAAAAATAATGTTGCTTATGAATTCTCGTGTCCTTTGGGAGATTGTATCACGAATACTAATAATCAACTAACAGCATTAAATTCTTACATTGGTCACATATGCACCACACTCTCTCGTAGGTTGACTTGACATTTGTCCAAATTTACTGCAATTCGGGCACATATCGATCAGTTCATCACAAACAACCAAAATACGATTAAAATGCGACATTTATGAAAAATATGTCACCCACCACCTTGGCGGATAAGACCCTTGATAGCGAGGATGAGTCCATTAATCTGATAATAATGGATAAGACCCAGATTTAGGAGCCAAATGGATTTGAGGCGCCAAAAGAGAGAGGCCCTTAAGACTACAAAGAACAGGCGATGCTGGCCACGAGCAGACCTAAACTGACGTGTTAATGCATCAACAAGCAGACATCGGAAGAAGAGATATGATCAACCTTCAATCAATTCCAAACAGATACATGTAGTGGACTTCGTCCCCGACATTAACTGCTAAAGGAACATGCTTAGCAATTCTCTCTACTCATTCTCGTTGTATAATGTGTTAGTTATATAAAACTATGCTTTTTAGACTGTTCCCTTGCCTCGTCTTTTTGTTTCTAAGTCGCTAATTTTCCTATATGTAGGGTTGAAAATGATTCATCACCCACAAGGCCGCGTAAACGTCACTAAGACACAAGAAGCTACTCAGTGGGAAAGAATAAGAAAAAAAGAGAAACATTATTAAGGAGCGAGAACAATAGAAGAGGAATCAAGAATACAGTAGATAACGATTGACATTGCATTTAAATTTGTTTTCTAATCATTTCACCCCATGCAAGGCAGTAAAGCCACTAAGACACAAGGGGTTACTGAGTGTGAAAGAATAAGAAAAAAAGAGAAACATTATTAAGGAGCGAGAACAATAGAAGAGTAATCAAGAAGACAGTAGATAACGATTGACATTGCATTTAAATTTGTTTTCTAATCATTTCATACCATGCAAGGCAGTAAAGCCGCTAAGACAAAAAGGGTTACTGGGTGTGAAAGAATAAGTAAAAAGAGAAACATTATTAAGGTGCGAGAACAATAGAAGAGTAATTAAGAAGACAGTAGATAAGATTATCAGACTTATAAATATGTAGGATAGATTCTGTCGAGAAAAATTGTCTAGCACGACAAAGTGAACTAACGTTCCTGGCATCAGATAATTCTCATAAGCGTAGATACAGGGTTGAGAACTGATGACGCCAGGAAGGTCGTTAGGGGCAACGTAGGTCTAAGGATAGAGTCCTTGAGGACACCTGCAAAAGATCTAGAAGAGTGGCTATTCAAGACAACTTTCATTTCGGGTTTAGATGAGGGATTGAATTAGATGAAAATAGGCCAGAAATGTCGTTCATGATGACGGAAGTCTTTGAGTATAGAATCCAGAGGTTGGCAGTGAATATTTCGAAGACAGTATGAAAGCGTAATTCAGGTTAGCAGTGGATATCTCGTTTCAGTAGCAGAGCGTAGTTCTTTCTTCTGTTCTGGTCATCTTTGGTTCTGACAGGGTCGCATTGGACATTCGTAGAGAGTAACCAAAATGGCCGCCGTTATATAAGACGGATTGAATATTTTACGCCTTCTGATTGGTTAACCTTTGTTGGGGGAACTATAAAGTGAGTCCAGTCATTTGTGTTTGCTCACTAGTTACATAATATACTCAAAAATTGTAACAAGAAATACCATAACCTTTCAATTTGAGAAGGAGACCAGCAATCAAAAACCTATCAAACGCCTTCGAGATATTCAAAGCAACAACCCGAGCTTCACTATTCTTATGTAAAGATAATCTTGATAGACTCTTTTAGCAATAACAGTTGACACATCAGCAGTTGACCTGGAGGAGCGAAAGTCATATTGCTTGACAAAAAGATAACCCTACGAAGAGTGAATGCTTAATCAGTGCAGAGTTAATTAGATCTTCTAGTACTTTGCCAAAAGTAAGAAGAAGGCTAATAGGCCGTTAGTTAAAAGGATCAGACAGTTCCTCTGAGTTCTTAAAGCCTGGAACTACCAACTACTGGAACTTCATTGTCTGGACACGCAGATGGATCGCAGCAAAAGCTCACATCAAGTTATTCATAACAGGACTTGATATGTCATTAACTATAATTCGCGAAGATCTCATCAAATTCCTCGAAAGTTTTCTACGTGAAGGTGGAGTCAGAATGGTGCGTTTTCTACTTAGCAATACAAGTATGGATAGCAAGATCAAAGGTCGTCAAGCTGAAATGTTCGAGAGCATATCACAGTATCTCCACAATGTGATGTGATAAGCAGCATTCATATTTATCTTGAGGACAGTCTCTGAAGAATGAGAAATGGAATCAAGAAGAATATCCCACATATAGAACATTCCTACAGCCAAATTGCTAAAACAAACATACCTGATCTACGTAGATGATAGAGACTTTCTGTCAGACAATGGACGGTGAAAGCAGGTAATTCTGTACTCGGCTAAGAAAGTATTTCTGACTAGAAACCTGAAGGTATTCCAGGAAAAACAAAACCATTATTGGAGTGAGAGAACAGAAAGGTGGAGAAATATCAAGTATTTTCGTTTTTTCACTCCTTTTTAGGTTATTTAAAGCCAGAAAATATTTTTAGATTGTAAGAATTTGTTTTGGAAATAGTAATCGTTTAGTGGTACAAGTTTTACTAATTAACCCATAGCTGGAGGAGAAGAGGTGTATTCATACCATTCCCACGTGCAAGTGAATACAACGAAGCCAACGGGAATCGGAACTCGGCTCTTCCGTGAATAATTCCGCGCCATTATTCATTACACGAGACACACACCGAAGCTTACAGCAGCTGGTATTCCCAAGCGGTCACCCATCTATGTACTGACCATACTCAACGTTGCTTAACTTCGGTGATCTTACAGGAAACGGTGTTTCAACGTGATGTCACCGTTAGGAGATGCTGCAGATATCACCAAACATAAACATTTTGTAATCGCTAGTATGACTATTTGGAAGAATGTATAGATGAGACAAGGTAGTATTAGCGAATAGATTGATTTGATTGTTTAACGGCAAATCAACTCCTTTATGGGTCATTTAATATCGAAATTTAATTTTCTTGGGAGCTTTGAAGTAATAAAAATATATGCTATTCTGCTTTCACAATTGAGTACATGGTAGATAATACTCAGCTTTTTTTGCGCATATATATTTGTGTGGACATAATTACTAGAGGCAGTGATATGTATTTTATGTTGTAGTTTTGTTGATGTTATATTTTGGAAAACAGTTTGATTTCTTCAATAAATTGTAGGATATTTTATGGATTAATGTCATGAAAGAGTTCGTTCATGTTGGTTGTTTGTTTGAAATTTTTAGCAGCATATCAACACCTCTATGGGCTATTTAATGCCGAAATATAAATATTTTAAACACAATTTTATGGCTACAACGAGATGTATTTTGAACGCAATTGTATGCCTTCAACTACAGATAATATGTATTGTTGGTCATTTTGCTATAAAATTGTATTGTTGGTAATTTTACTATAAAAATGTATTTTTATACTTTCATAGTGTTTTCTTTTTGCTTGGGAGTTCACTATGTGTCCATAGTGGGGACCATAACAGGTGCTACCACCCCGGGTGTGGGTGAACCTGGGAACAACAGCAATTAAAAGGTGGTTGCACGCTTCACAATGTTAGAGGCCTTGCTGCCGGATGTAGTTTATCGTCATACCCAGGACTGATTGTCGATTGAAACTGTACAACGCAATAGTAAAACCAGTATTGTTGTGCTATGTAGGGATTGATATAGGGACTGACAGGAAAGGATAAAGCAAAACTTGATTGATTCCATCGAAAATTGTTATAACTTCTAATTGGCAAACGATATCCCGAACATCATTTCTAGTTCCAATTTATAGAAAAGATGCTAAATATTACCCGATATCAACATTCATCTTCCGATTACAAAGGGGATTATTTCGACATGGGCTGCGATTAGATGGGCAGTCTCCCTCTCATGAAGCTACGCTGGTTTATTTCGACAAGAGGAATGGCAGACACTTTCGCAGAAGAGCGTTAGCGACCATACACTGAACAACAGTAAACTTTGAAGAGCTTCGAAGGTCTGCGACAGTTTTATGAGTTAGTACAAGACAGGCGAATTTGGTAAGAACTGATAAGAGTTATTGACAAAGTTGCTGATTTTCCGTGTGTCTTCAAGTCGAAACAGTTCCGATGATAATGATGATGATAATGATATCTTGTTGGGTATACTTATCGACCCTAATTCTTGACTGTGACAGTAGGGCGCGTCGATTTTTGGTATTGCCCTCAATTTGCAAGTCGAGATTTAATATGATAAATAAGGACACAAACTATTTTTTCCCAAATCGTTACCGTCTTTTTTGAGGAAACGATTTTAAAGATTATGTTTAGCTTCAAAATCGTAGGGTTGGAATTTCCGTTTGGTGATCAGTGAAAGTCTTAGAGCACAGCATTATAAAAATTATAATTTACTGAACCATTACAAATTGCATATGTATGCATGGCATAAGGACATTATTACTAAATCATTGTGCCATCAAATAAGGCCTTCATTTACTTCAAAGTGAAATTAAACTGAAGAATTTACTTATATTATGATTTAATATGTTTCGCAATGCAGTAGTTTTAGTGTGATTTGTAATAAACAATTCAAATTTAAAACATTTTGTCTTATAATTTGTGCTCAGCAGTATTATGATGTTATAGTCACTTTTATCTATTTTTTTTAGTTAATTATGACCTAACAAATGGTGTAAGATCAGATTTATAGAGTATGCATTTTTGTAATCTTTTACAATTTTTACAGACTTTTTACTTATCGAAAGCAGTAAAAAATTGCATATTTTGTTTGTGGTGTTTTATTATCAGAATGCTGGTTTTAATATATTTCGCATTCAATGTTTCTAATATAAAAATATCAACTTTATTTGGATTTATTCTTGAAATAGTAAAAATTTCAAGTCAGTTTGTAAGCAAAAACCTGTGGAAATTAGGTATTTCTGTACATTTCCTCAGACAATCTTAAAAAACTAAATGCTCAAAAATAGGCAAAAACTATGAATCTAATTTTCTGTGTTAGTTCTTATGACATGAAACCTCAGCTTTCACACTGAGAGCAATGTTTCTTAAAATAATGAACAATCAACCTGCCCTACTGTGACAGCCGAAATTACTCGAAAATAACAGACAAGAAAAAAAAGCAAAAAAAAGCAAAAAACAAAAAAAAAACCTATAAAACTTGATAAATTTTATTCCCGACTTCTCATTCGGAAATTGGAAAGATACGACAGTCGTTCAAAAACTTCTAAGCCTCACCCAGAAAGAAGAGCCATTGCTGAAGGTTTTTCGCTGTGGCAACACACTACCACCGCTTATAAAACTAGAAAAAACTGATTCAGATTTCTCTCCTAATTTCTGTGTAGGTGATGCCCAAACAAAGGTGAGAGGGGTACGATTAGTCATAAAGTATCTGCAAAAGAAAGCTATGACACCCAAGGAAATCCATGAGAACATGCTACAGACACATGCTGAGGACCCCCCTTCCCATGCAACTGTGAAGAAATGGGCAGTGGAATTCAAGTGGATGTATAATAATTTTTGTTATTGTTAAGTGTTTATTTCCTTCAAAATACATTTATTGCCTCTAAAACCAAACTGGTTGCATTCCATCACCGACGATCAGATCCCGAACTACTGCCACTCACGATGAACGGATGCTCCCTCGAAGAGGCACCGTGCCTTGAGAGGATATTGGACCTCAAACTCACACCCGACCACAAGTGGAATTCCTATATATATATATATATATATATATATATATATATATATATATACATGCACACACACACGCACACACACGCACACACACACACACACATATATATATATATATATAGATATATATATTTGAAAAGTGTATGTATATAAATATATATATATATATATATATATGTGTGTGTGTGTGTGTGTGTGTGTGTGTGTGTGTGTGTGCAGTATATTATATATATTATTTATATATTATATATGTGCGGTACTTATTGGAAAGCGCTCAATATCAGTGATAGAGCTAACATATTTAGTCGGATTGATGCGCGTTTGTGACCCTGGGTTTCACGCTTTTGCGATCGTCAGAGTGAGTCTGTCTGGCGATTGCAAATGCGTGAAACCTAGGGTCACAAACTCACATCAATCCGACTAAATATATATATATATATATATATATATATATATATATATATATATATATATATATATATGCAGGGTTTGAACAAAACAATAGAAACACCTAGAATCTTAGTATTATAATTTTGAAATTCCTATAAAATCATCAAACGTTTGTTATTTTTAAATTTTTTGATTTATTATTAATTTTTCTTGTCTTATTTTACAAAAAAATATTGTTTTTTTTACAGATATCATCAGAGCAAATTAATCAAAATTCATTAAAATGGCAAATCTATCAGACTTTAAAAGATGTCAAATGGTTGGTGCTCGTATGGCAGGCGCTAGTGTAACAAAAACCGCTGCATTATTTGGTGTAGCAAGGAATAGTGTCTCAAAAGTAATGACAGCATTTGAGAAAGAAGGAAAAACCATCCCCCCTGAAGCCAAACTCTGGAAGAAAGCAAAAGCTGTCTGATAGGGACCGTCGGACTCTTATGCGAATTGTTGGGAAGGATCACAAGAATACAACTGCGAAAATTACAGCAGAGCTTAATGACCATCTCGAGAATCCATTTTCCTCAAAAACTGTAAGAAGGGAGCTGACACAAAGCCGGATTTCACGGAAGGGCTGCAATCAGAAAAAAAAACACACCGTTCACAAAGAAATATTGAAAAGCGTTTAGAATGGAGTAGAAACCTATAGAACTGATCCCTAGAACAGTGGAGGAATGTTATTTTCGCGGACGAGTCATCCTTTACCTTATTTCCGACATCTGGTCGAGTATACGTGTGAAGACAGCCTAAAGAAACATTTGATCCAGACTGTCTTCTTCCAACTGTTAAACATGGCGGAGGCTCTACGATGATCGGGGGCGGAGGGGTTATATCTTGGAAATCTGCCGGCCCAATGGTTTCCCTTCATGTCAGGATCAAAAGTCAAGACTATTTAAAAATTTTATCAGATCAAATTCATCCTATGGTCGCGGAACTGTTTCCGGAGGGAAACGCAATCTTTCAGGATGATAATGCAGTAATTCTCACAGCTAAAATGATGTCTGAGTAGCACGAAGAACATTCTAGTGAAGTAGACCATCTTATCTGTCCACCACAATCCCCAGATCTCAATATTTTTGAAAATTTAAGATTCAATATCCTCCTCCATCATCACTGAAATAACTTGAGACTATTTTGGCAGAAGAATGGACAAAAATTCCTCTGGAACGATTCAAATTTGTACGAGTCCATACCACGTAGAATTCAAGCTGTAATTACTGCCAAAGGCGGTCCTACACCATATTAAAATAAATTTGTTTGAACTTTCCAAGTGTTTCCATTATTTTGTCCAACCCCTGTATATATAGTAGTGGCAAATTATTTAGACATGTCGAAATAGTAAAATAACTTCATATAATTTTATAAATTTCAAAAATAACGGATTCGAGATAGATATAAAAACTAACCTAAACGAAGTAGATTTTCTAGATGTCACCTTCAACCTAAGAAAAGGCACACACAAACCATACAGAAAACCGAATGTTAAACCACAGTACATACATATATACTCCAACCACCCGCCTTCTATAATCAAACAGATACCTAAATCGATTAACCGCAGGCTTTCCGACAATTCTTCCGATGAATCTATATTTAACAAAGCCAAGAAAGACTACGAAACAGCCCTAAAAGATAGCGGATTCCCAGCAACACTCACATACTCACCACAGAACACAAAAAAGACCAACAGAAAAAGAAATATCATATGGTTCAACCCACCGTACAGCAAAAACGTAAAAACAAACATAGGAAAAATATTCTTCAAGCTTTTACACAAACACTTCCCGGAATCAAGCACCCTACACAAAATATTCAACAAAAACACAGTAAAAATCAGCTACAGCTGCACCGAGAACATGGCACAAATAATAAAAAAGCACAAAAAAAAAAAATTATTAACAAACCACATGAACAAATTAAACCCACGTGCAACTGCAGAATAAAAAACGAATGTCCCTTAAACGGTAATTGTTTACAAAACAACGTAATCTACCAAGCCACGACAAAATCAGCAGATAATGAAGAAAAAGTATATATAGGAGTAACCGAAGGACCATGGAAACAAAGAAATTATGTACACAAAATGTCTTTCACAAATAGTAAATATGCGAACAGCACAATGCTTTCTAAGTATATCTGGGAAATAAAAAACAAAACACACACCACACCAAAAATATATTGGAAAATAAGGAAAAAATCATCAGCCTACAACAACCTATCAAAAACTTGCAAACTTTGCTTGGAGGAAAAAATAGCTATCATTACCTTCCCAGATCAAAATAAATTATTAAATAAAAGATCCGAGCTAATCTCAAAATGTAGACATGAAAACAAATTTTTACTACGTAACTTAAAATAGAAAAATAAATAAATATATAAACAAACAACAATAAAATAAGCAAAATAAATTATTCCAAACAAATCACAAAACCACACCTGTTAGAATATACGAAATAAAATCAAAACAAAACAAAATCAAAACAAAAGAACGGACGAAAGTTATAACTGTTATACAAATAAAAATAATAATAAAAAAAACATTAATAAAAGATAATATACTACTATCTCTCTCTCTCTCTCTCTCCATATATATATATATATATATATATATATATATATATATATATATGAATTAGCAATCACTTATACACCCGTTACCATGCTTTCAACCATTAAGGTTTCGTCAGGTAGTAGATACTAGTTAATTAGAAAATTAACTAACATCTACCACCTGACGAGACGTTAATGGTTGAAATCATGGTAGCGGGTATGTAATTGATTCATATTTTTTTAATATTTAAAGCTCTGCATGTTCAATTTTGGGGATTGTGGATAAACCACTTTTTAATACAACCGTAACCTGGTCGGACTCAACTCTGACCTACCCTTATATATATATATATATATATATATATATATATATATATATTAATTGTGTTTCAATCCTGGCTTGAGGCATTCGGAAGTCTAGTCACACTGAGGAGCTGTGATACAGCGAAACAGTACTGTCTGTGAATGACATAATTTAGCTCTTGAAAATAAATTTCAATTGAGCACTGTTGAGTGATAAGCTAATTCTATAAACAACAGCCACCTGCACTAATGCAAAGCTCTTCAGTAAAATGAATGGAGCACTTTGGCTGATTGGCATTTGTTTACATTTGTAAAAACAATACGCTAGATTTAGTTGTGTAACTCTACCGAGTGAAGATAGCTCTGGCTGACACCAAATTAGTTGTGTTTCAATCCTGGCTTGAGGCATTCGGAAGTCTAGTCGCACTGAGGAAGTGTGATACAGCGAAACAGTACTGTCTGTGAATTACATATATATATATATATATATATATATATATATATATATATATAACTTATATATATATATATATAGAACTTCTATATATTTTAGAGTATTTTTATACAGTCATATTTGGTACATTAGACAGCGAATGAAAATCAGTACAATTTTGAAGAAATCGTAAAGTTTCTCTTTGAATTTGTGATTCGAATTGACTTGACTAATATTGTTGCCCAACGAACAGAGTTTTCCCCTTCTATAATGTTTACTCGAGTACAACGAGAAGAAAATCCAATGGAGTTTTGAGTGTGGTAGTTTGTATTCTTTAAAATTTTTCTGTTGTTTTTGTTTCGTTTGAAAAAAAACGATAAACGGGTTGGAAAACAATAAATACGCCGCCAATGTACGAAACGTGAATTGATTTATTTGAGTTGCACAACAGAAAAAATAAACAAAAGATTTAATGGTCCAGGTATGATGTCAGTCACAACAATGCGACATCAACAGAAATTGTAGAACATTTAATCACAAACGACTGTAATCTCAACGAGCATCTTAAGGTTCACATTCTGAAAAAATATCCAGAATCCACCGACCTTTCAACCCTTTATAACGGGATCGGTAGTTAAGTTGGGTGTTGATGTAGTAGTAATCCTGAATTGATATTATTTGTTGAGTGTTGTTAAAGTAATTACCCATTGCTATATGTATTTGTAATGTAGGAGGAATACATTTCTCATTTTATATATTGAAAATGAAATTAGTTAAAATGTACAACAATATAACAAAAATTTGAGTCATGTGTTGACATAAATAACAAGAATTTGTATTTTCTTTTGTGATGTGAATTATAGAATATTTGTATGGCGTGTGTAAAAATGTTATCAGTGTTTCTTTTGTTTAAAAGTCAATGCTTACTTGGTTTGGTTCTGAGAATTTCATTTGTGACGATGGTGTTTGAAATCGTCTGTTTTCGATCTTCACGGAGCGCAGGCTAGACATGGTTTCTGTACTGCTACTTGTCTACTGGTCTATTGGCTACCGCTACTGGTACTCTAGTCTACTCTACTGACTCTCTTGAAGTAGAAGGGTCGTTTTTATAATGATGAGGGTTAGAATGATGAAATATTCATTTTTATCATCACTGATGCGAAGGTTATTTTTAGAATGATTAAATATCATAACGCCTTAAAACCATAACACCTTAAAACAAATGAAGGTAATTATATATTCTGCTATATAGGAATAAAGTGTTGCTGCCGACACTTGAGCTTGGAGATAGATCGCCAGTGAGCAAACACAGGCGATCTCATTATTGAATTAAGTAGATCACGTGACCATAGAGAAACGCATAAGTAGAAAGTAGCGTGGAGTCTAATTGGTCGCCATTTATATTTTATCCTCTATTACTATTCCGATCTTCATTTCTAGTCTATCCTCTATACTATACGGATCGCTTTTCTACTCTATTCCCTATACTATTTCTCTGTTCAGATCACTATACGTTCGTTACTTTTCGAGTGAGTATTATCGAGCAAGTCCTATTAGTGCGAGTGTTATTCGAAGGCATCTGACACTAGTATTGTTCAATGGCGTACTATAGTTGTATCTGCGATTACAAAGTCTCTACTACAACGAGCATTACGAAAGTGACAACGAGTATTCGTTGACATCATAAAAGTGGCAACGAGTGTTGGGGATTGGGCAAAATGACAGGACAGTTCCATAAGATTTGGTGTGGCAGCACCTGTTAAGGTTCCAGCCATGGGCAAATAGTAAAACCCCAAACAAAAACAAAATACTATGAAAGTATAAAAATACCAGCAATACATTTTTATATAAACAATTACCAAGAATATCTATTTATAGTAAAATCACCAATAATAGCTATTTATAACAAAATGACCAACAATAAATTTTATCTGGATTTGAAGCCATATAATTCTGTTCAAAATATTTAGGTTTCGGCATTAAATAACCCATAGAAGTGTTGATGTGCCGCTAAACAAAATCAACCAAACCATCCATAAGATTTATACTAAACTATTTGATTAATTGCTCTTATTAACTAATCAGCTGACGGAAAATTTAAAGATGACCACACCTTTCATGTTACTTACGTTTTAGTTGCATTCCATTGACACTTTTTGCGTTGATTACCAAAACAAACCTTCTGGCACGACACGGAACCAACTTTCTTTGCGGTAGATGAACCTATTGACCAGGTCAGTGGAAAATGTGTGACCAAGAAGGCGCAGTGAGGCGCTCTCGTGGGGTTGAGCCTCAACCATGCTGATAGGAGGCAGGGAAGTTTCAAGAATTTCCATGTAATTCGGAACGTACTCGGGATTTTCCGTGAATAATCACTTACGTCACTTACTTATGCCAACACATAGGTGAGTGACGTAAAGTAATATTCTCGGACATGAAAACACACTTCTATGACATATATTAACATAACTGAGACTAAAAAACACATACAAGATATAAATATAATGCATATAATGAAATGAAATTGTTTTAAGCAGCTTGTATATTTATTGTCAGTGATGTCATTGGCTCTCGGGAGAATAGATAAAATACAATACATACAATAAAATTGTTGTAAACTGCTTGTATATTTATTGTCAGTGATGTCATTGGCTCTCGGGAGATGAGATAAAATACAATACATATTTATTTATCACCAGTGATGTCATTGAGTCTTTGTAGATGGGCTGATGAAACGTAGTATCTCGTCTCTCTTGAAGTACTCGGAAACAACAATCTGGCGAAGAGCGAAAAACAAATTTGAGTTTTTTTTTCTCATTTTTTTACCGGGAAGTCACCCATTGATAGTTTAACAAGAAAATGCCCTTATGCCTTACAGGGAAACTCAATGCGTATACACAAATGCTTTCAGAGCGTTTAACTAACAATATCTAATTTCACTTTCCTGGTGATAGCTTTAGTTTTCTTTGAAGCCCCGCCATCAGAAGAAATTACACTCGGTTTGGGAGCCATAAAAACCGGCAATAATTTGCAGAAACATAGCGCAAGCGAAAGAGAGCGAATACACAGCAATCCAATATGGCTGCTTCGATGAACATGCGAGCCTGAGATAATATGAGGCGATAAGCCGGGAGTATTGGCGGGAGAGTGTCGGTCGCGGTGTAGCTTTGGCTCCTTACAAAACCCTTCTCTTGAATTTCATTGTATTTTGTGTTTTTTTTAAAATAAATTATTAAATGAGGTACAATGGTACCAAAGAAAGATAATGATAGCAAAGTGAAAGGAAATTACGATAGAGGTAAAGAAATCAATCACAGTCAAATATGAAAAGGTTGTACGTAAGGTAAAATTAATTTTAATTTTTGTCTATATTTTATATATTCAGTATTGATTTTATCTTCTTTGTGTCAAATTTAATGATTTTCATTGGTTTTTGTGTGTGAACTTGTGCACAAAATCTTGTTTCAAAAGTTTAAAGAAGCAATCATCTGGCGCCCAGGAACGGATTAATCCTATTTACATTGATTTTACATTGGGAGAATGGTTTCAGTTTACGAACATATCGGATCCCAAACAGCCTTCATGGAGGTGTAAACTTTTGTGAGATAATTTCACACCGGGTCCAGGAACGGATTAATCAATTTTTCATTGATTTCTATGGGGAACTACTTTCGGTTTACGAAATTTTGAGTTTTAAGAAGTGAATTAAAATTTCTGAACCGGGGTTTCACTATATTCATAATTGAAAAAATATAGATTAAATGATAATTTTTTTCCCAGAACGATAAAAAAAAATGGCAATATCATATAAATAAACACTAATTATTAAGATGGGAACACAATAATGTCTACTTCGGCTATTTCGAACAAGCGAATTTTCTGGGATGAGGAATGATCATTATTTATACTATTTATATACGGACAGTTGTTCTAATCTTTGTTGGCCGTTGTGTTCTCCTGCCTTCCTCAGGTGTATATCGATCTGGGTAACCTACAGGGAATTTTGAATTTAGCCTTTCATTTAATCTATGGGGGTAAACTGTTCTCGTTCCACTGCAATATCCCTAGGTATGGCTGATCATGTATAGAGGGAAAGGGGTAGTCGTCAGCTCTTGTCGAATGAAGTCAAAACACTGCAGAGTTAGACGTATGACGTCATGCTAGGCTATAAGGACCCACTTAGAAGGCCTAGCATGAAAATACAATATGGGAGAAGCTAAGAAAGAAAGAATAGCAAATAACAGCAAGTGTTCAACAGCAGCAGCAGTAACAATCAAAAACATAAGCAGCAGCAGTTGCAACTTAATCAGCAGCTAGGTTAGGTTTAAGGATCCAAGTTCACTACAACAGATTGTCCTACGTGACAATGGAGCCTCTGGATAAAAACGTTTGTTTGTAAATTTGGTGACAGTGGTTGTGATTGCCATTTCTCTGTCGGGCAGTGTGTACTAGAATTCAGTGGAATCGGACAAGCAATAACTGAACAGTACTAAGTAAAAGTATGAACTAGACGATATCAGTGGAACGAGAAGAGTGTCCACGCGTAGATTAAATAAAGGGTTCAATTCAGGATTCCCTGTAGGTTGTCCAGATCGATATACACCTGAGGAAGGCCGGAGAGCACAACGCCCGAAACGTTGGGATAACAATAACAAAGATGAGGACAATAGTCCAAATATAAATAGTCTAAACAAAGTGGATTGTTGCATTTTTAGATAGTCAATAAATTATTTTTAACCGAGATCTGACGTATCGACTTTTCTGAAACTGTAACGCATCTGTTGACGGAAAACGTGTTAAACTGATACGCAAGACGGAAGGACGAAAGAAAAACAAGTCAGGCTGAAGTGACACGAGACCGATTGAATATTTTTATACTAAACACAATCAACCTATTGATTTTATGAGAGGAGAACATAACTTTTGAGAGAAAGTCATTTTTATAAATCGGTATAACCTCATGAAAGGCAATAAAGCCACTAAGACACAACGGGTTGCTAGGTGTGGAAGAATTAGGAACAAAAACATCAATAATGAGCGGGAAGAGGAAAGAGTAATCAGGAGAAGAGTAGATAAAGATTAACATTGAATTTCAATTTTTGCACCTTAAAGTTGGCTGAAAAGCATGGAACCAAAAAGGAGTTCCACAAGCGAGAGGTCCGAGAAAAGAAACTGTTAGGACAGAACTTACAGCTGCATCTAGCCAGCTCAACTGTAAATTATTGAGATCTTGACGCCAGTCTAGTACTGCGCTTAAATTTTTTTAAAAAGTCTAGGCACCATAGCGAAGAACTCGTCCGAACAATTACCATGAAAGTATTTATATAAAAGACATAAAGAGGCAACCGTACGCCAGTGGGATAGTGAGTGAAGCCGAGCTGCCAGATCAGGACCAGTAATATTGCTTATTCTTCTTTGTATTTTATTAAAGAGATCAAGGTAAATAGCAGGGGTACCAGACCATATGTGACAGCAAATTTCTAAGCATGGACGAATGGTAGACTTATAGATATTAAGATAGATTATAGAGAGAAAAATTGTCTCGCACGACACAGTGAACCAACTTTTTTAGAAGCTGACCTAGCAATGGATTCAATATAGTTTTCCCACTTCATGTCAGCTGAGAACGTTAGACTGATATTGTGCAATGAGTCACTTTCGTGGAGGTTAGCATCAACCATGCTGATGGAAGTCAGAAAGGGTTCTCTCAGATGATTAATGGAGAGAAGTTTAGTTTTGGAGGCGTTAAAATTAACAATCCACATTCTGCCCCAGTTAACGACGGACTTTAGATCATTTTGGACATCGGTTGCCATTTCTTTGTCATTCAATATCTTTGAGATTACGTAAAGCAAAGAATTTGTTATTTGCTCGCCAAACAAGAGCGGGCGATCGTCAGCCACCAAAAATAGCCCAACAATAGAATAGTTTTCAGTATCAGTGTAGTCCTATGCCAGTCACGGCACTAGTTCCGTGTCTGCCAGATGAGTTTTCAACTAACTGTTCCGTCTACTCCTTCTGCGGCCACGCGGTGTTTGAAAGATCCATAGAAGAGGCGATGACACAATTCAGCCGGAACTTCTAAAGACCAGGATAGTCGGCACGAGTTGCTAGAAAGGTCAGCATCTTAACGAATCAAATAACTCTCCGTTAACAAAAAGCAAAAATATTTATTGCAACACGATTGTGAAGTAATACATAGAGAATTGAAAAAGTTATTTTCTACTAGTTGGTTATTGAAGGAAGAGATTTCTTTTCCATAGGCATTAATGTCGCCATTTGGGAGAGACAAAAAGACACGGTGGGAAATTTTGTCGTCACTACGGACTTATGCTAATCAGGATGTGATTATCGCAATTTAAGTAGTTAGTTCACAGTCTGGATTTTCTCTAATGAGCCGTCTTTACAATGTCTTCTGCTTGCTGGAGAGAATCTGGTGCCAGAGGAGAAGATATACTTCTTGACTTTTCGTCTCCGGTCTACTTTCATTTCAATAGACCGTGTTCGCCCCAGTTCTCGATCTGTGTTAGCGAAATTGCACTGTATTATTTTCCTATTTTTTCTATGTCCCTGTGGTACATTGATGTCATTTTGCTTTTACATGAGTTATTTGGGTGCATCCCAACACAAAGATAGTTTCAGAATATCCCCAATTTGTAAAGCTATACCTAAGCGGTTTGCACACACACACACATATATATATATGAAGAAATATAGTTTTATGGTGTGCTATATTTATGGGATAAAGAGCTCAATATTAGAGATAGAGCGTATGTAAATATAAATATAAAAGTGAACATTGAAGTCAACACTCAGAGGCGACAGGCTGTTTCCTGCTGGACGGCCTGACGATTGCTAACCTGTCGGCTGATACAGATTCTTGTAAAAGTTACCATGATGTAAAAAAGCTTAAAAGCAAAATTTTATCGTCAAAATGTTTGTTATTCTTAAGACGAAAGACCAATGCATTTTTGTCATTTTATTAATTTTTTGAATCCTTTCTAGCACGTTCGAAATTTTGGTTAAAAATCTTGTTTTTTTTTTTTTACACCAGTAGTGGGGCCAATGATTGGTATGAGAAATTTTAGTGTCTTTTTGTCGTTATAAACACATTGATTTAGAAATTCTTGCAAAAATTAAATAATTGTCAGATTTTAATGAAATTTTCAGAACTTATTCACAAACGAATTAAATTATTTTTGAAATTATTTTTTTTAGAAAATCTTGGTAAAATATTAAACATTATTTACGTCAATTATACCTATTTACTTAATTTACTAATATTTTATTTTCTCGCACTTCTCGCCTGTGGAATTAATTTCCTCTTTCTTGCTTCCCTTCTGCCAACATTCTTCAAAAAGTTAATATGTAAGTCCTTCCATTTGGTCGCTGAAAAAAAGGCCCCAAACTTAATACAAAGTTTTATCGTCAAAATGTTTAGGTTATTATTAAGAGGAAAGGCCAAAGTATTTTTTCATTTTCATTTTTGTTAATCCTTTCTAGCACACTTAAAATATATTTTTTCGTCAGCCGTTGGGGGTGGGTGCGTGGTTGATTAGGATAGGGAATTTTAGCGTTTTTTTGCGGTAAAACGCACATTGATTTGGAAATTCTGGAAAAAAATCAAATAATTGTCGGATTTTAATGAAACTTTCAAGATTTATTCACAAATAAATGAAATTATTGCTGAAATTGTTTTTTTTTAAACCTTGGTAAAAATAATTATTGTTAGATAATTTTTTTTATATCTGTTACCCCCCCCCCCCACTTAATTTTATGAAATTTCGAGAAATTTAAATTTCAGCCTATTGATATTTATATGACTTAAAACAGGACTCCTTGGAGAATTTTAGTAAATATTTTGGACAGGAACACCATTTATCGAAAATCTGCTCTGAACCATAAAATCAAAAATGCACTAAAACTATGTCGTTATTTAATTAGAAACGCTTTTAATTGCTTTTATAAATAAGACATATTAAGGACACTATTGCCTTAAGAAAAAAAATTTTCGATGAAAAATGAATTTTTACAAGAATTGTT
This sequence comes from Acanthosepion esculentum, assembly GCA_964036315.1. Taxonomy (NCBI): domain Eukaryota; kingdom Metazoa; phylum Mollusca; class Cephalopoda; order Sepiida; family Sepiidae; genus Acanthosepion; species Acanthosepion esculentum. Next base: position 9,797,236 of record OZ038519.1, on the reverse strand, counting down.
TTCATATTTTTTAAATTTTAATTATAATAATTTATAAAGTTTCAAATTTAAATTTCTGCATCACATTGATTGCATTAGGTGATAAGGGTTAGGTGAAAACTATAATCTTAATATCTGGTTTTAAACTCCGAGATTTTAAAAAGAATTTTGAATTTTTTTATGTGTATAAACGTGCACATTTTTTAATGTATCGGCCACCATACACAACATTATCAGAAAATAAGATCGATGACTACAGTAAATTTAAACTCAACATTCCTAAAATTAGATTACGGAGAATATTTTTCGAAATTTTAAGATAATCGAGTAATTAAAAATTATACAAAGAGGCGCTCACGTTACTTTCTTCAATTGTGTTTTACAGATAAAGTCTCCGTAGAACAACAATAAACCTGCCATCACTTTCGGTTAAAAACACAGCTACTGTTTGGTTTAAAAATTCATTTCTGTGTTATTTTAAACTTAAATAGAATATTTGTTTCAAATCAGATTAACCATATTTTAAATCAGCTAATATTCCTCAAATAAAATTGCAGAAGAGTATATTTTATTTTTGGAAGATTTTTTGATAAAGAGAATTACATTGCGATGAGATACAACTAAAAAAAGTGCGCTAATGAGCCATTTTGTAAAAAAAATCAAATGAAATCAATTCCAATCCATATAATATCTGTTTAAAATACAGCAGAATATTTTGCTTACTGGAAATAGCAAATTTAACCCTTTAGCTTTCAATTAAAGTTAAAATGTAAATTTGAAGAAAGCTTTTTAATTTAAAAAATCATTTTAAACCTTAGGTATCGCAAATATAGTGGAGGTTACCTATAAAATTGACAAACATAGCTTTTATAACACTCGCTAGTTTTCTTTTTCAGGGTTAGGGAGAAAGCACTTAACACATTTATATACTTTGTTAACATGTTCTTTTACTAGAAAAAATGAATTTACATTAATTTACATTCTTTCAATTTCTATCTAACCGTCTTTATTTCTTTATTATAAGTATTTGGATTATTATCTGTTTTCGATGGATAGACGCTATCATGTTCGTCCGATATATTTTTGGTAACACAGCAGTTCTTTCAGTTGTATATACATTTTAAAGTTTTCTGTAGTCATTTCTAATCATTGTAAAGTTCTTTAAAAAAAGAACGAAATATGCTTATTTACTAAATATAGATAAGTAAGGCATAAGATCAAGGGCTGCATTAACCATTAATTAAAATAAGCACATCTTTTGGATATTACACGTTCTTGTTTCTAGAGGCATTAAATTGTTCTTCCAGCGATCACCCATTAAGAGTGTTATGGACGACCGATAGCAAAAAGTTTTTTTTAATTTTTAATTTTTTTTTTAGATTCTCTGCGTAGAACTTCGTTTCTTCAATATCCTCGTCGCCATTGTTATGGTCCAAGGTTAGGACCAAGGAAGAACAACACGAACACAAGAGTAGAAATAACAAAGATATATTACACAGAATAACAATAATACAAGATGTGGAAAGTGTTAGTATGACTGTCAGTCTAGTTTGGAGTGAACTACTATTGGCTCGACTCGATTCCGTCTCGTCCCTCTCTCTTGAGAGGCGCAGTATTCATAGTGTCAGGAAGAGTACACTCTGTCGTTATAGGTAAGGTGTCATAACAAAGAGGTTACAATATTCATACACTTAAAGTTGCGGAGCCTGGAACCAGATAGTTTTCTTTTTCTCAGTTATTCTTTAACTGTAGCACATCATGCCATTTTAGAATGATCACTTGGTCTTTTGCAGCTTTGAGGTGTTCACTTTATAGCAACTCCAGTTTCTTCTAAAGACTCCTAACATCTCTGAAATTTTATTTACTATACCTTTTTCTTAATGGGAGCAGATAGGTAGGCCTATTGTCTGGTTCACATGGTCTTTTGAACATCCCTTGTTTCTGGTTTCGAATTGGGTTTCCAGTTCCTTCTAATGTCAAACACCTCTGCCTAAAACTCTGAAAGTTTATTTATTATTTATTTACTTTTTACTTCTCAATAGGAGTAGATAGGTCCGCCTATCGCCCGGTTCACACTTCTCGCGGGTCATTGAAATAGGAGAAGAGTCCTACGTTTAGAACTGGGTTTCCAGTTTCTTCTAAAGTCTTTTCATTCACGTTCACTCTGAGTTGCTATTTTCATCTTGCTCAGGGTGAATTGATTATAAAAAAAACATTTTTCTTCTGCCATCCATTTATAAAATATCGTTAAGTCGGTCATGTGCTGTTTTCCTCAGTCCCACTTGCCTTAATATATCCTGTGAGTGTCAAATTTTCTCAGCTCTCTTTCCTCATTATCTTCCCTAGAAATTTCAAAGAGTACTGAAATGTTATATCAGTCCTATATGACAGTGAATGCTAGACAAACCTCACAGATAAAGAAGAGACTTGAGGCAAGAGAAATGTGTTTTTTTCAGAAGGATGCTAAGAATGACATAGACTGAAAATGTGAGTAATAAGGAAGTTTTAAAGAAAATGTAACTAAAAAGGTCGCTTCTACTTAGAATCAGAGACTGCCGAAATGTAGAAAGAGGGCTTGGAGAATTTGACACTCACAGGATATGTGTCAAGAGGGGCATAGGGAAGCAGGGAGTGAACAATCTTGTGTAAATGTATGGCATAACATGTGAGAGATATAAAGGAGACGAGTTCCAGAGGATAGGAAGTTGTGGAGAGACGTGATCGACCTACTTAACGAGCTTGTGTAAATGGATGGCATCACAGGGAATGGGAGGGATAGTAAGGAGATAAATATTGTTCAGATCTACAGAGGATAGGAAGTTGTGGAGAGACGTGATCGACCTACTTAACGAGCTTGTGTAAATGGATGGCATAACAGGGAATGGGAGGGATAGTAAGGAGATAAATATTGTTCAGATCTACAGAGGATAGGAAGTTGTGGAGAGACGTGATCAAGCTAGCTAACGTGCCTGTGCAAATGTAGGGCATAACAGAAGATGGGAGGGATAGTCTCTCTTTCTCTTGCCTTGGCTTCGCGAACGAAGATTTAAGAAGTGGGCTGTCCACGCTGAGTGCAAGCACGCTGATGGCCGACAAGCCCGATACGGGACAGACAGGTCCGGCCGCAGCGACTGCAATTAAAGGTTTGGTCTGGTATAGATAGCTACTGAGGCTTTCCGGTCCTTCCTTCCCACGGCGTTTCTCCTTCAGGTTGGCCCTGCAAGAGTCCTCAAAGGTCGAGACGGCCTGGTGGACGGTGCGGCGCCAGGCTTGACGGTCAGCAGTAAGTGTCGACCAATGGCGATGGTCAATGTGTCATGTACCGAGAGACTTCTTGAGTGAGTCCTTATATCGCTTCTTTGGTGCCCCTCTCTCACGCTGGCCAGTGGAGAGTACGCTATACAGGGCTGCCTTGGGCAGGCAATGGTCCCCCATTCTGGAGACGTGCCCTGCCTAGCGTGGCTGTGATTTTAGCAACACGAGGGAGAGTTAGTAAGGAGACAAATATTGCTTAGAACTATGGAGGAAAGGAAGTTGTGGCGTGTCATAATCATAATCACGTACATCCTGAAGGAACAGGGAATACAAAAGAAAGAATAGAGGGATCCAGCGAATACCCCACCTAGCGATCCATGATCGCTCACGTCCAGAAGGGACGCGGCACATAAAAGATGTGAGCTTCAAATCAACGACTTAATTCAACACATCATTCTCAACTTTACTTGATGCCGACAACGGAATTCTTCACAATAATAAACCTCCATTTTATGCATGGATACCGGAGTGTTCTTCACTGGGTAAAATCCGAACGGAATCCAATAAACGAACCTGATACAAACAGCAAAACGTGAGCGATAGCATTCATTAGAACACTCAGGGAAACGCATTAAAGTTTCATATTCATTACAATGACTTTAAAAATGTCCATGGTCAGCCATTTTTTTTTCTGCCGGGAGATTTGCTTTTGTTGACTGAATGATCTGTTTGCTTTCAATAATAATTCGGCTCTCAGTGAAATTTCCTCATTTTAAGTTACATTTAATAAAGACACGGAAATAATGGCTAGTAAGGCTGAAATATCGAGACAAATAGCCTTTATATCTCAAAACCGTTGCATATTTCATGATATTCAATATGGCGCATGCAAAAATCTTAGATTTTGTATAGATTGCTGAATATCCCGGATTATATAGAAATTGGCGAGGATTATTATGGCAAATATTTAACATAAATATTTAAGCCAGAATGGACGTTCTTTAAACAGAGAAAATAAGTTGTAATAGAAAACCTCTTACCTCGCTATAATTTCTGTATTAAACCATATTTTCAGTAAGCCATCGATTTTCTAAAGGTCTTTTTGTCATTATGTCAACTTGAATTTCCTTGGTTTTAGTATAGGTAAATATTGGTCGTTTATATTTGTGTCTATAGCAAAACGACACATATAAAAGACCTGCTAACCATGCAATTGGCGCCTACGACTGGCGGCGGAGAGGTAGAGAACTACATTACAATTTAGACTTTTTAAAAAGAAATGTCATGATGCTGTCCACTTGAATTTCCTTTGTTTTAGTATAGGTAAATATTGGTCGTTTATATTTGTGTCTATAGCAACGCGACATCTATAGAAGGCCTGCTAAACATGCAACTGTTGTCTACGACTGGCGGCGGAGAGGTAGAGAACTGCATTACAATTTAGACTTTTTAAAAAGAAATGTCATTATGCTGTTTACTTGAATTTCTTTGGTTTTATTATAGGTAAATATTGGTCATTTATATTTGTGTCTATAGCAAGGCGACATCTATAAAAGGCCTGCTAACCATGCAACTGGTGTCTACGACTGGCGGCGGAGAAGTAGAGAACTAATTTACAATATAGACTTTTAAAAAAGAAATTTCATTATGCTGTCCACTTGAATTTCCTCGGTTTTAGTATAGGTAAATATTGGTCGTTTATATTTGTGTCTATAGCATAACGACACATATAAAAGGCCTACTAATCATGCAACTGATGTAATGTAATATTTATATTAATAACAGTAAAAATAATTGAGCAATTTGACTATTTTTCACTTAAGTAATTAAGTACAGTTTTCAAATTAAACAAAAAGTTTTAACTTCAGTGACTTTCTCTCAGACGTAATGTGGCATCCCTCTGTCCTTTCCTACAAATATTTTCATGATAACTTCTCTGACGAGCTTTTGTTCTGGTGCTCCGACTACATGGATTTAAGTGCGCTACTAGATTTTCATCTCGTTTCCACCCATTGACTGTTGAAATAGTTAAATGTACTTCTACTCCAACAGTTTCTTTTCTCGCACTTCCCGGCAGTGGAACTCCCTTCCTCTTACTTGCTTCCCTGATAACTATAATCATCAAAACTTTAAATGCAATGTCAATCGCCATCTTTCTGTTGCCTTGATCCCCGTTCATCTTTTATGTTTTCTTCACTCACCCCCTATTCCCAGTCTCTTCTCTCACTTTTACTCTCTGTAAGCCCCTGCGTGCTAGTGACACTCCCGCCTTGCTTGGGGTGAAATGCTAAAAAACAAAAACTTATTTAGATAATTTGGCAATTTGTCATTTCTTAACTCTGAATGTTGCAGGGAATAAGATCGTAACTAATGTAGTCTTCTTTCTGCGACTTTATTCAAGAATTTAATTTCTTCTTTTATGATGACAGCGTTGATGATTAAGTAGACCCCTTCTTGCATAGAAGATCCAATGGCATCCATTAAATGGTAATGTTGGTGGAGGATGAGGTTAATTATTCGAGCCTTTCTCTATTGTCGTTTGGCTTCTTTCTTTTCTCTCCTGGTGACTTCAAAGTTTTGGGTTCCGACGCTGATGGAACCGTGTGAAGACAGAGTGTTGAAGGACAAAGTGTCGAAAGACAAAATGACGAATATACAAAATGGCAAACAGACAAAGTGTCGAATGGACAAAGTGCCGTATAGAAAAATGTCGAAGTGATTAAATTACGAAAGGCCAGACATATTCTTACACTAGAATGCCTTTTACTTCGTATGCAAGCATCCTGTCAGTAAATAATTATTTTTAAATTTTAAAATAACATAAAAACCTCCAATGAAAAAATATCTTTTTACATAATTGCTCATTTTTTTTGAACAAGGATCTGCATTTAAACTACAGTAAAGAGTTAACATTTTTATTAATGAGACATGACATGAATCACGTTTAAGTCTATTATTTGTTAAATGGTGCCAAAGTGAAGCAACTTTAAAATAGTTTAATTGATTATTTGAGTTTTTTTTAAATCATGACGATATGTTCGTTTTTACTTTATTCAACATGTTGTCCTTTTGAAATTTTGTCTTTCCGACATTATCTCCATTCATTATTTTGCCAGTTTTTTTTTCTCGTTCGGTACTTTGTCCATTGGACATTTTGCCTTTTTGACATTTTGTTCATTCCTTTTGTCTTTCGATTCTATTCTTCGGCACTCTCATCTACTAAGGAATGGGCAATGCCAGCTGGTACAGTCTTGGGCTTGTGTTTCAAGGCTCAAATCCACTGGCTTTCAGTGTTCTTTTGAGTTAATCGTTGTATCTTCGAAGAGGACAACTCCATCATCTTTTCGCTGAAATGAGATCGCCGAGTAAAATTTGAAATGGAATCATTGATACTTTCATTCTTTTCACATGCATTGATAATCAAAGACAATGTTTAATGATCAGAGATTCGATGACTTGACTGCTGGCTCATTCCAAGACTTTAGTGTTGGTTACGTATTGTTCTCATTTGATGTTCAACGAAGCTTTCGCTGGTGAAAGCGTTCTAACTAAACGAAGCCCGACCAACCCCAAAGATCTCATTGGAAGAACAAGCGAATGATGATTACAAAAGATCTCTTAACTAAAATTACTTGACATAACATTATAAAATGCTATAAACAAATTAAGATTTAAAGAATTATTTTCTTTATTTCTATTTCTAAAGAAAAAGAAGTTATTTTTAGAAGTCAGTGTTACATTAATTGTATGTTTTCTTTGAAATTAAACAACCTGTTTTTCTGCAAATTTACTGACAAAGCACTTTTAAATTCTCTCTATACAAATGATTAATTAAAAAAGTGTTGAGTCTTGACTCATTGTTGAATCTCGACTAATGCATGGAATAATAATGCAACACAAAATGTACTTAGAACAAGAATGTATTATAACAAGAAAATGTACACAATATTTACATATAGTATTTCTGTATATTTCTGGGAAGACCGTTCCTGGAGAATGTGTTGACTAAGTCGCAGTCGGGCAGAGTCTCTAGCTGGATCTCTGTATTTCCCTCCCTGTCTTCCGGTACCAACCATTATTTATATAGTCGGTAGTCACCTATGCAGATTAGGTGGATCCTACCACAACAAAAAGAAAACATACTAACAGAAACAGGGCTTATAGAGGGTACTTAAAACAAATTGAATTGAAAGTGAATAACACACATTATATATATATATATATATATATATATATCCAGGCACGATGACAACAAATAGAGTACATTTCTAACGTTTGTAATATTTAATTTAAAAGAGGGCTCTATAGATAGTAGAGCAATGTTATTACAAGAAACATGTAAGAATCGCTACACAATTGCAGGTGTGTTTCAACGCATACTAATGCGTCTCCTCAGGCGATTGTAAATTACTGGCGAGTGAACGATTAATTTGGTTTCAAAAGCAAAATACATCCAACTAAATACAAAGAAAGAAAGAAAGAAAGAAAGAAAAAAGGAAGAAAGAAAGAACAAAAAGGGCAAAGTTCAACCAAATGCAAATAAATAAAGAAAGAAAGAAAGAAAAAAGGCAAAGTCAAATCAAATAGAAAGAAAGAAAGAAAGAAAGAAAGAAAGAAAGAAAGGTAAAGTCCAAACAAATAGAATGAAAGAACGGAGAGGCTGGAAAGACAGATGAAGTAGAACCGCGTCGACAGAAAAAGACAAAGAAATAAAAGAAGACAGACGCTCAATCAAATAGAAAGAAAAAGAAAGAAAGAAAGAAAAGGCCAAGTTCAACCGAATAGAAAGAAAGAACGAAAGGAAAAAAGGCTGGAACGAAGGCAACAAGACTTGGCAAAACAAAAGAAAGAAAGAAAGAAAGAAAAGGAAGTGTAAACAAACGAACCACCGAAAGAAAGAAAGAAAGAAAGAAAGAAAAAAGAAAGAAAGAAAGAAAGAAAAGCATGATGATCAGTTGACGAAAAAGACGCTGCAACGAGAGAGGGTAGCAAATCAAGATGAACAGAAAGAGTAAATAAAAGAAAGAAAGAAAGACAGACAGACAGAAAGACAGAAAGAAAGAGAGTCTGGAAGGAGATTTGGAGGAATGTTAGAAATCAACTGAAAACCTGTGTCAGGCGCCAATTGCAACTTCGTCCCTGATCTTCACCCTGCAAAATATGTCACCAATTCCACATGAGTTCATCTATGGTAACGATGACACGAGACACCCACTCTTCTCCTCTCATTAAACATAGTCGAGGACATTGTATTGCGTTTCTTCAGTGAAGGCCATCATCGTTCTTGGTCAGCGCCGTCGTCATCGCGAGGCGAACTGGATTACGGACAGCACAGCATAATAAGGATCGTGTGTCGTTCCGTTGGCTGGCATTTTGTGCGCAACTCCAGCCGTCCTTTCGAGAGAACTAGCACATTGTACTCCTCCCGCTCGATATTCGTGGGCTGATTTAGTTGAGAGACGGACAGGCGGCGATGGAATGAATGTGTGTCTGTGCGTCTCTGTGTGTGTGCGTGTGTGCCTACGTGTGAAACGTAAAAAGATAAAAAGAAGGAAAGAGGAAAGAATAAATAGTTTTTTGGGATGGAGTTGGAATGGAGAGAAAAATAAAATAAAGAAAGAAATAAGTGAAAGAAAGAAGCCAACAAGATGGCAACCGATGCGAAAGAAAGACAAAAAGAAAGGAAGAAAGCCAGAAAGAAAGACAAAAAGAAAGGAAGAAAGAAAGACAAAAAGAAAGGAAGAAAGAAAGCCAGAAAGAAAGGAAGAAAGAAAGGAAGAAAGCCAGAAAGAAAGACAAAAAGAAAGGAAGAAAGAAAGACAAAAAGAAAGGAAGAAAGAAAGGAAGAAAGCCAGAAAGAAAGATAAAAAGAAAGGAAGAAAGAAAGACAAAAAGAAAGGAAGAAAGAAAGGAAGAAAGAAAGACAAAAAGAAAGGAAGAAAGAAAGGAAGAAAGCCAGAAAGAAAGACAAAAAGAAAGGAAGAAAGAAAGACAAACAGAAAGGAAGAAAGAAAGCCAGAAAGAAAGACAAAAAGAAAGGGAGAAAGAAAGAAAGGAAAAAAAGCCAAAAAGAAAGACAAAAAAGACAGAAAGAAAAAAACGAAAGAAAGGCAAAAAGGAAGGAAGAAAGAAAGACAAAAAGAAAGGAAGAAAGAAAGACAGAAAGAAAGAAAGAAAGAAAGAAAGAAAGGGCAAAGTCCAACCGAATAGAAAGAAAGAACGAAAGGAAAAGAGGCTGGAAAGAATTCAACAAGATTTAAAAAAAAGAAAGAAAGAAAGAAAGACAGAAAGAAAGAAAGAAAGGAGGACAGAAAGAAAAATAAATAATACAATAATAATTAGATGAAGGAAGAGAAGCTGGAAAAAAGACGAAGCAAAAAGAAAAGGCTGTAAAGAAAGGCAACAAGTCGAACCAACGAGAAAGAAAAGAAAGACAAAAAGAAAGAAAGAAAGTGAGAAAAAAGACAGAAAGAAAGAAAAGAAAGATAGAAAGAAAGGAAAACAAAAAAAGAAAGGCCAAAAGAAAGAAAGGCAAAAAGACAAAAAGAAAGAAAGACAGAAAGAAAGAAAGACAGACAAAAAAGAGAAAGAAAGAAAGAAAAAAATAATACTGCCTTAATCAGATGAAGCAAGAGAAGTTGCTAAAAAAGAAGAATAAAAAAGAAAAGGCTGTAAAGAAAGGCAACAAGTCGAACCAACGAGAAAGAAAAGAAAAGAAAAGAAAAGAAAAGAAAGGAAGAAAGAAAGAAAGAAAGGATGATGGGGAAGTAATAAAAAAAGGAAAAACAGACGAGAAAAGAAGAAATCGACGATATATGAGAGAGAGTGATTGAGAGAGAGAAATAGAGAGAGAGAAAGACAAACAAAGACAGAGAAAGAGAGAGAGAGAGAGAGAGAGAGAGGCGGACGGAGAAGAGAAAGAGTGAGAGGGGGAGGGAGGGAGCGAGAGAGCGAGATATATAGAGAGAGTTGAGTGTCAGGACTTGAAGACAGTTTCAGATGACATTTTGTCATTATTGGTGTGAAATCTTCAGCCATCAGCGGATAAACAAATCGATAATATTTGGCTCTGAATGATTTGGGGCTTTTTCGTTTTTTTTGTTTCTTTTCTTAATCTCGTTGCCCTTATATTGAGTGTTACCTATTTCGTTGACTACAATGCCCCACCCTGGCTAGTGACGAATCACCAACAGGACCCAGTTCCTATCTCATCCAAACTTCTTCTCATCTAATACACTAGCAATCAGCACAAGCAAGTCGATATTGCCTTCCTTCCGCCTCGTCATTTACCCCCCCCCCAAAAAAAAAATTTAATCTAGCCTTTGACGTCAGAGATTCTCGGATGATTGCATCTCATGAATATTCAGGAAACAGCTCAAGTCTTCATAAAATAATTTAAAAAAAACTCTTGTTATTAATTATAAAATTTGATATAAAATAACAAGACCTGAGGGAATTCTAAGGTGTGTTTTTGCAATTATTGAATTGAATGGCAAATCATTAAAATATCTTCAGATAGCAAAGAAAGGAAGATCGTCTCCAGTTTGAAGCTGCAGTTTGTCGATTTCAAATGAAATAAAACAGATTTTTCAATGGCCATACTTCTTACCCGGTCTTTTAAACAGGAGTAAAGGTTTAACCAAAGTTTAAAGTTAAATTAATTTGATTTGAAACAAATATTACTTACTTATAGCATAAAATGTTGCATAAAGTATTTTTTAACTACGAGGTCTTCTTTTTTTGACGTGTTAATTGATTTATTGATAACCGAATGATCACCGAACGTTGTTCATAGTTAAGTATGGTGGACCAGACGATAAAGTTTATATGAGGGTTTTTTTCCGCATCAGCATTTAAAACACGTGAACTTTTAATAATAATGTTAGTTTTATTCATCCATACTTAGAAATTCTGCACGCATATCAAACATACAAAAACACATCGAAATTCTTTTTAAAATATTCGGGGTCGTCAGATTGTAATAAGCTTTACAATATATGATTGGTAAATATAGTTTTACTTAAGAGTTCCTAAGTGTTACCTTACAAAAAAAATTGAATTTAAAAAAAATTTAAAACTTTATAAATTATTGAATTTAAAATTGTAAAAATTTTTTTTCTTCAGACAATATTGTCTGTAATATTATTCATAAAAGCAATTAAAACCTTCTCTAAATAAATAATGTCTTAGATTTATTGCGATTTTTTATTTTTCGATTCAGCACAAATTTTCGGTAAGGACCGGATCCAATTTTTACAAAAAAAAAAAAAATCAAAAATCAAAAAAATCGGTGATTTAAATTCTTCAAAGAATTCTGCTTTTAACTAATATAGTCACTAAAGATTATCTCATTGAATTTCTCAAGTTTTCATAAACTTTATTCATGGGTGAAACACATGTAAAAAAAAAAAGAAAGAAAATTACCAAGATTTTCTAATAAAAAATTAAAAAAAATAATTTCATTCATTTGTGAATAAGTTCTAAAAATTTCATTAAAATCCGACAATTATTTTATTTTTGCAAGAATTTCAAATTTAATGTCTGACAACGCAAAAAGTCTAAAATTTGCTATTTTAAAAGTTAGTACAACCGTCGACGAAAGAAAAACATTTTTGTAATTAAAATGTTCTAAAAAGAAGTAAAACATTTAATTAGATAATCAAAAAACACTTTGGTTCCTTCTCTTAATAATAATTTAAAGATATTGATGATAAAACTTTGTTTCTATTAATTTTGGAGCATGCTTTCATCACGGTATGCTGATTTTTAGCGATCCCGTGAAGGTTCCTAATAGATAATCTGGTTGATCTTTAGAGTCATTACTTCCTACCCGGTTAACATGGATGTACGAAATGTTTTATGCATTTTTAAATCACCCCATGTAAGGCAGTAAAGCCACTGAGACGCAAGGACGTGGAAGTACTAGAAAAACAGAAACATTAAGTAGCGAGAACAATAGAAGAGTAGCCAAGAAGATAGCGACTGACATTGTCGCTGCCATGTTTAACTGTTGGCACCAATTCTTTCTGTTAAAAAAGCCGTATCAAGAGCTCGTCAGACATACTGCATATCATTCCTTCCAAAAAACTCTAGTTTGGTCTCATCCGATCATAAAATCGGATCGTTTCTAACTTATTAATATGAGCTTTGGCATGGTTGAGACCAGCCTGTTTGTGCTTTTTCGTAAGCAGTGGCTGTCTTCTAGGTACTCTGCCATGAAGACCAGCATTGTTCAGATTTTGTCGCAGTGTAGACCTATGCACATTGGTCCCGGCATTGGTCAGGGAGCCTTGCAGAACCGCAGACGTCACAGAACGATTTGCATGGGTTTGCCTAATTAGATGTCTATTTACACTTGCAGTTATTTTTCACGGACGACCACTTCTTCATTGCGATGTCGTCATACCAAAGGACATCCATTTTTAAATAATTTGTCGCTCGGTGAAGACATGCACTCCAAATCATTTTGATAGCTTTTTATAGCCTCCTCCTTCAACTATACGATATTTTAAAGTTTCAGAAAGTTCAGTATTTACATTAGTCGGACACTTGGTTGGAATTCAAGGACACATGGTACAGTGGATAAAGGCGTTGGTTAGATCCAGTGACAGACCCAAAGAGTGTGAGTTCAATACCCGGTTCAGGCAGTGGAGAACTTTCAGAGGGAAAATTAGCAGGAGATAACTGATAACTGACATCCATCAAACATGGCTCGTGGAACTAGAACAGTCTACCCTAGTGATCGAAATAAAGGGTTCAACTCGAAATTCCAACCACCTGAAGAAGGCCGGAGCGTACAATGGCCGAAACGCTGTGACAAATATGGCGACAAAGATGAGGACAATAGTCCGACTAATGTAAATACTGTAACAGTTTCTTCTCTCGCACTTCTCGCATGTGGAAATCTCTTCCAGCTTCTTGCATTCCAGTCAACTTTGATCCTCAAACAACTGCAATGTCAATCGTTATCTTCTGTATTATTAAGTCCTGTCTTTTATTCTTCTCTCCGCTTAATAACGTTTTATTTTACTCATATTCTCGCACACTCGGTAACTTCTTTTGTCTTAGTGGCTTTATTGCCGTGCTTGGGTGGGGGTGAACTGATTAAAAAACATAAAAACAAAAGGAAAACTTTTCTTTACCAAAGTGTTTCGTCCTCTGTATCAAAGCAAATGAAGAAGGCCGGAGCGTACAACGGCCGAAACGTTGTGACAAAAATGGCGACAAAGATGAGGACAATAGTCCGACTAATACTGTACATAATACCTCATCTCAGAAATATAGACAGACTTTCAGAAAGTTCTTTTGATCTTTGCATATATTTTTTAAAGTTTAGTCTCTAACTGCACACTTTTGCATATATAATGAATTGTATTGACTGAATGCAGTTTACACAGCTTACCAAAATAATGAACAGGTGTCATTTGCATTTTTACACTTGCACAAAAAAATTATTTGCACTGGCAACCAAAAATAAAAAAAATAAAACAAAAATACAGAGTGTAAATATGACAGTTCACTTACTTTTCCACATCTTAATTTAAAAAAAAAAATTTTCTTCCAGTTTTCTTCTCTGGCAGAGAGGATACCCAGATGAGGCAATGTGAAAGGGCAGAATCTTATCTCGAGAAGCAGCTACGCGACTCCGTTTTATACGGGGTCTACGGGGAATTTTTGGTCGAGCCTACGGGCTGGGATACCCCACATTAAATTCGGCCTTGTGCCACATCAGACCATCGTGTGGCTGTTGGTAGATATCCTTCAGCTGGAGATTCATTGTGGAATTCATTTGACCCACTTCTAGCAGTTGACTACTTCTTCTACGCGCCGCTGGCGGATCTTATATGTGTTGTTCTTGTCCTAAGTATTATCGTTCATTATCAACCTTCGTGTGATTATTCTGTTCAGTAACCTTCCCTAGGTTACAACAGTAAGTTGATAGTGGAATCACTGAATTTTTTAAAACAAGACTATATTGGAATGAATGTACAAATAATTACATACCGTTAACAGCAACATATTTTATTGCCTGAGAAAACTAAATAAGCCGTCCTGGGTAAGACATTAAACTACATCCGCGTCCTGGGTAAGACGATAAACTACATCCAGCAGCAAGATCAGGAGGTTTTGAGGAGCGTGGAACCACCTCTTAATTGCTGGTGTTCCCAGGTCCACCCTGACCCAGGGTGGTAGCAGCTGTTAGGGTCCCAGCTATGGGAAAATGGTTAACTATTAACAGCAATACTTTTTGAAAAATTTATTACCAGCAATACATTTTTGAAGGAAAATATTACGAGAAATAGATTTTTGACAAAAAATATTACCAGCAATAAAAAATGTTGTCAGCATTAAATAACCCATTGCGGTTGATATGCTGTAAAACATAAATAAAACAAACCAAAACTATATTTAGTTTTGGTTTGGTTTATTTTAGTTTGGTTTAAAAGTGGCGAATGAAGCTGTTTTTCTGCATTTGTGTGCAGAGATGCCTTCCTATGAAAGATTGTGATAAACTTACATTTGAGAAGAGTTCTTCATCTGTTAGTTTGATAGAATTAATAGCGATGCCTATGTACAGTCAAGTAAACTTGAGTCATTTTATCTAATTGTGTTCAATGCGAGGTGAGGTTTACTGCGGACAAAAGTCCCCGCATAGGAGAACGAGACACATCATCTCTAAGGCTTACCGCGAAGAATGAAAAAGAAAAGAGGATGTGACTGCTGTGTCCTTTTCTTATATTCTTTGGCAATCTAACGTTTGTTAGCAGAAGTTCTTTGGTAGACAAGTGGGCTAAGCCCACATTATTTTATATAAAAGGTTATGAGTGATTGAAAGTTTTGACTTATTCGTTTTGATAAATCCCATCACGGTTTCTATTATATTGAGTCATAAGTAATTTTCGTTTTAGGGAATTAATTATAATGTCGAAGCTATCACTAATCATCAATGGCACTTAAAAATAAATTTGGAGTACAATAGTCTAGTTTTGTACGACAGTACACATTGGATGAAAGGAAAAACATTATTCCTCTTCATGACAACGCAAAGACACACACAACAAGAACAACATCGAGTAAATGTTTGGAACTCGGTTGGTCTGTTTTAGCCTACTCACCCTAGTTACCTGACCTTGCACCAAGCTGTTATTGTCTTTTTTCGATCGCTGCAAAACGCTTGGATGGGAAAATCCTTCTCTAATGAAAACTGGATTAAAGAGATTTTTTAAAATCATTTTAAACGTTATTTTTAGTGGATTTAAAATTTTTTTAAACAGTATTTTATTTCGTCGAACAGCCTGAATATTCGGGAAATCTCACGGAAGAAAAATGCACCATAAAAATATGTCTGATTAATAAATAATAATTCATTATTTCTTTAGAAAATTAATTTTCTCGAAACATCTTTGAAGACTCAACCTAATTAATGAATTTTTGTTCAACAAGACCGTATGTGTGGAGGTTGAGACGTTCGATGTACTATGCCGTGGACATTTTAATTGTTCTTGGTATTTTTCAGTCAGTGAGAAATTCACATTGTAATGAAAGGTTAATAAGTTCGATGTGACTTCGAAACATGAACTGTAAACAGACGTCTGCGTGAAAGACTTGATTTCAAACTCACACCTTTGAAATGTTTTCAACTCTTATTAAACATTGTCTTCACCTGAGGCTTGATATTTCCATTGTGAAATCGATAGTCCCTCGATTTTTATATGTTGTCACACGCGACATATCACGCAGTGGCGGACCGACTACCCAGCTGCAAAATAAATTTGAAACAAAAGAACAGAAAAATAAAACAAATTATTAAATGAATTCATTCGTACTACTGTCGAAATCATGACAATATCTGAAGCTGTTGATTGTGGATAATATTAGAAACTCGATTTAACTTTGAACTTTAGAAGTAGCGTAGATCTAGTGAAATAGTCGAACAAGAGCTGATTAGGAATTGTATTTTTTCGACCTTGTCAGGTGTTACGAGTGTTATCAGTCCGACGTCACTTCGTTCAATGCTACTTCGTCCACGTCTTTTAGTCCAATGTCTTTTTGTCCGATTAATTTTTTCTCCAACGACTTTTTGTCCAGTTTTAAAAGAGTGCTTTAGAAAACAAGCCTTCTTATAGTATTGCCATTGTCGAGTTACCTCATCCTAATTTTCGAAACCGCTACTAGGGGTCGTTTTCCGGACTATATATACTCGGTGATATCGTTTCTCGCCCTCTTCTTACTTTTCCGCTTATACGACAACATGTGTATCTCTCGCGGAAGAACGCGTTCGCTTTTGGGAAACGCACGAACAATACATACACGCACACGTACGTACGCACCTTTCACTTAGGATTTTCTCCTACACCAAACTACACATACGCAAACAATTCAGTAGTTTAAATGTTTTCTTAATTCATGTTCATTGTTTAGTAACACACAACAACATTCTATTATTTATATAACCCTTTATTGTTAATACGTTATCATTTGATTGTATATATATATATATATATATATATATATTGTGTGTATTTAGGCAGCATTTTTTAATTCATACATGTTTCATTAAATAATATAGATAAGTGTTGTCTATATATTTTATGTAAGTTCTTTTCATATCGTCTGATAAGCTTAATAACATTATCATTAAACAATGAAAGAAAATCACAATATTGATACATATTTTTTAATCCAATCTAAGCTTTCGGCTTACATAAGCCATTATCGAAGATGACAATTACACAATATATTAAGCAATACACGAACAAGAAATTGATGATAGTCTGTTTTTGTTTATTTATCAATATTGTGATTTTCTTTCATTGTTTAATTATAATGTTATTAAGCTTATCAGACAATATGAAAAGAACTTACATAAAATAAATAGACAACACTTATCTATATTATTTAATGAAACATGTATGAATATATATATATATATATATATATATATATATATATATATATATATATATATATATATATATATATATATAGAGAGAGAGAGAGAGAGAGAGAAGTTTTGTCTATTTAGTTTAAGTAAGTTCCTTTCGTATTGTCTGATAAGCTTAATCATATTATCGTTGAAAGACAAAAAGAAAACACCATATCGATACATGTTTAAATCCAATCTAAGCTTTCGGCTTACATAAGCCATTATCAAAGATGACAATAAATCAAACAACACACAGACGAAACCACAATGATATACTACACTAAATCTGGTATACACAACTTAACTATTCGTAATGATTCTCCCCACCCCTCCCCGTTAGCGATTTGCAAAAAAACAAACATAGTTTAGAAATTCAAGTGCTCTTTGGGATATTGTATCTCCAATGGATTAAATAATATTTATGTTGGTCACACCACAAACTCGCTTTCACTGCGCTTAACTCTACATTTAAATGATAACATATTTAGACATTTAAAACAACATGCCTGCCCGCGTACTCAATTCCGGAAAATCCTTGTTGACAACACAATTATACTTAAACTTGAAATCAATAAACAAAAATTAAAAATTCGTGAAGCTATATACATAAAACAGTTGAAACCTAACCAGAACAAAATAAACTATGAAATCTCCACAAAATTTTTTAAATGCCTATGATTTATAACAGAAGCCATTGGTTTATACCAACGGCTTCCCATACTTAATACTTCTCGCTTTTCTCTCTCGCGTGGTCATGTGTGACGTCACGAGCTGCGACGCGATTTTCACTTCCGCGTCTCGTATGTACGAGTTTGTCGTTACTTTGAACTTATTAAAGCAGCAAGAGCAGGCTATCATTGTGGGTTCGTCTGTGTGTTGTTTGATTTATTGAAATTGTCATCTTTGATAATGGCTTATGTAAGCCGAATGCTTAGATTGGATTTAAACATGTATCAATATGGTGTTTTCCTTTCGTATTTCAACGATAATGTGATTAAGCTTATCAGACAATATGAAAGGAACTTACTAAAATAAATAGACAAAACTTGTCTATATTATTTAAGGAAACATGCATTAATGAAAAATGCTGCCGAAATATACACAATACATACATACATACATACATACACACACACACACACACACACACACACACACACACATATATATATATATATATATATATATATATATATATATATTTACCAACAGATTAGAGATTATCAATAGTTGAATGGATATAATAACTTGGACCAATTTTAAATGTGAATTAAATTTCAAGCTTCTAATGACTTTTCTTTCCTTTCATATTTAACAACTTACGTCTTTGGCAATTCCAACCTTGGAAAGATTAACAATCAAACAAAGTGTTAAAGTTATCAAAGCCTATTACGAAAATGGACGTTCAAATTTATAAATATACGACCCAATGATTCCGCTAGCAAAAAAATGCACACCAAACAATGACCTTTTATGGATTCAGTGACTTTTCAACACTCATCCTTGGATATTCATCAGCCCAAATGCGACGATTCTGCTTATTAACGAATCCACCAAAATGAAAATGGGCTTCATCACTAAAGAGGATTTTTTATTATGTCATCCTTCATCTAATAATTTTTCTTTTACTTTCAGATTTAACAACTTACGTCTTTGGCAATTTCAGTCATGGAAAGATTAACAGTCAAACAATATAGGGGGCGTTTCCTTTTTATTTATTTTTTTGAATTTAATGTAACTAAAGACATTTCGCTTTTAAACCTCGATAAAATCGGATTGACGAAGCGCGTCGACAGTAACTAAGAAATATCTTCCAACTGTCTTTTTTATCAATATATATATATATATATATATATATATATATGTATATATATATATATTATAATAATTTATCGGGTGTAGAAGAATCCTCAGCAGAATACAGAAAGCACTGGACGACTAGACTCATCAGCAGTGCTCATGCACTACCGTGATTCGAACACGGCCCGTTTCGATACAACGCAAGCATGATACCAACTGTACCAACAGGCCTCGGTGTCGGAGAAGAGACTGAATAGACTCAATATAGCGTCGCTACTCACAAATTCCGTGCTGATATTCACCCAAGTATTCATAACCCAACGGATTGTGCCCCAAGAGCCACGTCTTTCCTTTCTCCGCACCGCTCCATCGCAGAGCATTAGCTGGGTCAAGCAAGGATATACAATTAATAGAATTTTGGAGATTTAGAGAAATCATTATAAAAATTCATCGATTCTAGAAAAATCCTCAACAAAATGCAGAATTCAGAAGGTACTTGCTGTATCGAAACGCTCCGGTTTCGTATCTCGGTAGTGGATGCACACTACTGATGAGTCCCAAAATAGGACGAAATTACCGTCTAGTGTTTTCTGCATTCTGTTGAGGATTCTTCAAGACTCAATGAATTACTATAATGATTTGCCTAAATACCCCAAATCCTATTACTCATATATATATATATATATATATATATATTGTTTATACGTTAATTTTATAGATACAAATATTTAAATAAATGCTCTGTTTATAATAAATAGTATTAACAACATTTACAGGCCTGAATGTCCGTGAAATTTTCATAGAAAATGTGCGTCCTCCGACAGGAATCGAACCTGTATCCTACACGGAACCGTCATATAGCCTGACGTGCTTTACCGATTCAGCCACAGAGGAGCGTTAGCAAGGTCGATTTTACTGTTTTTAAACTACAATTCTCCATGATTTTCTCTCGTACATTCATATCTGCTCATGACGTATCCAAATGTAAACAAATGGCGTCACACATTATGAAATGGACAAATTTCGACAATTATTTTAAGACATATTTATGTTTATACATTCTTTTTATAGATACAAATATTTAAGTAAATGCTCTGTTTATAATAAAAATTATTAACAACATTTACCGGCCTGAACGTACAAGAAGTTTGCATAGAAAATATTCGTCCTCCGACAGGAATCGAACCTTTATCCTACATGGAACAGTCATATAGCCTGACGTGGTATATAATTTATTTACAGTGGAAGCGTCTGGTTAGCAAGGTCGAATTACTGCTTTTTTTGTTAACCAAATTCTCAGGTTAATAGTGGGTTGTTCCAGTACGGCGATGTTCTTCCTGGCCAGGAACTGCCGGATACTCAGGACGTCGTTAGCAGGTACATTGTCATGGTGAAGCAGTCACCATTTATCCTGTCGTGATTCTCGTTTCTTCTCGCGCACTGAGGGAAGCAAACGTCGCAGGATCTCTTTGTAGACTTGCTGAAAAGAACACACCGTGGAGAATGCCTCTCACATCGAAGAACGGATTTATAGAGAGACCTCGTAAGTACTTTTAAAAAGATTTTCGGGAAGTTTCACCTATATGTTTTAAGAGACAACTGTTACAGTTGATCATATATGTGCCTGCTTCAGAATTATTGTTTGTATGGCTATTTTTGGTTCTAATTATTTCCATAAGAGTCTGTGATGTAGTTGTAATTAATTTAAATTTAGATATTATACCAAAAGACATCAAGTATGGTGTGCTGGTCACGGGACAACGTCCGATAGGCCGGCCCGCATTACGTTTCAAGGCCGTTTGAAAGAAGGGCCTGAAAAGCGCAGACATCGACTCTGGTAGCTAGGAACAGCTAGCAGGCGATCGCAGCGGCTTGCACCATAGACGAGTCACGAAAGCCGAAATCAATTGTTGGGGATAGGAAGAGAGAGAAGGAAGTAGAGAGAGCAATGTCAGTCATTCTATTGCACATTCCAGCCTCATCTGCCACACCTGCGGAAGAGAATGTCATGCAAGGATGGGTCTGACAACTCATTCCGAACGGGGCTCACAAAAGGGCGCTACTGTCATTTATTATCTCGCTATATAAATGAATGTCTTCTGATTTACAATATCCAATATATACACACGGATGTCATTTCGGGTCAATAAACAAAATATCCAATATATTCACTCCAGTGTCAAAATGAAACAATGAACCCAATATACAATATATTCACTCCAATGTCAAATTGAAACAATGAACACAATATCCAACATATACATTCCAATGTCAAATTGAGTCAATAAACATAATATCCAATATATACTCTCCAATGTCAAATTGAGTCAGTAAACACAATATCCAATATATACACTCTAATGTCAAATTGAGACAATAAGCACAATATCCAATATATACATTCCAATGTCAAATTGAGTCAATAAACATAATATTCAATATATACACTCTAATGTCAAATTGTGACAATAATCACAATATCCAATATATGCATCCCAATGTCAAATTGAGTCAATAAACACAATATCCAATATATACACTCGAATGTCAAATTGTGACAATAATCACAATATCCAATATATGCATTCCAATGTCAAATTGAGTCAATAAACATATTATCCAATATATACTCTCCAATGTCAAATTGAGTCAATAAACACAATATCCAATATATACACTCTAATGTCAAATTGGGACAATAATCACAATATCCAATATATGCATTCCAATGTCAAATTGAGTCAATAAGCATAATATCCAATATATACTCTCCAATGTCAAATTGAGCCAGTAAACACAATATCCAATATATACACTCTAATGTCAAATTGGGACAATAATCACAATATCCAATATATGCATTCCAATGTCAAATTGAGTCAATAAACATATTATCCAATATATACTCTCCAATGTCAAATTGAGGCAATAAACACAATATCCAATATATACACTCTAATGTCAAATTGTGACAAAATCACAATATCCAATATATGCATTCCAATGTCAAATTGAGTCAATAAAGATATTATCCAATATATACTCTCCAATGTCAAATTGAGTCAATAAACACAATATCCAATATATACACTCTAATGTCAAATTGGGACAATAATCACAATATCCAATATATGCATTCCAATGTCAAATTGAGTCAATAAGCATAATATCCAATATATACTCTCCAATGTCAAATTGAGTCAGTAAACACAATATCCAATATATACACTCTAATGTCAAATTGGGACAATAATCACAATATCCAATATATGCATTCCAATGTCAAATTGAGTCAATAAACATATTATCCAATATATACTCTCCATTGTCAAATTGAGTCAATAAACACAATATCCAATATATACACTCTAATGTCAAATTGGGACAATAATCACAATATCCAATATATGCATTCCAATGTCAAATTGAGTCAATAAACACAATATCCAATATATACACTCTAATGTCAAATTGGCACAATAATCACAATATCCAATATATGCATTCCAATGTCAAATTGAGTCAATAAACATAATATCCAATATATACTCTCCAATGTCAAATTGAGTCAATAAACATAATATCCAATATATACACTCTAATGTCAAATTGAGACAATAAATTTAGACAACATAAGTCAGACAACAAAAACGTCTTGAAAGCTTCCATCTCCGCTACAACATGTCCTCGGCATGAAATGGAGAGACAAAATTACTAACACTGTTGTGACGGAGCAAGCAGACTCCAGAAGTGTGCATCTTCTCTTTCGTCAGCGTCGTCTTCGATGGCTGGGTCACGTACATCGTACGAAAGACATCATGTACGATGAGCTGTCCACGAGGCACCGTCCAGTAGGCCGGCTCACATGACGTTTCAAAGACGTTTGCAAGAGGGACCTGGAACGCACAGGCATCAACCCTGGTAGATGGGAATAGCTAGCAGGCGATCGCAGCGGCTTGCCCCATAGACGAGTCACGAATGCCGAGAAAACGTGAAAGCAACTGTTGGAAATAGAAAGAGAGCAATGTCTGACCTCCTTTGCACATTCCAGCTTTCTCTGCCATAGCTGCAGAAGGGAGTGTCCTGCAAGGATTGGTCTGTGTAAGCGATCTGGGATTGCAAAGAAAATATTTGTCGCAGGTTACTTCGACAACACAGAGAATAAATCACTGTAAGTTCAGACTCGAAGATCGGGGGCAGAAAGAAATGCCGAAAACTCGACCCGCAGGTACTATCTCACAAATGAAAATGCACGTAACCAGTCAGAAAATAACAAACACGGTAGCCAAAATCCCCGAATTTTATTTTCTCTTTTGCTTTTATCGGCCGAGCATTTTTTCATTCGTCGACAACTGGGAGAGGACGCTCAATTTTTGCATATCAAAATACTTTTATAGCGACTCCTGCGACTGACTTGTTTCTAAGTTAAATATTACGTCTTAAGCATGTCATGCGGAATACGTTCCCTTTTATTGGTAAGTAATTTTCTTTTTCGTCGTAGGATACACGCGACACGCTGTCGCTTGGTTTGACGAGGTAAGTCGCCATTTTCTTCGTTATAGTCTGTTAAACCACTCCAAACATTGCTTGCAAAAGGACAAAAAAAGGGCGCTACCATTATCCTTCGAAATAAATGGATAACTACTACTACTACTAATCCTATTAGGTTTAAATAAATGTTTTAACAGAGGACGGAAAGTACAAACTGAAATACGAATATGCCTTCCAAAAGCTGAGTAAAGTATTAAGAAACAGAAAAACTGAAACTGAATTATGTAATATCACTTTTTCCATATGACAGTAAATTCCCTACAGTCTCCGCGAAGATGAAGAAGAGACTTGAAGCAACAGAAATATGGTTCGACGACATTTCAGAGAAAATACAAAAAAAGAGCACACATGCTTGACATCAGGAAGAGACATTTCCTGGGTACATAATGAGGAAACAGGGCTTGGAAAATTTGATACTCGCAGGACAGACAAGAGGGACAGAGGCGAGCTTGAGTAAATGGATGGTGGAACAAAAGATAACAAAAGGCATGAAATTGTGGAGGGCCATGATCGCCAACGTCTTGAAGGGACATGGTACATAAAAGAAGACCTAGCTTGAATAAATGGATAGCGGAACACGGTTTAGGAGAGATATCAAAAAGACAAAATTTATTAGGAGCTTCAAAGAACAGGAAGTTGTGGAGAGCCATGATCGCCGACGTCCTGAAGGGACACGACACAGAATAAACTTGAATAAATGGATGGTGGAACAAGGTTTAGGAGACATAAAAAAGGACAGGAAATTGTGGAGAGCCATGATCGCTAACGCCTGGAAGGGACATAACACATAGATGTTATGGAGTTGGTAGGTAATACTACGTCAATTCTATATCAAATTTATTACTATTATTATTATTGTTGTTGTTGTCCTTGTATTGTCGATCATAAATCTCAAAATGCCTTTGAACAGTAAGGTTATTTACTTATCTGACATTAAAATATATTTCGCCATGATAGCATGTGAGGACATGTTCATTTTAAACTTCAGGCTGTTAATAGCAGGAATGAACAACAGTAAATCTTTCTCCTTTCCTTAAAAATGACCAACAATAGTCAATGGTTTGGTTTGATTTGTTTTACAGCATATCAATCTCAATGGGTTATTTAAGGCCGACAAGATTTTTAGGATAGGTTCATATGAATAGAATCAGAGAAATCCGTTTGGTATCATTGATGTATTCTTTTTAGTTTGTTCGGTCCTTTACCTTTCTAAAGTTGGGTTTATTTTCTTTTACGGCATATCAACATATCAATGGGTTATTTAATGCCGACAAGATTTTTAGGATAGGTTCGTATGAATAGAATATGTATTCTTTGTAAGAAATCAGTTTTCATTGACGTATTTTTTTAAAGAGCTTTTTTGCCGAGAGTCTGGTTTCATTGATATATTATTTTCAGTTTGTTCGTGCCTTTACTTTTCTAAAGTTGGGTTTATTTTGTTTCACGGCATATCAACTTATCAATGGGTTATTTAATGCCGACAATATCTTTACAATAGATTCGTACGAATAGAATATGTATTCTTTGTAAGAAATTAGTTTGTAGATCAGGTTTCATTGATGTATTTTTGTGAAGAGGGGTTTTGTCGAGAGTCAAATATATTGCTGAAAATAATTTTTTCCAAAAATCTATTGGTGGTATTTTTATTATGAAATCTATTTATATACTTTCCTAATGTTTTATCCCCAGTTTTGGAGTTAACTATTTGCCCATTGATTGGACCCTAACAGGTGTTACCACCACGGGTCAGGGTGGACCTGAGAACAATAGCAATTAAGAGGTGGTTCCACGCTCATCAACGCTCAGATGCCTTGCTGCCGGATGTAGTTTATCGTTCATACCAAGGACGAACAATGGTCGAAAGTACTTAGAATAGAGTTTCAGCAAATTTTCTTTTCAAATTTTCATCTGACATGAAATTCGACAAAAGACTTAACTGACATTTCTTATCCATTTTGATTGGTTGATAAATTTAGGGGCATATCAACACTTCTGTGGGTCATCTAATGCCGAAATCTAAACATTTTAATTATGTAAACCAACTAAAAATTTCGCGGTGATAACGCTCCTCGGGGTCAGATATGTATGTATATTTATAAACCTTTATTAAATAGGCTATAATTTCCAATTTTAAAGTTTCTGAAAAATTTACAGAAAACTATCCTGTTACAACATTATAAATTATTTCTTAAATCAATATAAAAAAAAAACAGAAAATAAACAGTCAATTGCTGATATCTCCTGAGGAGCGCGCGGAGCGATTGTAAGATCGCCTGTATACGAAATTCTAGAGTCAAGATGCTGAAAATAACAACGTTCCTGTTTGGCTCTATTATACAATATATATATATAATCAAAAGTCGCTGGGAAATACTACATCTCAAACCAGACCTAAAAAAACTATTTAAGGAACCCGGCCTTCTAGCATATCGTCGACCTAAGAACCTAAAAGAAATCATAGGTAGTAACCGCATTTTAGGGGACAAGGTAATCCGGGATAAACTAACAACAAAAACAACAGGATTTTCCCAACCAAGTAACAACAAAAGAAGTTTATGTTGCAATCACGTCACACACACGAATTCATTCACTAGCTCAGTCACTAAATCTACTTACAAAATCTATCACGACTCTAACTGTAGAAGTCATAACATAATTTACCTCCTAGAATGCACACTATGCCAGAAACAATATGTAGGAAAATCTGAATGGCCCTTTCACTACAGAATCAATAATTATCGCAATCGAATTAAGTCGACTCCCCATGAAAAATTATTACCTGTAGAACAACATTTCCGCCTAGAAAAACACGACTTCAAAACCCATGCCAAATTCACTATAATTGAGAGAATAGAAAAGCCCAAAGCAGATAACACTAGAAGAATTTTAGAGTTCCATGAAAATAAGTGGATACGACGTTTACACACCCTGTTTCCAGCCGGATTAAACCATAAATTGAACAATATAGATAGTAGCAACACATAACCTTACAAATCAAAACCTACCCACATTCCATACCCATAGAAAAAAGACAGGCTTACGGAGGTGTTGAGGCCTCACACCTATACACACACCCACACACAACATACTCACTCACTTTCCTAATGAGCCAAATGATAACACACACCCATAGCAATATACAAGCTAACACATATCATACTCACTCACTCCCTTAAAAACTAAATAACACACACACACACTTACCAGAGACTAAACAACTAAATAACACACACACTAAACTAAATAACACAAACACACACACACAAACACACACAAACACACTTACCATCCCCTCCCCAAACACAAATAAACTGCTGAACTGACCGGAGAAAAAAAGGGAATATAGCTCTTATCTCAAATGACAACTTAAAAGAGACTGTTTGACCAACACAAGGAATGTTAAAAATATAAATAAATAAATAATAAAAAAACAAATGAAAACTACAGACAAATGTTCGTTTTCTTCATCAAGACATTCATTTCTGTAGTTTACTGCTACAGCAAGCAGAGACATTTTTTCTCTCCCGATGATGGCCATATTGGTCGAAACTAGTCGAGGAATATAAATGAAATAATAATAATAAAAGCATAAGAATATTAATCTACAACCCAGTATGTCTGAAGATTATAATTGATTTTTCTAATAATTTTTATCGTTCAATATATATATATATATATATATATATATATATATATATATATATATACAGGATCAATATACACGCGAGGAAAGCCTGAGATCCCAACGGCCGAAATGTTGTACAATAGCGAGAAAGATGAGGACAATAGTCCAAATGTAAATAGTGTAGATAATTATGACGGAGGACAAAAAATGTCGGAAATCCGAAAACTGCACTGACACCTAAAGGTTTATTACAATTCCAAGGAATTGTCTGCTCGCATAGTAGACATCAGATCAGCTGGACATTCCAATTTGTCATCTCCAGTAACCGAGTTTACACACGTTTCATTAAACTAATTGGAATGATGTACGTATTCATACATCACATTAATGAGCAACAAAGTTAATATTTTCGAGAGACATCAGAAACTTCTCTCTCCCTGAAACGGTTGTATTAGAAACCACTTGATGCCCGAGACTTTGAACAGGTTGCCCAAGTCCTCATTTCTGGTGGTGGGTTCAACAGATATATGTGGGCAGTATTAACCATCTCCATTTACCCAAATATTTTTTAAGAATAAGCAAAACTAAATCGGAAGAATGTAAATAATTTTTTATTTTCGAGAAAGTAAACACGCCAACGAAAGAAATATACGAAAATAGAAAGGGATGTAAGACAAGGAAATGTCTTCTCTCCGAATCTTATTCAACCTCGACATTGAAGCGATTTTGAGAGAATTAGAAGTCCAACCAGGATACAATTAACAACATTATGGATATGAAAGTGTGTTGATAGTAAACACGGAATGGCAAATACAGAAATATTATTGAGGGTTGTGAAGGAACTTGCAAGGATAGAATGTATTGTTACCAGTAAAAGACACAGCCTAACATCCAAATTCAAATTCCAATTATTTAAATTACAAAAACCAATTATTTAAACATAAAGTAAAGTATTAAGAAACAGAAAGATTCTTGTGGAAACAAGGAATGTGTACTGAACTGTTATGTAGTATCCAAAATTCTATATTGCAATGAATGCTGGACAATCTCCTCACAGATAAAGAAGAGACTTGAAGCAAGAGAAAGAAAGAAAAGAGTACTGAACTGTTATGTAATATCAGTCCTCCTATATGGCAGTGAATACTGGACAATCTCCACACAGATGAAGAAGAGACTGGAAGCAAGAGAAACAAAGAAAAGAGGACTGAACTGTTATGTAATATCAGTCCTCCTATATGGCAGTGAATGCTGGACAATCTCCTCACAGATGAAGAAGAGACTTGAAGCAAGAGAAACAAAGAAAAGAGGACTGAACTGTTATGTAATATCAGTCCTCCTATATGGCAGTGAATGCTGGACAATCTCCTCACATATGAAGAAGAGACTTGAAGCAAGAGAAACAATGAAAAGAGTACTGAACTGTTATGTAATATCAGTCCTCCTACTTGGCAGTGAATGCTGGACAATCTCCTCACAGATGAAGAAGAGACTTGAAGCAAGAGAAACAAAGAAAGTAGTACTGAACTGTTATGTAATATCAGTCCTCCTATATGGCAGTGAATGCTGGACAATCTCCTCACAGATGAAGAAGAGACTTGAAGCAAGAGAAACAAAGAAAAGAGTACTGAACTGTTATGTAATATCAGTCCTCCTATATGGCAGTGAAAGCTGGACAATCTCCTCACTGATGAAGAAGAGACTTGAAGCAAGAAAAACAAAGAAAAGTGTACTGAAATGTTACGTAATATCAGTCCTCCTATATGGCAGTGAATGCTGGACAATCTCCTCACAGATGAAGAAGAGACTTGAAGCAAGAGAAACAAAGAAAGTAGTACTGAACTGTTGTGTAATATCAGTACTTCTATATGGCAGTGAATGCTGGACAATCTGCACACAGATGAAGAAGAGACTTTAAGCAAGAGAAACAAAGAAAAACTACTGAACTGATACGTAATATCAGTCCTCCTATATGGCAGTGAATGCTGGACAATCTCCTCACAGATGAAGAAGAGACTTGAAGCAAGAGAAACAAAGAAAAGAGTACTGAACTGTTATGTAATATCAGTCCTCCTATATGGCAGTGATTACTGGACAATCTCCTCACAGATGAAGAAGAGACTTGAAGCAAGAGAAACAAAGAAAGTAGTACTGAACTGTTATGTAATATCAGTCCTTCTATATGGCAGTGAATGCTGGACAATCTCCTCACAGATGAAGAAGAGACTTTAAGCAAGAGAAACAAAGAAAAACTACTGAACTGTTACGTAATATCAGTCCTCCTATATGGCAGTGAATGCTGGACAATCTCCACACAGATGAAGAAGAGACTTGAAGCAAGAGAAACAAAGAAAAGAGTACTGAACTGTTATGTAATATCAGTCCTCCTATATGGCAGTGATTACTGGACAATCTCCTCACAGATGAAGAAGAGACTTGAAGAAAGAAAAACAAAGAAAAGAGTACTGAACTGTTATGTAATATCAATCCTCCTATATGGCAGTGAATGCTGGACAATCTCCTCACTGATGAAGAAGAGACTTGAAGCAAGAGAAACAAAGAAAAGAGTACTGAACTGTCATGTAATATCAATCCTCCTATATGGCAGTGAATGCTGGACAATCTCCTCACTGATGAAGAAGAGACTTGAAGCAAGAAAAACAAAGAAAAGTGCACTGAACTGTTACGTAATATCAGTCCTCCTCTACGGCAGTGAATGCTGGACAATCTCCTCACAGATGAAGAAGAGACTTGAAGCAAGAGAAACAAAGAAAGTAGTACTGAACTGTTATGTAATATCAGTCCTTCTATATGGCAGTGAATGCTGGACAATCTCCTCACAGATGAAGAAGAGACTTGAAGCAAGAGAAACAAAGAAAAGAATAGTGAACTGTTATGTAATATCAGTCCTCCTATATGGCAGTGAATGCTGGACAATCTCCTCACAGATGAAGAAGAGACTTGAGGCAAGTGAAAAAAAGAAACTAGTACTGAACTGTTATGTAATATCAGACCTCCTATATGGCAGTGAATGCTGGACAATCTCCTCACAGATGAAGAAGAGACTTGAAGCATGAGAAACAAAGAATAGAGTACTTAACTGTTATGTAATATCAGTCCATCTATATGGCAGTGAATACTGGACAATCTCCACACAGATGAAGAGACTTGAAGCAAGAGAAACAAAGAAACTAGTACTGAACTGTTATGTAATATCAGTCCTCCTATATGGCAGTGAATGCTGGACAATCTCCTCACAGATGAAGAAGAGACTTGAAGCAAGAGAAACAAAGAATAGAGTACTGAACTGTCATGTAATATCAGTCCATCTATATGGCAGTGAATACTGGACAATCTCCACACAGATGAAGAGACTTGAAGCAAGAGAAACAAAGAAAAGAGGACTGAACTGTTATGTAATATCAGTCCTCCTATATGGCAGTGAATGCTGGACAATCTCCTCACATATGAAGAAGAGACTTGAAGCAAGAGAAACAAA
Source organism: Acanthosepion esculentum (assembly GCA_964036315.1). Lineage (NCBI taxonomy): Eukaryota > Metazoa > Mollusca > Cephalopoda > Sepiida > Sepiidae > Acanthosepion > Acanthosepion esculentum. Next base: position 9,766,603 of record OZ038519.1, on the reverse strand, counting down.
GAATAGAGTACTGAACTGTTATGTAATATCCGTCATCCTATATGGCAGTGAATACTGGGCAATCTCCTCACTGATGAAGAAGAGACTTGAAGCAAGAGAAACAATGAAAAGAGTACTGAATTGTTATGTAATATCAGTCCTCCTATATGCCAGTGAATGCTGGACAATCTTCTCACAGATGAAGAAGAGACTTGAAGCAAGAGAAACAAAGAAAACAGTACTGAACTGTTATGTAATATCAGTCCTCCTATATGGCAGTGAATGCTTGACAATCTCCTCACATATGAAGAAGAGACTTGAAGCAAGATAAACAAAGAAAAGAGTACTGAACTGTTATGTAATATCAGTCCTCGTACATGGCAGTGAATGCTGGACAATCTCCTCACAGATGAAGAAGAGACTTGAAGCCAGAGAAACAAAGAAAAGAGTACTGAACTGTTATGTAATATCAGTCCCTCTATATGGCAGTGAATGCTGGACAATCTCATCACAGATGAGAAAAAAACTTGAAGCAAGAAAGACAAAGAAATGTGGACTGAACTGTTATGTAATATCAGTCCTCCTATATTGCAGTGAATACTGGACAATCTCCTCACAGATGAAGAAGAGACTTGAAGCAAGTGAAACAAAGAAAAGAGTATTGAACTGTTATGTAATATCAGTCCCTCTATATGGCAGTTAATGCTGGACAATCTCCTCACAGATGAAGAAGAGACTTGAAGCAAGAAAAACAAAGAAAAGTGTACTGAACTGTTATGTAATATCAGTCCTCCTATATGGCAGTGAATGCTGGACAATCTCCTCACAGATGAAGAAGAGACTAGAAGCAAGAGAAACAAAGAAAAGAGTACTGAACTGTTATGTAATATCAGTCCCTCTATATGGCAGTGAATGCTGAACAATCTCCTCACAGATGAAGAAAAGACTTTAAGCAAGAGAAACAAAGAAAAGACTACTGAACTGTTACGTAATATCAGTCCTCCTATATGTCAGTGAATGCTGGACAATCTCCTCACAGATGAAGAAGAGACTTGAAGCAAGAGGAACAAAGAAAAATGTACTGAACTGTTACGTAATATCAGTCCTCCTATATGGCAGTGAATGCTGGACAATCTCCTCACAGATGAAGAAGAGACTTGAAGCAAGAGAAACAAAGGAAAGAGTAGTGAACTGTTATGTAATATCAGTCCCTCTATATGGCAGTGAATACTGGACAATCTCCACACAGATGAAGAAGAGACTTGAAGCAAGAGAAACAAAGAAAACAGTACTGAACTGTCATGTAATATCAGTCCTCCTAGATGGCAGTGAATGCTGGACAATCTCCTCACATATGAAGAAAAGACTTGAAGCATGAGAAACAAAGAAAAGTGTACTGAACTGTTATGTAATATTAGTCCTCCTATATGGCAGTAAATGCTGGACAATCTCCTTACATATGAAGAAAAGACTTGAAGCAAGAGAAACAAAGAAAAGAGTACTGAACTGTTATGTAATATCAGTCCTCCTATATGGCAATGAATGCTGGACAACCTCCTCACAGATGAAGAAGAGACTTGAAGCAAGAGAAACAAAGAATAGAGTACTGAACTGTTATGTAATATCAGTCCATCTATATGGCAGTGAATACTGGACAATCTCCACACAGATGAAGAGACTTGAAGCAAGAGAAACAAAGAAAAGTGTACTGAAATGTTATGTAATATCAGTCCTCCTATATGGCAGTGAATGCTGGACAATCTCCTCACAGATGAAGAAGAGACTTGAAGCAAGAGAAACAAAGAAAAGAGTACTGAACTGTTATGTAATATCAGTCCTCCTATATGGAAGTGAATGCTGGACAATCTCCTCACAGATGAAGAAGAGTCTTGAAGCAAGAGAAACAAAGAAAAGAGTACTGAACTGTTATGTAATATCAGTCCCTCTATATGGCAGTGAATACAAGACAATCTCCACACAGATGAAAAAGAGACTTGAAGCAAGAGAAACAAAGGAAAGAGTACTGAACAGTTATGTAATATCAGTCCCTCTATATGGCAGTGAATAGTGGACAATCTCCACACAGATGAAGAAGATACTTGAAGCAAGAGAAACAAAGAAAAGAGGACTGAACTGTTATGTAATATCAGTCCTCCTATATGGCAGTGAATGCTGGACAATCTCCTTACATATGAAGAATAGACTTGAAGCAAGAGAAACAAAGAATAGAGTACTGAACTGTTATGTAATATCAGTCCTCCTATATGGCAGTGAATGCTGGACAATCTCCTCACTGATGAAGAAGAGACTTGAAGCAAGAGAAACAATGAAAAGTGTACTGAACTGTTATGTAATATCAGTCCTCCTATATGGCAGTGAATGCTGGACAATCTTCTCACAGATGAAGAAGAGACTTGAAGCACGAGAAACAAAGAAAACAGTACTGAACTTTTATGTAATATCAGTCCTCCTATATGGCAGTGATTACTGGACAATCTCCTCACAGATGAAGAAGAGACTTGAAGAAAGAAAAACAAAGAAAAGAGTACTGAACTGTTATGTAATATCAATCCTCCTATACGGCAGTGAATGCTGGACAATCTCCTCACTGATGAAGAAGAGACTTGAAGCAAGAGAAACAAAGAAAAGAGTACTGAACTGTTATGTAATATCAATCCTCCTATATGGCAGTGAATGCTGGACAATCTCCTCACTGATGAAGAAGAGACTTGAAGCAAGAGAAACAAAGAAAAGAGTACTGAACTGTTATGTAATATCAGTCCTCCTATATGGCAGTGAATGCTGGACAATCTCCTCATTGATGAAGAAGAGACTTGAAGCAAGAAAAACAAAGAAAAGTGCACTGAACAGTTACGTAATATCAGTCCTCCTATATGGCAGTGAATGCTGGACAATCTCCTCACAGATGAAGAAGAGACATGAAGCAAGAGAAACAAAGAATAGAGTACTTAACTGTTATGTAATATCAGTCCATCTATATGGCAGTGAATACTGGACAATCTCCACACAGATGAAGAGACTTGCAGCAAGAGAAACAAAGAAACTAGTACTGAACTGTTATGTAATATCAGTCCTCCTATATGGCAGTGAATGCTGGACAATCTCCTCACAGATGAAGAAGAGACTTCAAGTAAGAGAAACAAAGAATAGAGTACTGAACTGTTATGTAATATCAGTCCATCTATATGGCAGTGAATACTGGACAATCTCCACACAGATGAAGAGACTTGAAGCAAGAGAAACAAAGAAAAGAGGACTGAACTGTTATGTAATATCAGTCCTCCTAGATGGCAGTGAATGCTGGACAATCTCCTCACAGATGAAGAAGAGACTTGAAGCAAGAGAAACAAAGAATAGAGTACTGAACTGTTATGTAATATCAGTCCATCTATATGGCAGTGAATACTGGACAATCTCCACACAGATGAAGAGTCTTGAAGCAAGAGAAACAAAGAAAAGTGTACTGAACTGTTATGTAATATCAGTCCTCCTATATGGCAGTGAATGCTGGACAATCTCCACACATATGAAGAAGAGACTCGAAGCAAGAGAAACAAAGAATAGAGTACTGAACTGTTATGTAATATCAGTCCTCCTATATGGCAGTGAATGCTGGACAATCTCCTCACTGATGAAGAAGAGACTTGAAGCAAGAGAAACAATGAAAAGAGTACTGAATTGTTATGTAATATCAGTCCTCCTATATGCCAGTGAATGCTGGACAATCTTCTCACAGATGAAGAAGAGACTTGAAGAATGACAAACAAAGAAAACAGTACTGAACTGTTATGTAATATCAGTCATCCTATATGGCAGCGAATGCTGGACAATCTCCTCACAGATGAAGAAGAGACTTGCAGCAAGAGAAACAAAGAAAAGAGTACTGAACTGTTATGTAATATCAGTCCCTCTATATGGCAGTGAATGCTGGACAATCTCCTCACAGATGAAGAAGAGACTTGAAGCAAGAAAAACAAAGAAAAGTGTACTGAACTGTTATGTAATATCAGTCCTCCTATATGGCAATGAATGCTGGACAATCTCCTCACAGATGAAGAAGAGACTTGAAGCAAGAGAAACAAAGAAAAGAGTACTGAACTGTTATGTAATATCAGTCCTCGTACATGGCAGTGAATGCTGGACAATCTCATCCCAGATGAAGAAGAGACTTGAAGCAAGAAAAACAAAGAAAAGTGGACTGAACTGTTATGTAATAACAGTCCTCTTATAAGGCAGTGAATGCTGGACAATCTCCTCACAGATGAAGAAGAGACTTTAAGCAAGAGAAACAAAGAAAAGACTACTGAACTGTTACGTAATATCAGTCCTCCTATATGTCAGTGAATGCTGGACAATCTCCTCACAGATGAAGAAGAGACTTGAAGCAAGAGAAACAAAGAAAAGAGTACTGAACTGTTATGTAATATCAGTCCTCCTATATGGCAGTGATTACTGGACAATCTCCTCACAGATGAAGAAGAGACTTGAAGCAAGAAAAACAAAGAAAAGTTTACTGAACTGTTATGTAATATCAGTCCTCCTATATGGCAGTGAATGCTGGACAATCTCCTCACATATGAAGAAGAGACTTGAAGCAAGAGAAACAAAGAAAACAGTACTGAACTGTCATGTAATATCAGTCCTCCTAGATGGCAGTGAATGCTGGACAATCTCCTCACAGATGAAGAAGAGACTTGAAGCAAGAGAAACAAAAAAAAGTGTACTGAACTGTTATGTAATATCAGTCCTCCTATACGGCAATGAATGCTGGACAATCTCCTCACAGATGAAGAAGAGACTTGAAGCAAGAAAAACAAAAAAAAGAGTACTGAACTGTTATGAAATAACAGTCCTCCTACATGGCAGTGAATGCTGGAGAATCTCCTCACAGATGAAGAAGAGACTTGAAGCAAGAGAAACAAGGAAAAGAGTACTGAACTGTTATATAATATTAGTCCCTCTATATGGCAGTGAATGCTGGACAATCTCCTCACAGATGAAGAAGAGACTTGAAGCAAGAAAAACAAAGAAAAGTGTACTGAACTGTTATGTAATATCAGTCCTCCTATATCGCAGTGAGTGCTGGACAATCTCCTCACAGATGAAGAAGAGATTTAAAGCAAGAGAAACAAAGAAAGTAGTACTGAACTGTTATGTAATATCAGTCCCCCTATATGGCAGTGAATGCTGGACAATCTCATCACAGATGAAGAAGAGACTTAGAGCAAGAGAAACCAAGAAAAGACTACTGAACGTTTACGTAATATCAGTCCTCCTATATGGCAATGAATGCTGGACAATCTCCTCACAGATGAAGAAGAGACTTTAAGCAAGAGAAACAAAGAAAAGTGTACTAAACTGTTACGTAATATCAGTCCTCCTATATGGCAGTGAATGCTGGACAATCTCCTCACAGATGACGAAGAGACTTGAAGCAAGAGAAACAAAGAATAGAGTACTGAACTGTTATGTAATATCAGTCCATCTATATGGCAGTGAATACTGGAAAATCTCCACACAGATGAAGAGACTTGAAGCAAGAGAAACAAAGAAATGTGTACTGAAATGTTATGTAATATCAGTCCTCCTATATGGCAGTGAATGCTGGACAATCTCCTCACAGATGAAGAAGAGACTTGAAGCAAGAGAAACAAAGAAAAGAGGACTGAACTGTTATGTAATATCCGTCCTCCTATATGGCAGTGAATGCTGGACAATCTCCTCACAGATGAAGAAGAGACTTGAAGCAATAGAAACAATGAAAACAGTACTGAACTGTTATGTAATATCAGTCCTCCTATATGGCAATGTATGCTGAACAATCTCCTCACAGATGAAGAAGAGACTTGAAGCAAGAGAAACAAAGAAAACAGTACTGAACTGTTATGTAATATCAGTCCTCCTATATGGCAGTGAATGCTGGAAAATCTCTTCACATATGAAGAAGAGACTTGAAGCAAGAGAAACATAGAAAAGTGTACTGAACTGTTATGTAATATCCGTCCTCCTATATGGCAGTGAATGCTGGACAATCTCCTCACAGATGAAGAAGAGACTTGAAGCAAGAGAAACAATGAAAACAGTACTGAACTGTTATGTAATATCAGTCCTCCTATATGGCAATGTATGCTGAACAATCTCCTCACAGATGAAGAAGAGACTTGAAGCAAGAGAAACAAAGAAAACAGTACTGAACTGTTATGTAATATCAGTCCTCCTATATGGCAGTGAATGCTGGACAATCTCTTCACATATGAAGAAGAGACTTGAAGCAAGAGAAACATAGAAAAGTGTACTGAACTGTTATGTAATATCAGTCCTCCTATATCGCAGTGAGTGCTGGACAATCTCCTCACAGATGAAGAAGAGATTTAAAGCAAGAGAAACAAAGAAAGTAGTACTGAACTGTTATGTAATATCAGTCCCCCTATATGGCAGTGAATGCTGGACAATCTCATCACAGATGAAGAAGAGACTTAGAGCAAGAGAAACCAAGAAAAGACTACTGAACGTTTACGTAATATCAGTCCTCCTATATGGCAATGAATGCTGGACAATCTCCTCACAGATGAAGAAGAGACTTTAAGCAAGAGAAACAAAGAAAAGTGTACTAAACTGTTACGTAATATCAGTCCTCCTATATGGCAGTGAATGCTGGACAATCTCCTCACAGATGACGAAGAGACTTGAAGCAAGAGAAACAAAGAATAGAGTACTGAAATGTTATGTAATATCAGTCCATCTATATGGCAGTGAATACTGGAAAATCTCCACACAGATGAAGAGACTTGAAGCAAGAGAAACAAAGAAATGTGTACTGAAATGTTATGTAATATCAGTCCTCCTATATGGCAGTGAATGCTGGACAATCTCCTCACAGATGAAGAAGAGACTTGAAGCAAGAGAAACAATGAAAACAGTACTGAACTGTTATGTAATATCAGTCCTCCTATATGGCAATGTATGCTGAACAATCTCCTCACAGATGAAGAAGAGACTTGAAGCAAGAGAAACAAAGAAAACAGTACTGAACTGTTATGTAATATCAGTCCTCCTATATGGCAGTGAATGCTGGACAATCTCTTCACATATGAAGAAGAGACTTGAAGCAAGAGAAACATAGAAAAGTGTACTGAACTGTTATGTAATATCAGTCCTCCTATATGGCAGTGAATGCTGGACAATCTCCTCACAGATGAAGAGACTTGAAGCAAGATAAACAAAGAAAAGAGTACTGAACTTTTATGTAATATCAGTCCTCGTACATGGCAGTGAATGCTTGACAATCTCCTCACAGATGAAGAAGAGACTTGAAGCCAGAGAAACAAAGAAAAGAGTACTGAACTGTTATGTAATATCAGTCCCTCTATATGGCAGTGAATGCTGGACAATCTCATCACAGATGAAGAAGAGACTTGAAGCAAGAAAAACAAAGAAAAGTGTACTGAACTGTTATGTAATATCAGTCCTCCTATATGGCAGTGAATGCTGGACAATCTCCTCACAGATGAAGAAGAGACTTGAAGCAAGAGCAGCAAAGAAATGAGTACTGAACTGTTATGTAATATCAGTCCCTCTATATGGCAGTGAATGCTGGACAATCTCCTCACAGATGAAGAAGAGACTTTAAGCAAGAGAAACAAAGAAAAGACTACTGAACTGTTACGTAATATCAGTCCTCCTATATGGCAGTGAATGCTGGACAATCTCCTCACAGATGAAGAAGAGACTTGAAGCAAGAGAAACAAAGGAAAGAGTACTGAACTGTTATGTAATATCAGTCCCTCTATATGGCAGTGAATACTGGACAATCTCCACACAGATGAAGAAGAGACTTGAAGCAAGAGAAACAAAGAAAAGTGTACTGAACTGTTATGTAATATCAGTCTTCCTATATGGCAGTGAATGCTGGACAATCTCCTAACAGATGAAGAAGAGACTTTAAGCAAGAGAAACAAAGAAAACAGTACTGAACTGTTATGTAATATCAGTCCTCCTATATGGCAGTGAATGCTGGACAATCTCCTCACATATGAAGAAAAGACTTGAAGCAAGAGAAACAAAGAAAAGTGTACTGAACTGTTATGTAATATCAGTCCTCCTATATGGCAGTGAATGCTGGACAATCTCCTCACAGATGAAGAAGAAACTTGAAGCAAGAAAAACAAAGAAAAGAGTACTGAACTGTTATGTAATAACAGTCCTCCTACATGGCAGTGAATGCTGGACAATCTCCACACAGATGAAGAAGAGACTTGAAGGAAGAGAAACAAAGAAAGTAGTACTGAACTGTTATGTAATATCAGTCCTCCTATATGGCAGTGAATGCTGGACAATCTCATCACAGATGAAGAAGAGACTTGAAGCAAGAAAAACAAAGAAAAGAGTACTGAACTGTTATGTAATAACAGTCCTCCTACATGGCAGTGAATGCTGGACAATCTCCTCACAGATGAAGAAGAGACTTGAAGCAAGAGAAACAAGGAAAAGAGTACTGAACTGTTATATAATATTAGTCCCTCTATATGGCAGTGAATGCTGGACAATCTTCTCACAGATGAAGAAGAGACTTGAAGCAAGAAAAACAAAGAACAGTGTACTGAACTGTTACGTAATATAAGTCCTCCTATATGGCAGTGAATGCTGGACAATCTCCTCACAGATGAAGAAGAGACTTGAAGCAAGAGAAACAAAGAAAGTAGTGCTGAACTATTATGTAATATCAGTCCTCCTATATGGCAGTGAATGCTGGACAATCTCCTCACAGATGAAGAAGAGACTTGAAGCAAGAGAAACAAAGAAAAGAGGACTGAACGTTTACGTAATATCAGTCCTCCTATATGGCAGTGAATGCTGGACAATCTCCTCACAGATGAAGAAGAGACTTGAAGCAAGAGAAACAAAGGAAAGAGTACTGAAATGTTATGTAATATCAGTCCCTCTATATGGCAGTGAATGCTGGACCATCTTCTCAAAGATGAAGAAGAGACTTGAAGCAAGAGAACAAAGAAAATAGTACTGAACTGTTATGTAATATCAGTCCTCCAATATGGCAGTGAATGCTGGACAATCTCCTCACAGATGAAGAAGAGACTTGAAGCAAGAGAAACAAAGAAAAGAGGACTGAATGTTTACGTAATATCAGTCCTACTATATGGCAGTGAATGCTGGACAATCTCCTCACAGATGAAGAAGAGACTTGAAGCAAGAGAAACAAAGGAAAGAGTACTGAACTGTTATGTAATATCAGTCCCTCTATATGGCAGTGAATGCTGGACAATCTCCTCACAGATGAAGAAGAGACTTGAAGCAAGAGAAACAAAGAAAAGAGGACTGAACTGTTATGTAATATCAGTCCTCCTATATGGCAGTGAATGCTGGACAATCTCCTCACAGATGAAGAAGAGACTTGAAGCAAGAGAAACAAAGAAAAGAGGACTGAACTGTTATGTAATATCAGTCCTCCTATATGGCAGTGAATGCTGGACAATCTCCTCACAGATGAAGAAGAGACTTGAAGCAAGAGAAACAAAGAAAGTAGTGCTGAACTGTTATATAATATCAGTCCTCCTATATGGCAGTGAATGCTGGACAATCTCCTCACAGATGAAGAAGAGACTTGAAGCAAGAGAAACAAAGGAAAGAGTACTGAACTATTATGTAATATCAGTCCTCCTATATGGCAGTGAATGCTGGACAATCTCCTCACAGATGAAGAAGAGACTTGAAGCAAGAGAAACAAAGAAAGTAGTGCTGAACTGTTATGTAATATCAGTCCTCCTATATGGCAGTGAATGCTGGACAATCTCCTCACAGATGAAGAAGAGACTTGAAGCAAGAGAAACAAAGGAAAGAGTACTGAACTGTTATGTAATATCAGTCCTCCTATATGGCAGTGAATGCTGGACAATCTCTTCACAGATGAAGAAGAGACTTGAAGCAAGAGAAACAAAGAAAAGAGGACTGAACGTTTACGTAATATCAGTCCTACTATATGGCAGTGAATGCTGGACAATCTCCTCACAGATGAAGAAGAGACATGAAGCAAGAAAAACAAAGAAAAGTGTACTGAACTGTTACGTAATATAAGTCCTCCTATATGGCAGTGAATGCTGGACAATCTCCTCACAGATGAAGAAGAGACTTGAAGCAAGAGAAACAAAGAAAAGTGTACTGAACTGTTATGTAATATCAGTCCTCCTATATGGCAATGAATGCTGGACAATCTCCTCACAGATGAAGAAGAGACTTGAAGCAAGAGAAACAAAGAAAACAGTACTGAACTGTCATGTAATATCAGTCCTCCTAGATGGCAGTGAATGCTGGACAATCTCCTCACAGATGAAGAAGAGACTTGAAGCAAGAGAAACAAAGAAAGTAGTGCTGAACTGTTATGTAATATCAGTCCTCCTATATGGCAGTGAATGCTGGACAATCTCCTCACAGATGAAGAAGAGACTTGAAGCAAGAAAAACAAAGAAAAGAGTACTGACCTGTTATGAAATAACAGTCCTCCTACATGGCAGTGAATGCTGGACAATCTCCTCACAGATGAAGAAGAGACTTGAAGCAAGAGAAACAAAGGAAAGAGTACTGAACTGTTATGTAATATCAGTCCTCCTATATGGCAGTGAATACTGGACAATCTCCACACCGATGAAGAAGAGACTTGAAGGAAGAGAAACAAAGAAAACAGCACTGATCTGTTATGTAATATCAGTCCTCCTAGATGGCAGTGAATGCTGGACAATCTCCTTACATATGAAGAAGAGACTTGAAGCAAGAAAAACAAAGAAAACAGTACTGATCTGTTATGTAATATCAGTCCTCCTAGATGGCAGTGAATGCTGGACAATCTCCTTACATATGAAGAAAAGACTTGAAGCAAGAGAAACAAAGAAAAGAGTACTGAACTGTTATGCAATATCAGTCCTCCTATATGGCAGTGAATGCTGGACAATCTCCTCACAGATGAAGAAGTGACTTGAAGCAAGAAAAACAAAGAAAAGAGTACTGAACTGTTATGTAATAACAGTCCTCCTACATGGCAGTGAATGCTGGACAATCTCCTCACAGATGAAGAAGAGACTTGAAGCAAGAGAAACAAGGAAAAGAGTACTGAACTGTTATATAATATTAGTCCCTCTATATGGCAGTGAATGCTGGACAATCTCCTCACAGATGAAGAAGAGACTTGAAGCAAGAAAAACAAAGAAAAGAGTACTGAACTGTTATGTAATAACAGTCCTCCTACATGGCAGTGAATGCTGGACAATCTCCTCACAGATGAAGAAGAGACTTGAAGCAAGAAAAACAAAGAAAAGAGTACTGAACTGTTATGTAATAACAGTCCTCCTACATGGCAGTGAATGCTGGACAATATCCTCACAGATGAAGAAGAGACTTGAAGCAAGAGAAACAAGGAAAAGAGTACTGAACTGTTATATAATATTAGTCCCTCTATATGGCAGTGAATGCTGGACAATCTTCTCACAGATGAAGAAGAGACTTGAAGCAAGAAAAACAAAGAAAAGTGTACTGAACTGTTATGTAATATCAGTCCTCCTATATGGCAGTGAATGCTGGACAATCTCCTCACAGATGAAGAAGAGACTTGAAGCAAGAAAAACAAAGAAAAGAGGACTGAACTGTTATGTAATATCAGTCCTCCTATATGGCAGTGAATGCTGGACAATCTCCTTACATATGAAGAAAAGACTTGAAGCAAGAGAAACAAAGAAAAGAGTGCTGAACTGTTATGTAATATCAGTCCTCCTATATGGCAGTGAATTCTGGACAATCTCATCACAGATGAAGGAGAGACTTGAAGCAAGAGAAACAAAGAAAAGACTACTGAACGTTTACGTAATATCAGTCCTCCTATATGGCAGTGAATGCTGGACAATCTCCTCACAGATGAAGAAGAGACTTGAAGCAAGAGAAACAAAGAAAAGAGTACTGAACTGTTATGTAATATCTGTCCTCCTATATGGCAGTGATTACTGGACAATCTCCTCACAGTTGAAGAAGAGACTTGAAGCAAGAGAAACAAAGAAAGGTTTACTGAACTGTTATGTAATATCAGTCCTCCTATATGGCAATGAATGCTGGACAATCTCCTCACAGATGAAGAAGAGACTTGAAGCAAGAGAAACAAAGAAAACAGCACTGATCTGTTATGTAATATCAGTCCTCCTAGATGGCAGTGAATGCTGGACAATCTCCTTACATATGAAGAAGAGACTTGAAGCAAGAAAAACAAAGAAAACAGTACTGATCTGTTATGTAATATCAGTCCTCCTAGATGGCAGTGAATGCTGGACAATCTCCTTACATATGAAGAAAAGACTTGAAGCAAGAGAAACAAAGAAAAAAAGTACTGAACTGTTATGTAATATCAGTCCTCCTATATGGCAGTGAATGCTGGACAATCTCCTCACAGATGAAGAAGTGACTTGAAGCAAGAAAAACAAAGAAAAGTGTACTGAACTGTTATGTAATAACAGTCCTCCTACATGGCAGTGAATGCTGGACAATCTCCTCACAGATGAAGAAGAGACTTGAAGCAAGAAAAACAAAGAAAAGAGTACTGAACTGTTATGTAATAACAGTCCTCCTAGATGGCAGTGAATGCTGGACAATCTCCTTACATATGAAGAAAAGACTTGAAGCAAGAGAAACAAAGAAAAGAGTACTGAACTGTTATGTAATATCAGTCCTCCTATATGGCAGTCAATGCTGGACAATCCCCTCACAGATGAAGAAGAGACTTGAAGCAAGAGAAACAAAGAAAAGAGGACTGAACTGTTATGTAATATCAGTCCTCCTATATGGAAGTGAATGCTGGACAATCTCCTCACATATGAAGAAGAGACTTGAAGTAAGAGAAACAAAGAAAACAGTACTGAACTGTCATGTAATATCAGTCCTCCTAGATGGCAGTGAATGCTGGACAATCTCTTCACAGATGTAGAAGAGACTTGAAGCAAGAGAAACAAAGAAAAGTTTACTGAACTGTTATGTAATATCAGTCCTCCTATATGGCAATGAATACTGGACAATCTCCTCACAGATGAAGAAGAGACTTGAAGCAAGAAAAACAAAGAAAAGTGTTCTGAACTGTTATGTAATATCAGTCCTCCTATATGGCAGTGAATGCTGGACAATCTCCTCACAGATGAAGAAGAGAATTGAAGCAAGAGAAACAAAGAAAGTAGTACTGAACTGTTATGTAATATCAGTCCTCCTATATGGCAGTGAATGCTGGACAATCTCATCACAGATGAAGAAGAGACTTGAAGCAAGAGAAACAAAGAAAAGCCTACTTAACGTTTACGTAATATCAGTCCTCCTATATGGCAATGAATGCTGGACAATCTCCTCACAGATGAAGAAGAGACTTGAAGCAAGAAAAACAAAGTAAAGTGTACTGAACTGTTATGTAATATCAGTCCTCCTATATGGCAGTCAATGCTGGACAATCCCCTCACAGATGAAGAAGAGACTTGAAGCAAGAGAAACAAAGAAAAGAGGACTGAACTGTTATGTAATATCAGTCCTCCTATATGGCAGTGAATGCTGGACAATCTCTTCACAGATGTAGAAGAGACTTGAAGCAAGAGAAACAAAGAAAGTAGTACTGAACTGTTATGTAATATCAGTCCTCCTATATGGCAGTGAATGCTGGACAATCTCATCACAGATGAAGAAGAGACTTGAAGCAAGAGAAACAAAGAAAAGTCTACTGAACTGTTATGTAATATCAGTCCTCCTATATGGCAGTGAATGCTGGACAATCTCTTCACAGATGTAGAAGAGACTTGAAGCAAGAGAAACAAAGAAAGTAGTACTGAACTGTTATGTAATATCAGTCCTCCTATATGGCAGTGATTACTGGACAATCTCCTCACAGATGAAGAAGAGACTTGAAGCAAGAAAAACAAAGAAAAGTGTACTGAACTGTTATGTAATATCAGTCCTCCTATATGGCAGTGAATGCTGGACAATCTCCTCACATATGAAGAAGAGACTTGAAGCAAGAAAAACAAAGAAAACAGTACTGAACTGTCATGTAATATCAGTCCTCCTAGATGGCAGTGAATGCTGGACAATCTCCTCACAGATGAAGAAGAGTCTTGAAGCAAGAGAAACAAAGAAAAGTGTACTGAACTGTTATGTAATATCAGTCCTCCTATATGGCAATGAATGCTGGACAATCTCCTCACAGATGAAGAAGAGACTTGAAGCAAGAAAAACAAAGAAAAGAGTACTGAACTGTTATGAAATAACAGTCCTCCTACATGGCAGTGAATGCTGGACAATCTCTTCACAGATGAAGAAGAGACTTGAAGCAAGAGAAACAAGGAAAAGAGTACTGAACTGTTATATAATATTAGTCCCTCTATATGGCAGTGAATGCTGGACAATCTCCTCACAGATGAAGAAGAGACTTGAAGCAAGAGAAACAAAGAATGTAGTACTGAATTGTTATGTAATATCAGTCCTCCTATATGGCAGTGAATGCTGGACAATCTCCTCACATATGAAGAAGAGACTTGAAGCAAGAAAAACAAAGAAAACAGTACTGAACTGTCATGTAATATCAGTCCTCCTAGATGGCAGTGAATGCTGGACAATCTCCTCACAGATGAAGAAGAGTCTTGAAGCAAGAGAAACAAAGAAAAGTGTACTGAACTGTTATGTAATATCAGTCCTCCTATATGGCAATGAATGCTGGACAATCTCCTCACAGATGAAGAAGAGACTTGAAGCAAGAAAAACAAAGAAAAGAGTACTGAACTGTTATGAAATAACAGTCCTCCTACATGGCAGTGAATGCTGGACAATCTCTTCACAGATGAAGAAGAGACTTGAAGCAAGAGAAACAAGGAAAAGAGTACTGAACTGTTATATAATATTAGTCCCTCTATATGGCAGTGAATGCTGGACAATCTCCTCACAGATGAAGAAGAGACTTTAAGCAAGAGAAACAAAGAAAAGACTACTAAACTGTTACGTAATATCAGTCCTCCTATATGGCAGTGAATGCTGGACAATCTCCTCACAGATGAAGAAGAGACTTGAAGCAAGAGAAACAAAGAATAGAGTACTGAACTGTTATGTAATATCAGTCCATCTATATGGCAGTGAATACTGGACAATCTCCACACAGATGAAGAAGAGTCTTGATGCAAGAGAAACAAAGAAAAGAGTACTGAACTGTTATGTAATATCAGTCCCTCTATATGGCAGTGAATACTGGACAATCTCCACACAGATGTAGAAGAGACTTGAAGCAAGAGAAACAAAGGAAAGAGTACTGAACAGTTATGTAATATCAGTCCCTCTATATGGCAGTGAATACTGGACAATCTCCACACAGATGAAGAAGAGACTTGAAGCAAGAGAAACAAAGAAAAGAGGACTGAACTGTTATGTAATATGAGTCCTCCTATATGGCAGTGAATGCTGGACAATCTCCTCACATATGAAGAAGATACTTGAAGCAAGAGAAACAAAGAAAAGAGGACTGAACTGTTATGTAATATCAGTCCTCCTATATGGCAGTGAATGCTGGACAATATCCTCACATATGAAGAAGAGACTTGAAGCAAGAGAAACAAAGAAAAGAGTACTGAACTGTTATGTAATATCAGTCCTCCTATATGGCAGTGAATGCTGGACAATCTCTTCACATATGAAGAAGACTTGAAGCAAGAGAAACAAAGAAAAGTGTACTGAACTGTTATGTAATATCAGTCCTCCTATATGGCAGTGAATGCTGGACAATCTCCTCACAGATGAAGAAGAGACTTGAAGCAAGATAAACAAAGAAAAGAGTACTGAACTGTTATGTAATATCAGTCCTCCTATATGGCAGTGAATGCTGGACAATCTCCTCACAGATGAAGAAGAGACTTGAAGCAAGTGAAACAAAGAAAAGAGTATTGAACTGTTATGTAATATCAGTCCCTCTATATGGCAGTGAATGCTGGACAATCTCCTCACAGATGAAGAAGAAACTTGAAGCAAGAAAAACAAAGAAAAGTGTACTGAACTGTTATGTAATATCAGTCCTCCTATATGGCAGTGAATCCTGGACAATCTCATCACAGATGAAGAAGAGACTTGAAGCAAGAGAAACAAAGAAAAGACTACTGAACGTTTACGTAATATCAGTCCTCCTATATGGCAGTGAATGCTGGACAATCTCCTCACAGATGAAGGAGAGACTTGAAGCAAGAAAAACAAAGAAAAGTGTTCTGAACTGTTATGTAATATCAGTCCTCCTATATGGCAGTGAATGCTGGCCAATCCCCTCACAGATGAAGAGGAGACTTGAAGCAAGAGAAACAAAGAAAAGAGTACTGAACTGTTATGTAATATCAGTCCTCCTATATGGCAGTGAATGCTGGACAATCTCCTCACAGATGAAGAAGAGACTTGAAGCAAGTGAAACAAAGAAAAGAGTACTGAACTGTTATGTAATATCAGTCCTCCTATATGGCAGTGAATGCTGGACAATCTCCTCACAGATGAAGAAGAGACTTTAAGCAAGAAAAACAAAGAAAAGTGTACTGAACTGTTACGTAATATCAGTCCTCCTATATGGCAGTGAATGCTGGACAATCTCCTCACAGATGAAGAAGAGACTTGAAGCAAGAGAAACAAAGGAAAGAGTACTGAACTGTTATGTAATATCAGTCCTCCTATATGGCAGTGAATGCTGGACAATCTCCTCACAGATGAAGAAGAGACTTGAAGCAAGAGAAACAAAGAAAAGAGTACTGAACTGTTATGTAATATCAGTCCTCCTATATGGCAGTTAATACTGGACAATCTCCACACCGATGAAGAAGAGACTTGAAGCAAGAGAAACAAAGAAAACAGTACTGATCTGTTATGTAATATCAGTCCTCCTAGATGGCAGTGAATGCTGGACAATGTCCTTACATATGAAGAAGAGACTTGAAGCAAGAGAAACAAAGAAAACAGTACTGATCTGTTATGTAATATCAGTCCTCCTAGATGGCAGTGAATGCTGGACAATCTCCTTACATATGAAGAAAAAACTTGAAACAAGAAAAACAAAGAAAAGTGTACTGAACTGTTACGTAATATCAGTCCTCCTATATGGCAGTGAATGCTGGACAATCTCCTCACAGATGAAGAAGAGACTTGAAGCAAGAAAAACAAAGAAAAGAGTACTGAACTGTTATATAATATTAGTCCCTCTATATGGCAGTGAATGCTGGACAATCTTCTCACAGATGAAGAAGAGACTTGAAGCAAGAAAAACAAAGAAAAGTGTACTGAACTGTTATGTAATATCAGTCCTCCTATATGGCAGTGAATGCTGGACAATCTCCTCAGAGATGAAGAAGAGACTTGAAGCAAGAGAAACAAAGAAAGTAGTACTGAACTGTTATGTAATAACAGTCCTCCTACATGGCAGTGAATGCTGGACAATCTCCTCACAGATGAAGAAGACACTTTAAGCAAGAGAAACAAAGAAAAGACTACTGAACTGTTACGTAATATCAGTCCCTCTATATGGCAGTGAATGCTGGACAATCTCCTCACAGATGAAGAAGAGACTTGAAGCAAGTGAAACAAAGAAAAGAGTACTGAACTGTTATGTAATATCAGTCCTCCTATATGGCAGTGATTACTGGACAATCTCCTCACAGATGAAGAAGAGACTTGAAGCAAGAAAAACAAAGAAAAGAGTACTGAACTGTTATGTAATAACAGTCCTCCTACATGGCAGTGAATGCTGGACAATCTCCTCACAGATGAAGAAGAGACTTGAAGCAAGAGAAACAAGGAAAAGAGTACTGAACTGTTATATAATATTAGTCCCTCTATATGGCAGTGAATGCTGGACAATCTTCTCACAGATGAAGAAGAGACTTGAAGCAAGAAAAACAAAGAAAAGTGTACTGAACTGTTATGTAATATCAGTCCTCCTATATGGCAGTGAATGCTGGACAATCTCCTCACAGATGAAGAAGAGACTTTAAGCAAGAAAAACAAAGAAAAGTGTACTGAACTGTTACGTAATATCAGTCCTCCTATATGGCAGTGAATGCTGGACAATCTCCTCACAGATGAAGAAGAGACTTGAAGCAAGAGAAACAAAGGAAAGAGTACTGAACTGTTATGTAATATCAGTCCTCCTATATGGCAGTGAATGCTGGACAATCTCCTCACAGATGAAGAAGAGACTTGAAGCAAGAGAAACAAAGAAAAGAGTACTGAACTGTTATGTAATATCAGTCCTCCTATATGGCAGTTAATACTGGACAATCTCCACACCGATGAAGAAGAGACTTGAAGCAAGAGAAACAAAGAAAACAGTACTGATCTGTTATGTAATATCAGTCCTCCTAGATGGCAGTGAATGCTGGACAATGTCCTTACATATGAAGAAGAGACTTGAAGCAAGAGAAACAAAGAAAACAGTACTGATCTGTTATGTAATATCAGTCCTCCTAGATGGCAGTGAATGCTGGACAATCTCCTTACATATGAAGAAAAGACTTGAAACAAGAAAAACAAAGAAAAGTGTACTGAACTGTTACGTAATATCAGTCCTCCTATATGGCAGTGAATGCTGGACAATCTCCTCACAGATGAAGAAGAGACTTGAAGCAAGAAAAACAAAGAAAAGAGTACTGAACTGTTATATAATATTAGTCCCTCTATATGGCAGTGAATGCTGGACAATCTTCTCACAGATGAAGAAGAGACTTGAAGCAAGAAAAACAAAGAAAAGTGTACTGAACTGTTATGTAATATCAGTCCTCCTATATGGCAGTGAATGCTGGACAATCTCCTCAGAGATGAAGAAGAGACTTGAAGCAAGAGAAACAAAGAAAGTAGTACTGAACTGTTATGTAATATCAGTCCTCCTAATATGGCAGTGAATGCTGGACAATCTCCTCACAGATGAAGAAGACACTTTAAGCAAGAGAAACAAAGAAAAGACTACTGAACTGTTACGTAATATCAGTCCTCCTATATGGCAGTGAATGCTGGACAATCTCCTCACAGATGAAGAAGTGACTTGAAGCATGAGAAACAAAGAAAAGTGTACTGAACTGTTATGTAATATCAGTCCCTCTATATGGCAGTGAATGCTGGACAATCTCCTCACTGATGAAGAAGAGACTTGAAGCAAGAAAAACAAAGAAAAGTGTACTGAACTGTTACGTAATATCAGTCCTCCTATATGGCAGTGAATGCTGGACAATCTCCTCACAGATGAAGAAGAGACTTGAAGGAAGAGAAACAAAGAAAGTAGTACTGAACTGTTATGTAATATCAGTCCCCCTATATGGCAGTGAATGCTGGACAATCTCATCACAGATGAAGAAGAGACTTGAAGCAAGAGAAACAAAGAAAAGCCTACTGAACGTTTACGTAATATCAGTCCTCCTATATGGCAATGAATGCTGGACAATCTCCTCACAGATGAAGAAGAGACTTGAAGCAAGAAAAACAAAGTAAAGTGTACTGAACTGTTATGTAATATCAGTCCTCCTATATGGCAGTCAATGCTGGACAATCTCCTCACAGATGAAGAAGAGACTTTAAGCAAGAAAAACAAAGAAAAGTGTACTGAACTGTTACGTAATATCAGTCCTCCTATATGGCAGTGAATGCTGGACAATCTCCTCACAGATGAAGAAGAGACTTGAAGCAAGAGAAACAAAGGAAAGAGTACTGAACTGTTATGTAATATCAGTCCTCCTATATGGCAGTTAATACTGGACAATCTCCACACCGATGAAGAAGAGACTTGAAGCAAGAGAAACAAAGAAAACAGTACTGATCTGTTATGTAATATCAGTCCTCCTAGATGGCAGTGAATGCTGGACAATGTCCTTACATATGAAGAAGAGACTTGAAGCAAGAGAAACAAAGAAAACAGTACTGATCTGTTATGTAATATCAGTCCTCCTAGATGGCAGTGAATGCTGGACAATCTCCTTACATATGAAGAAAAGACTTGAAACAAGAAAAACAAAGAAAAGTGTACTGAACTGTTACGTAATATCAGTCCTCCTATATGGCAGTGAATGCTGGACAATCTCCTCACAGATGAAGAAGAGACTTGAAGCAAGAAAAACAAAGAAAAGAGTACTGAACTGTTATATAATATTAGTCCCTCTATATGGCAGTGAATGCTGGACAATCTTCTCACAGATGAAGAAGAGACTTGAAGCAAGAAAAACAAAGAAAAGTGTACTGAACTGTTATGTAATATCAGTCCTCCTATATGGCAGTGAATGCTGGACAATCTCCTCAGAGATGAAGAAGAGACTTGAAGCAAGAGAAACAAAGAAAGTAGTACTGAACTGTTATGTAATATCAGTCCTCCTAATATGGCAGTGAATGCTGGACAATCTCCTCACAGATGAAGAAGACACTTTAAGCAAGAGAAACAAAGAAAAGACTACTGAACTGTTACGTAATATCAGTCCTCCTATATGGCAGTGAATGCTGGACAATCTCCTCACAGATGAAGAAGTGACTTGAAGCATGAGAAACAAAGAAAAGTGTACTGAACTGTTATGTAATATCAGTCCCTCTATATGGCAGTGAATGCTGGACAATCTCCTCACTGATGAAGAAGAGACTTGAAGCAAGAAAAACAAAGAAAAGTGTACTGAACTGTTACGTAATATCAGTCCTCCTATATGGCAGTGAATGCTGGACAATCTCCTCACAGATGAAGAAGAGACTTGAAGGAAGAGAAACAAAGAAAGTAGTACTGAACTGTTATGTAATATCAGTCCCCCTATATGGCAGTGAATGCTGGACAATCTCATCACAGATGAAGAAGAGACTTGAAGCAAGAGAAACAAAGAAAAGCCTACTGAACGTTTACGTAATATCAGTCCTCCTATATGGCAATGAATGCTGGACAATCTCCTCACAGATGAAGAAGAGACTTGAAGCAAGAAAAACAAAGTAAAGTGTACTGAACTGTTATGTAATATCAGTCCTCCTATATGGCAGTCAATGCTGGACAATCTCCTCACAGATGAAGAAGAGACTTTAAGCAAGAAAAACAAAGAAAAGTGTACTGAACTGTTACGTAATATCAGTCCTCCTATATGGCAGTGAATGCTGGACAATCTCCTCACAGATGAAGAAGAGACTTGAAGCAAGAGAAACAAAGGAAAGAGTACTGAACTGTTATGTAATATCAGTCCTCCTATATGGCAGTTAATACTGGACAATCTCCACACCGATGAAGAAGAGACTTGAAGCAAGAGAAACAAAGAAAACAGTACTGATCTGTTATGTAATATCAGTCCTCCTAGATGGCAGTGAATGCTGGACAATCTCCTTACATATTAAGAAGAGACTTGAAGCAAGAGAAACAAAGAAAAGTGTACTGAACTGTTATGTAATAACAGTCCTCCTACATGGCAGTGAATGCTGGACAATCTCCTCACAGATGAAGAAGAGACTTGAAGCAAGAGAAACAAGGAAAAGAGTACTGAACTGTTATATAATATTAGTCCCTCTATATGGCAGTGAATGCTGGACAATCTTCTCACAGATGTAGAAGAGACTTGAAGCAAGAGAAACAAAGAAAGTAGTACTGAACTGTTATGTAATATCAGTCCTCCTATATGGCAGTGAATGCTGGACAATCTCATCACAGATGGAGAAGAGACTTGAAGCAAGAGAAACAAAGAAAAGACTACTGAACGTTTACGTAATATCAGTCCTCCTATATGGCAGTGAATGCTGGACAATCTCCTCACAGATGAAGGAGAGACTTGAAGCAAGAAAAACAAAGAAAAGTGTTCTGAACTGTTATGTAATATCAGTCCTCCTATATGGCAGTGAATGCTGGCCAATCTCCTGACAGATGAAGAGGAGACTTGAAGCAAGAGAAACAAAGAAAAGAGTACTGAACTGTTATGTAATATCAGTCCTCCTATATGGCAGTGAATGCTGGACAATCTCCTCACAGATGAAGAAGAGACTTGAAGCAAGACAAACAAAGAAAAGAGTACTGAACTGTTATGTAATATCAGTCCTCCTATATGGCAGTGATTACTGGACAATCTTCTCACAGATGAAGAAGAGACTTGAAGGAAGGCTGCTTAGACTATCATGGACCAAACATCTGCGCAACGAGAAAACAAAATGATATCAAATGGACTCTTATGCTTAACATCAGAAACGACAGTTGACATTTCTATCGCACATGATGAGAAAAGAAAGTCGTCTTGGGAAATTTGATTCTCACCGCATATATTTAAGACAAGAGAGATAGAGAAAAACGGCACCTAACGCACTTAAGGACCTCGTGTAATTGGTTGGAAGGACAGAGTTTAGGGAGATAGGGAAAAGACAATGTTTATTAAGAGCTAGACAAGAGAGAAAATTTTGGACAGCTATGATCGCCGACGTCCTGATAACATGAAATAGAAAAAGAAAACTAGGAATGATCTGTTTAGCCCGTTCGGATTCTTGAGAGTTAAGAAAATACGAAATTCGTTCATGATCTTTAACACCGGCGTAATCGTATCAATCGCTGGCAAGCAGCGGCTCTTATTGGCGACGAGAATATTTCACTTCGCTTCATATTTTGACGCACCTTCTGGGGTGGATTTTTTTTCTTCTTTGAAAACAACATGTATTTGTGTAGGCGGATACTATTAGCTGTACGTTTTAGATCAGTGGTTTTCAACCGATGTCCATAGGGATTCTGTGTGGGGTCATGTATCAGTACTTGGGGCCATACAAAAAAAAGTATCAAATATCAAATTGGTGGTACACGATAATAATTTAGTGTTCCAAAGAGCAATTTCGTTTCGAAACGGTTGCTACAATTGAGAACTGGAATTTCTACACAGTAATTTACGTCATATTAAAAAACTAAAAATATAAAAACAAAAACAACTCTAAAACTAGCAGAAGACGAGATCAAATGATGACATTTTGCATCCCTTTTACTCTGCCGGATGTTTTGATTGTAAAAAAAACTGAATAAAAACTGAAAAGTCTATATAAAGGAAGGTTTATAGGATTATATATATAAAGGAAAATTATATAAAGATTATACTTTATTATATAAATTAATTTAATATATTAATAATAAATAATAATATTAATTTTAAATATTAATAAAATAAAATATTAAGATATTAATATAGATGAATTGGTAGAGTAATAAACACGACATTGTGACTCATTGACATCGATGGAAACTCGCAGAACAGCATCAACCACAACAATCTCATTGAATAAATCTGCACTTTTCTTAATCTATTAATTGCTAACATATTTTATAATGGATTATTATGAGTTATTTTACTAGTATAAAGAAATGTTCTATAGAATTTATTTGTTAAATATAAGTTTATTTTCGTTAAATTAGTTTTACTTCAAAATAAAGCACATATATTACTATTTCTATAATACTAAACTTTTCTATTAGTAAAAAAATAAAATAAGCTTTCATTTCAGCGACTCAAGAAAAGAATTAAGAGTAAAATTGTCCTCATCTTTGTCGCCATATTTATTACAAAGTTTCGGCCGTTGCACGCTCCGGCCTTCTTCAGGTGGCTGGAATGTCGAACTGATCCCTTTATTTCGCTCACTGGGGTAGACTGTTCTAGTTCCACGTGCCATGTTTAATGGATGTCAGTTATCAGTTATCTCCTGTTAATTCCCCTCTCCAAGTTTTCCACTGCGTTAACTGGGTATTAAACTCATACTCTTTGGGTCCTCTCACTGGATCTAGCCAACGCCTTTATCCACTGTGCCATTTGTCTTTGAGGACATCTGTTCATGAATTTCTGGGTATTATAAACCTAATGTCTTCAGCAACCATTTTTACCAGAGCTCATATTGAAATTTTTGTTGTTATTATCGCTTTTGTCTGACACTCCTTATTACTGGTTCCCATATTGTATTCATTTCTATGCTTGGTCGGCTCAGGAGATTTTTGTGGGCTAGCATATGTGCTGATTCCTTAAGTTTACTCAAGCCTTTTATTATTTAAAATAAATAATAAATTTAACAAGTTAAAATAATAATACCTACATTAAAACAATCAAAAACAACGGTGACAACCGTCACTCACTTTCCTTTATTAGGCATTAAATTATACGTCTTAGCATCTTCCATAGTTTAACTTGACTTTCGCAATTAGCCTGCAGTAGATTTATAAGCATTCTTAAATTTAAAAATTTTGCAAATTTTACTATATGTTTACTCCTGTTTATAAATAATTGCTTCAAAATCTTTACATTTGCTTTGATACAGAGGACGAAACACGTTGGTAAAGAAAAGTTTTCCTTTTGTTTTTATGTTTTTTAATCAGTTCACCCCACCCAAGCACGGCAATAAAGCCACTAAGACAAAAGAAGTTACTGAGTGTGAGAGAATATGAGTAAAATAAAACGTTATTAAGCGGAGAGAAGAATAAAAGATAGGACTTAATAATACAGAAGATAACGATTGACATTGCAGTTGTTTGAGGATCAAAGTTGACTGGAATGCAAGAAGCTGGAAGAGATTTCCACATGCGAGAAGTGCGAGAGAAGAAACTGTTACAGTATTTACATTAGTTGGACTATTGTCCTCATCTTTGTCGTCATATTTGTCACAACGTTTCGGCCATTGTACGCTCCGGCCTTCTTCAGGTGGTTGGAATTTCGAGTTGAACCCTTTATTTCGATCACTGGGGTAGACTGTTCTAGTTCCACGAGCCATGTTTGATGGATGTCAGTTATCAGTTATCTCCTGCTAATTTTCCCTCTGAAAGTTCTCCACTGCCTGAACCGGGTATTGAACTCACACTCTTTGGGTCTGTCACTGGATCTAACCAACGCCTTTATCCACTGTGCCATGTGTCCTTTAGGTATGAATTTCTAGGTATTATAAACCTAATGTTTTCAGCAACCATTTTTACCAGTGCTCATATTGCAATTTTGCTGTTATCATTGCATGTTTTTACCAGATCTCATATTGCAACTTTGTTGTTATCGCTTTTCTCTGGC